>OZ025241.1:14020127-14030127 GCA_964019155.1 Osedax fenrisi
TACCATTTAATGTTTCTAGAGCTCTATAGTTTTACAACGCATAACGTATTCACCACTGTTATCGGGTGGGGGGGGGTGATTATGCGTATTCAGTTTAGCTTGAACTATTACCTACACATTTAATGTACCTAAACATTTAATGTACCTAGTCTTTTGATGTAGCTACACATTTAAGCATAACGATATACTCACGTCATTCTTAAGAAATACAACGTTTTACATTACATCTACTAGGCATATATGGTAATAATCAGATATTAGGAAATCTGGTTTCACATGCCAGAGTTGCACTATAGCCTAATTTATCAGTATCACATGATCACATCATGTGCCATATCACTTTTCTGTTAAGTTGTTAGAAAAAGATCAATTCTCTTGTACAAGTATTATGACAGACTACCATAACAGTGAGATGCTCGCCACTGATGTACTAGGCTACATGACCGACTATATAACGCATACGAATACGATTATAACGCGCATAATGGAACGATCTATTATTCGTGTTTACCGGATCGCGTGGGGGAGTTATATCAAATAATGATATAACGCAGCAATTCCCTGGCCCGCATCGCATGATCCGATGAACTTCGTACGCGAGCCTTATTCACCAGTATCACATGACTCCATCACATCACATCACTTCTTCACATTACCACCCTCTCCAGGTGAACTTCCTAGACTACCTGGCCTACATCCCCCTGTTCATGTCGATGCACGACAACATGTGTTTCAACCCGCTGGACATGGCCGATGACAAGTACGAGGACAGACCTCCGTCCGTACAGAAGGACATGAATCCTCTCGGGTTCGCCCTCAGCAAGGTAGAGTACACTTTTATTTTTAAGATTCCGATATCTCCTTTTATTTTAATAATATCTAAATAATCTTATCTACTAATTTTTTAGATCTAAAATATTGTAATGCTAGTAACATTTTTTTTTAAATATTAAATATTAGTGATTTTTTTTAGTAGTCCCTTAGTTACCTATCAATTACATTACAATCGGCCAGATCTATATTTAACATATTTCATTTCGTGCTCGTATATTGATTATATTTAATTCAGGTGTATTTATTAATAAATTGCGATTAGTATTTTGTAGTACATTAATTTGATGTACAATATTTAAAATTAATTGATAAATCCTAACTACAATTATCTAAACATTTTAAAACCAATTATTAGAAAATCTATTATACATATCATGGTTTCATATATTTGATTTATTAAGGGCCGACAAATATGAATATTTACATGGTCAAGATAGGGAATTTTTATAAAAAAATATATTTACTTCAAAAATCATATGTTCGCCGTTATAAAATTTAATATTATTATGTGTAATTAATTTTTTACATATTTATATGATTTTAATAAACTTTATTATATACTTACATATTAAACAAATCCATTATATAAACTGTTTAAATATTAAAATAATATCAAATTCATTATTTAAAGATCTAATAATAGATTAAATTGATCAAAGTAATGTTTAAGACTTCGGCGATTATATTTAATTCAACTTTATTTAATAATTTCCAATAAATATATTGTATTACTTTTTTATGTAAAATATTACAATTAAAAGCATATGGACAATGTCAAATATTTAAAAAAGCAATTATTAAAAAATCTATCATCAATATCACGTTTCATATATTTTTGATCAATATCTATGAAAATAAAATATAATGATACGTTAAGCCAATATCGCATAACGATTAGATGACATTTTCGTGTCACCGTGACATTGACCCAGTAAACACACCCTAAACCTAAACTCTCCACCCGCGTATACACACACCGTCGTACCCCCCCACCCCCCAGGTGAACATGTACGAGATGAAGCAGAAAGTACAGCCGGGGGAAGTGCTCGCCGGCAAAGGAGACCTCGAAGCGGCCGCTAAGATAGACAACGTTAACAGTCTCTACAGCAAGTACAAAAAGTTTGCATCTTTTGTTTAAGTATAATACCGCACGTAGCCAGCTTTAATTAATACATTCGTAAATGGCAATAAACGGTGATAACGTTTACGTTTTATCTAACGATATATTTAACGAAGACATTTTAAATTTTTCAATAAGCACTTAAATTTAAATGCTTTGTTATAAATAAATAAATTGTTTTCTAGAATTAAATCTTTGTTTACATCTACGTTGTTAACGATTAAACTACAAGTATAATACGCGGGTAATGCTGGCACGTAGCCAGCTAGTCTACGCGCGTATGATAGAAAGTTAATTTAATTATTTATTTATTATTTATATATATGCGTTCTATGTTTAAGAAAACGGCTGGACGGATATACAAAATTTAAATGGCTATAGCCATATAGCGCTATAATATACTAATTCTCTAGGACAAGAGTATTGTGGTTGTTCGGATGAATGTTTTGATTTCCACTTATACACCTGTGATAACTACGTAAATCTATCCTTTATCGACCTATTTCCCACTATCGGGAAATATTTTGATTTTAGAAGAAAATGCTTCACACATAAAATGTATGCGAATGTATCAATACTATTTAATATTAAAAATCTCTAAATCTAAATCTAACGCGACTATATAATAATAATAATATGTATTAGAAGAAGTTCGTTTGTTTTCTGTTTTATATTATAAATATTATATGTTTTAAATAACTGCCTGTGTAGCTCAGTGGCTAAGGCGTCAGACACACAAGCAGTAGAACACGGGTTCGAGCCTCGTCCGGACCATTAATTAATTTTATAAAATGGGTCTTAAAATATTATTTAGAAGTGATCTTATATAATTGTGTATAAATAAATGATCGGCTCTCGTTAAAACCATGGATGCCTTAACATGAGAGCGGCTTCGAAGGGACATTAGAGCCATATAATATGGTTATAAGTGAAAACTTCATCTAAGTTCCTGGATGGGATGAAAGGACTCCACCAAATAAAATAACAATATATTAATATGTCTTTACCTCCTAAAGGGTTTCGAAGCAATATAACATCTGTTGTTGTTGTTGTTGTTGTTGTTCACCCGTTAAATTTGTGAATATAACTCAAATATCAGTTTGAAATGTACTCGTCGAGATGTCATATACTTAATAATAATACTAGTGAACGACGAAGCCTACTAACGGACCCCTCAACAAATCTCAGTCTTGTACGCGATATAAGAACCTACGAACATGTTACACATGTTATAATGCGAAGATACTGTAATATATATATATATATAGTTTCCCTTTGTACTGTGGTTTCGTTGTTTCATTGTAAATCTAAGAGAAAGGCAATATCAATCTTGCGACGAACATATAACTGCTAGTGATATCAGATTTTAGTTAATGAGCTCAGCAATGAGTTCAGCTTAGTCTAACGTTGTGGATTTTAGCTTCATGATCTAAAATCTCCTTAGCACCGATTAGAGGAGTTAAACACCGATTATAGAATTATATTTAGTTATTATCATTAATTTTATAATATTAGAATATTATATGATTACAAAAAAATTATCGAAATGAAAAACAAATTTATAGAAAATAATAATAATTTTCAATAGTATGTTAATTAAATCATTAAATTGTTTATGACGTCAAACAATATAATAGGAAATGTAATTTTCAATTAAAATATGTAAACCTAGTTTATTTATTATATGATAATATGTTGATGTTGGTGATGTTTATATACATATTTGGGAATATAACCGCACTCATCCCTTTCAGATTACCAGAAATTAAAGATAACATTAAAGATAACCTAACCACGAAAGTGACCAGTGAAGTTTCACTTAATACAGAAAAAAGTATTAATTAATATATTTTTTATACAAATTAGTATTAGATAAATTGATAATATTAAATGTATATTTTTATAATGTACATTAACAGTTATTGTGATATTTATTAATTAATTTGTTATTATATTGTTGTATACTATTGTTTAATAAAATTCATAAATATAAAATTATTTGTTATAAGATATGATATATTAATATAATATGGTATCATGAAATTCAATTTATTTTTATAATAATTATTTTACTATAATAAATATCATATATTATATCATAATAACAAAGCTTATCCAGTATATTAATCTACTATATTTTAGTTTTATATATATATATATATATATATATATAATATTATAATAATTTCAATGAATATATTTTATTGAATTTATTAAGTTATTGAGCAAAACAGATATGAATTATGTTATTATCGAATTAAATAGTTTTCATATACACACGCATATATATTAAGTATCAGCAGCCATCACTCCACTACACCTCCGCTACACCTCCACTATATCTCCGCTATATCTCCGCTACACGTTAGTTACACTTATCCTTGCTACTGATACGATTACGTCTGTGTTTCATGACGGACATCGCTACCACCATGATCGGGTCTATAATCTGCAATGTTACGTTAGCATTAGAGTGGGGCGTAATGGAGGGTATTACTTGTTAATAGTGGGGGAGGGTAATATATGCATATAGTGGGGTGTATTATCTGCTAATAATGGGGTGTAGTACATATTAATAGTGGGGTGTATTATTTTCTAATAGCGGGGTGTATTATCTGCTAATAGTTTGGTGTAGTATATGCTAATAGTGGGGCGTTATTGCATGCTAATAGTGGAGTGTTATTACATGCTAATAGCGGATGAAATGGATTTTATTTATGCACAAGAAAAGTTAGCTCGAGTGTAAAGTGTAATTCATTATAATGGGTATATTATTATACTGATATGCACATATCATTTATATATAAACGGTTTTATACTTTGAACAGAAAGAGAGTACACACAGAGTGTCACATGTACACACAGAGTGTCACATGTACACACAGAGTGTCACATGTACACACAGAGTGTCACATGTACACACAGAGTGTCACATGTACACACAGAGTGTCACATGTATACACAGAGTGTCACATGTACACATAGAGTGTCACATGTACACACAGAGTGTCACATGTACACACAGAGTGTCACATGTATACATAGAGTGTCACATGTACACACAGAGTGTCACATGTACACACAGAGTGTCACATGTACACATAGAGTGTCACATGTATACATAGAGTGTCACATGTACACACAGAGTGTCACATGTACACACAGAGTGTCACATGTACACACAGAGTGTCACATGTACACATAGAGTGTCACATGTACACACAGAGTGTCACATGTACACATAGAGTGTCACATGTACACACAGAGTGTCACATGTATACATAGAGTGTCACATGTACACACAGAGTGTCACATGTACACACAGAGTGTCACATGTACACACAGAGTGTCACATGTACACATAGAGTGTCACATGTACACACAGAGTGTCACATGTATACATAGAGTGTCACATGTACACACAGAGTGTCACATGTACACACAGAGTGTCACATGTACACACAGAGTGTCACATGTACATACAGAGTGTCACATGTACACATAGAGTGTCACATGTACACACAGAGTGTCACATGTACACACAGAGTGTCACATGTATACATAGAGTGTCACATGTACACACAGAGTGTCACATGTACACACAGAGTGTCACATGTACACATAGAGTGTCACATGTACACACAGAGTGTCACATGTACACACAGAGTGTCACATGTACACACAGAGTGTCACATGTACACACAGAGTGTCACATGTACACACAGAGTGTCACATGTATACATAGAGTGTCACATGTACACACAGAGTGTCACATGTACACACAGAGTGTCACATGTACATATAGAGTGTCACATGACAGTATCTAACCGTATGTGCTATGGTATTGGCGCAGTAGTCCAGTTTCAGGGTGAATGTGTTATATTGACCGGTGTACTTGCTCACTGACCACACGACCAGAATGCCGAGGGCTACACAACTTGTTATAGACGTAAGTACACCTATGGAACACAGTGATAAGTTATCATCACTAACATCATTATTATCATCTTCATAATCACTACTATCATTATCATTATCATCATCATCATCATCACAATCATCACTACTACCATCATCATAATCATCATCATCATCATCATAATCATCAAAATCATCATTACCATTACTTTCATCATCACCATCACTATCATCATCACAATCATTAACACACTAACCTATAACATTAGCGCCCATAACTGAGAACAGCCGGGATACGCAGACCAATATCAGGAAGCTTACGATCAGAATGATGAACGTCTTAGACTGAGGGAACACGAGTCTGGTGTCGTTGTGCTTGGACACTTGAGAACCTATTGTGCGTTATTTTTTTTGGTGAGTTTTGGTGGAGTCCTTTAATCCCTTCTAGGACTACTTAGATGAAGTTTCACTTATAACCAAATGTCTCTAATGTTCCTACGATGATCATGTACATTGATGTACGCATCGTTAATACTAATACTACTATAACTATGTCAATACTTATGGAAAATATATATCAATAAGTAAATAATACAACATAGATGTGGAGTATGAAGTTTTTAATTTATAAATGAATTGATCGTATTTTAGAGAATCAACAAATATGTTTGTTTGATATGAAATAAAGAAAAGCATGATAAATACAAGTATAGGTATAGGTATACCTTATGCTTAAACAAATAAAGAAAAGATAGATACATACCTCAAATTTAAACGAATATAGCAGAGATATACACGATTGTAAATAATGTTTTTTTCAATCATAGTAAACAAATTATACTACAAATATTCTACTATTGAACATGTGGGATGTACTTTTAAAGGTCGACGGCACAGATAATACATTTCCGACAGTCAATACTGGAGTGCACATAGGGTCAGAGGTTATATGTTACGCATGATAGTAAACCTAGTTTATCGAGTTCCTTGCGTAGCAGCATCATGAAGGGTTGACAGAACGCAGAGCCTCCCATCTTAGACATCGAACCGAACAAGCGTAAGGCGTACGTCTAGAGCAGGGGGAGTGTTAATGTATACAGTTATATAGTAATGGGGGTGTGTCGGGGGAGTGTTAATGTATACAGTTATATAGTAATGGGGGTGTGTCGGGGGAGTGTTAATGTATACAGTTATATAGTAATGGGGGTGTGTCGGGGGAGTGTTAATGTATACAGTTATATAGTAATGGGGGTGTGTCGGGGGAGTGTTAATGTATACAGTTATATAGTAATGGGGGTGTGTCGGGGGAGTGTTAATGTATACAGTTATATAGTAATGGGGGTGTGTCGGGGGAGTGTTAATGTATACAGTTATTTAGTAATGGGGGTGTGTCGGGGGAGTGTTAATGTATACAGTTATATAGTAATGGGGGTGTGTCGGGGGAGTGTTAATGTATACAGTTATATAGTAATGGGGGTGTGTCGGGGGTGTGTTAATGTATACAGTTATATAGAGAAGTGGGTGTGTCGGGGGTGTTTATTATATATTCGAATACATAGCGATGTGGAGGGTGTTTAGGGCGTCGTTGCTATATATTGGGATATGGTAGAGATGGTGACAGTATAAGGGATATATTTAATATATGCTTGAATATAATGGGGTAGGGATTAAGGTATTAATTATTATAAGGTGGGGTTTAGGTGTGTAGTTAATATGTATATATGTTGTTAATATATACTTGGATGCAATGGGGACGGGTATAATAGTATGTGGTTATTATATATATAGGAATATAGTGGGGGCGGGGTTAGGGGAGTAGCTACTGATATATAGTGGAGGGCAAGAGGAATGGAATGGGGTTAGGGGAGTGACTAACCTTGCAACGGTCATGTTCTCTACTGAAATCTTCCGGACTGATGTAAGTCTTGCCGTCTCCGATTACCTAACGAGACGTTTACAATAGCATTACATTTAACATTTAACATAATACTAACACGAATTTATTTCTATTATAATATATAATATGTATATGAATATAACGTATATGTATATCAACGCGTAAATCACCTCTTGTCGTGTATTATTTATTGTAAATACCTGTAAATATTTATTATATAATTGTGTATTCGTTTGTTTTAATCGTCACTTTACACGACATCACGTACGCACACTACTACCGGAGAGACTGACCTGCGAGATCTCCTTCATGTAGGCACTCTTAGCGACTGAGATAGCGGACATATTGTTAGCCTCGGAAGTGGCCTGTAGTGGTGTGGACGTGATCAATAAGTAAGGCTATGATACAAGGAAAGTAAGGCTATGATACAAGGAAAGTAAGGCTATGATACAAGGAAAGTAAGGCTATGATACAAGGAAAGTAAGGCTATGATACAAGGATAGTAAGGCTATTATATAAGGAAAGTAAGGCATGTACATTGTATGCTTTACAACATGAAATAATAAATTTGCGTTATTTATTTATATAAGTGAACGAAGAGTACATACTTCAACACAACAATGCTAATCGTATTATACTCGTTACATAATAATGGTTCTAGCCACGGTGCAATGGATGAAGTAAATTGTGCTACGTCGCTAATAGTATACAATATTGTTGAAGCTAACTTTAAGTATAGTCTCTGCATCAGGTAGCCCTGGTCCTCTGTAGATCTTCCAGTAAGACTATTGTGTGAGGAGATAGTTATTATACGCGTATGTTAGGATTGCGTTATTGTCGTTAAAATATGATTTCATATAGTCTAATTAGGATTCAATATCATATATAAGTGAATATAGGATATAACTATAAATAAATAAATTTAGGATATATATGTAATACATATTATGTGTGAACCCAGATATGAAAAAAGAGAGGATCAATTATTATGAATATTATTGAAAACTTTTATTTTTCGTTTAAACAATATATTTACATGGGCTAGTACAATTATAATTTACTAATGAATATTTACAACAAGGATGTATTTGTCCTTGTGTAGACCAAATGTTTTTGTCATTGATCATTGAGACATATATAGTTTAGAGTAAAAATCACTGAAACGTATAGGGTTCGGATTGAATCACTGAATGTAACAGATGAAGGTTACTAATGAATGGTATTGAGAGCATAAAGTGACATGTACTTGTTACTATACTATACAGAACAGTTCACAGACTATAACAGGAAATTATCAAAGAAGCACGCGCTAAAGCGACGACCACTAATAACAGAATATAACAGAATAAGAGGTGTAACAGGAGGTTGTTAAATAGGCACCACATGAATGTCACGCATTAGAGCCACGCCCACACGCTATAGCCACGCCCACATGCTAGAGCCACGCCCACTAACCCTAACGTACTCCAGCAGCGAGCGCCCTGTGATCTTAGTGCCGTGAATCTCCTTAAGATAGAGGTTCTTAGGGGCTAGCATCTCGGGGATCAGAATCTTCAGCTGAGATCGGTATTCGGCGTCGATGTCTACAGTGAAAGAGGAAACTGGTGGTTAAGGGTTGTGATAGCATAATAGATAATTGTATAACAATATATATATATATTCTATACATCAGATAAATTTGTAGTGAATTTCTTGGTAAAAGAAACAACTTATACAAGTTCTACTATTAGGTTTATTAATATTTACTAATTTCTCAAGAATGGAAATAACTACTAATACAATATGTATATATATATATATATGAGTGTGTGTGTATGTGTATACATAAGAAGTTCTGCGTACCTGCAATTCTGCCGTCGAAGTGGGGGCTGACAGTTGCGGAAAGACCCGGATGCGGCATCAGGAAGCAGGCTATTCTGTCGTAACAAGATCTGATGTGACACCTAACCTGCTGCATCTCGTCGCTTTGTCCGGATTGAACCTTACCACGGTGAGGTAGAGTGAGATAGGGAGAGAGAACAATCGATAGAGACCGTAGTCTGGGTGTAGGAATGTGGTATCGGGTTGGGTTGAAAGCGAGGTTATCCCAGCAAACAGTAATATCAACATAATAGCGTCATAATATACTTTTAAAATTAATAGCAGCATAATAGCAGCATAATAGACATTTAATGGTAACATAATAGAAGCATAATAGCAATATTACTGTTTGCTGTGATAGTATGGGGTGC
>OZ025241.1:14032275-14094775 GCA_964019155.1 Osedax fenrisi
TGCACGCATTGGGCGAGGGAATGAGGGAGAGTGGTATCAAAGAGAAGTGTGCGGCGTATGTACACCACGCACTGCTACACTATACACTGTACTTTCGTACACTGTATACAGTGTATACGATATACACTTTACACTACAATGTAGAGTTTACACTGTAGTCTAACGTGTATGCCGAATACTATACAGTGTACACTGTATATAGAGGGAGTTATATGGTACAATGTATACAACGGATATAGAGGGCAGTATATATAGCGGATGGTGGGCAGCTAAGATACAAGTATCTATACAGTGTATACACTGTGTATATATAGAGACATAGCAATATCTATAGATGTATATTATTAACAGATATACACAGATCACTACCTATATATAGATATAGAGAGACATCACTGTTGTTGTATTAATGAGACACACTGATGCGTGCACACTTCGTGTTGTATTATATTTGTATTAGATTATAATTGAATTACACTTCTTATGCAGCAAAAATAGGTTGAAATAATGGTACATATATGTATGCTATAGCAATGGATACATTGTATACTACACTCAGATGCATTGTATTATGATTTAAATGTTATTCACTATATTAATTATTCGAAATGATTTCAATTTTACAAGATATTATCAAAGCCCGCATCAAGGGCTTAGATATTATTATAATGTTCTTAAAATGTTCTTATAAAGGGGTGAAGTTTCCAAAAATGTGTGAAAATTGTGTTCTTATAACGAGGTTGTTCTTATAACCGATGTTCTTGTAACGGGGTTAACATGTAAAAAGGTTGAATTCCAACCATTTGGGTAAAAAGGTGTTCTTGTAACGAGGTTGTTCTTGTAACGGGGTTTCTTGTAGAGGGGTTTTACTGTATATTAAAATTGGAAGCTTATAAAAAGCCTATAGGCTATATATAGGCTATTAAGTTTGTGTATGCGCGTATATATATATATGTGTAGTGTGCGCTGCACACCTACATGTGTTTATGTACATGAATGAATAGATTCAATTAGCTTAATTAAATTAATCTATATTATAAATAACCTATAGGTATAAATATAAATATAGTATTAATACTCAGGAGTTTCAATGTATTATAGAATTACCTTAGACACCAAGTAACGCAGGAAGTAATTCAGAATAAAAGACTTGCCCTTCTTCATTTCTCCGGCACAACTGATAACCACTATCTTGCGATCCTTTACGATAGGGTGCAGCAAAATCTGACGATAAAAAGGGTAACATCACATTCCGATGGAATATTAACGTATAACAAATTGTAGTATACTACAATTTGTTCTATTGATATTCTATATATTATCATTTCCATTCTATATATAGAATGTAAATGGATCTAGGTATTAACCTAATAATATATCTAAATAATCTATAATAATTTAATAATATAATACATTATAATATAATTCTTTAATGTAAGTAGGTAATGCTGTATTATAGTATTGATATGTTGTAACGGGGAATACAAAGTAATTGTCAATACTTACTGTAAAGTATAATATAGTATGTATATATAAATAAATATTAAAGATGTTCACATCAATATATATATATATATATATATATATATATATTCTCTCTCCACACACCTATTAACATTATAACCTATAGGTACACCCCCCTTTTCCTTCATTTTATTGTACTCTTATTTATTTTATTTTTGTTTCCTTATCATGACACCCATAACCATCACGTGATTTTGTAGTAAATAACACATTTTAAAATAATATATATATATATATATATATATATATATATATATATATATATATATATGTATACGTTGCCCATAGTAAACCTTCTCCAAGTTCTCGTTGTTAATACTGAAGTTCTGGCCGCCATCATTGCTTGTGATGATAGGAAGATGCGTGCCGTGGATTGGTCTCCAGTCGGCGGGGGCTATCGTATCACGTGTTAGAGGTCATACGTGTGTGTGTTAGAGGTCATACGTGTGTTAGAGGTCATACGTGTGAGTTAGAGGTCATACGTGAGTTAGAGGTCATGCGTGTGTTAGAGGTCATACGTAAGTTAGAGGTTATACGTGAGTTAGAGGTTATACGTGAGTTAGAGGTTATACGTGAGTTAGAGGTCATACGTGAGTTAGAGGTCACACGTGTGTTAGAGGTCGAATGTTGCGCGCGCGACGACGTCGTTACGTAAGGGTTAGACGCGTGAGTCATCAGCCTAATCACTAGAATCAATACTATTACGTCATATTTATAAGTGCGATTATACAATCACCTAATTATAAATATCACGATATAGTTAATCTTAATTAGCACATTATACTGTATTCAATGTTCGTGTGTATGCATTCTACGTGTGTATGTTAGCGTGTATGTGTGCATAAGCGTGGATATCGCATCGAACCTGATACGGTATCAGTGATACCTACCTATAGATAAGTAATTACTATAGTACTTATATATATACATGACATGTATGTATATATATAAGTACTATAGTAATTACTTATCTATAGGTAGGTATCACTTATGTATATATATATATGTATATATATATATATGAGTATACGTCGTATCATACACATGTATCAACATAACAGTATACTTAATACTTGTAGGTAACATACACTGTACGACGTACAGTGTATGACTTACATTGATCCTATAGGATTCGTATACGGATCACTATATACAGTATATTATATTATGTTATGATTATACTCTATACAAAATAGTATACCTATAGATTCGTGTTAAATAATGTCATTTGAAGGTATACATCACGAGTTATAGCAGTTTAATGCACGTGTACACACACACACACATATATATATATATATATATATATATATATATATATATATATATATATATATATATATATATATGTATAATATGGTTGCATAATGTGTGTAACCTCTGTTGTTATCCCCCGCTTCGTTTACCTGTGTGTAGTAATACATGCATGATAACGAATACACTATAGTATGTAAATGTCACACACACATACACACACACACACACACACACACACACACATAACTTATAAGTTATACTAGGTAATACCAGGTGTCGCTAACATTCGTGTTTTTCCATTTAGCGTAAGACATCGTTATAACTTTAATAAATAATATCTGACTGTTTCTTTATTGTACTTATATTATTAAATAATATTTTAAAATTAAAAACAAGCTTGTATTTATTATTATTGTTATTGTTACCGAATATTTGCCTAGAGATTACTTTACGAATTATTTGTTGACACAAATAATCAAATTGATTTAAATATAATACACATATTAATAATGGTTTAAATTAATTAACGTAAATATATAGCTGTATTTACACCTATAGATACATATATATATATTCTAAATTATTTAATATTTAAATATAATTGGCTAATGCGTCAGCCATACAATCAGTAGGTGGTGGGACCCACGTGGTTACAAGCCACGTCGTCCGGAACATTAAAATAAGTCTTAAAATAATATTTAGAAGTAATCGTATATAATTGTGTATACATAAATGATCGGCTCTCGTTAAAACCACGGATGCCTTAGCATGAGAGCGGCTTCGAAGGGAAATTCGAGCCATATGGTTATACGTGAAAACATCATCTAAGTTTCTGGATGGGATAAAAGGACTCCACCAAATAAAAATAAAAATTAACACACACACACACACACATATATATATAGGGAAAGATATAATGAGATCACTTTATAATGTATCACTTATCTATTATAATAAAAAACGGACATCGTGACAAAATTAACCAGAATATATATTATAATTATATACTAAATATCGCTTTAAATACGAATACAATAATATTCAGAATAAGGTGTATATATACGTTAGTTCCATTAATTTATTTAGCACAAAATATATTACAATCATTACACATGATAGCGGTGAATTAGTGTACACTGTTAACAATTAGGGTACGGTGAATTCAATTAATAGGGTACAGATCGTTATAATATCACCAAAATTGTCCATGTACCCTAAATAGGGTACACGACTTTTAAACTCACTAGGGTACAATATATATATTTATTATGGTACATATATGTTAAATTATTTAACTTAAATATGAGGGTACCTGACTGTTAAATGCTCTAGGGTAGGTATATATATATACCTATACCTAGGGGCGTCAGAACAGGGGGGCGGGGGTATCTGACCCCCCCCATTCAACAATATGGGGGGGTCTAAGTATGTTTTGCCCCCCCCCCATGAAATGTGTATTAATAAATTTTATATATATTAAATCTAGTATATTGTCTTTGTTAATAAAAAAATTTCTAAAGAATTTTACCAAACATATGGGGGGGCTAAGTATTGTTTGCCCCCCCCCATCCATGAAATATGATAATATTTATGAGAGAATCTCTGAGAGATACTTGTTATCTGGCGATATTAAGAATGAAATTATTCAACTATATACATCTGAATTATTAAATATTTGATTATAAGATATTAATGGAAGTTTCTCAATTCAATGTGATGGAATTCAAGATATATACGGAAGTGAGCAGGACATTTTGGTGGTTCGATATTTGACATAAAAACTAGAAATTAAAGAAATATGCATATTAATATGCAATATGACTGAGGATACAACTTAAATATAGCAAATTTAATGTTATCTGAACTTTGACATCTTAACTTGCCTATTTATAAATTAAGAAGACAGTCATATGACGGTGCAGCTAATATGGCTGGTCAATATAATAGTGTAAAGACTATAATAATGAATATATAGCCATTTACTTTTTATACATAATTTGGAGCTCATCGCACAAACTTAATAGCATAATCATTAGATAATAATATAAATATAATAAAAGCCTTGAGAGTGGTTCATGATGTGGGATTATTATTATATGAACAAACGATCAAATTCTGGATTGTATATAATACTAATAATAACAAAGCAAATACATTGAAACCAATATGCCCAACAAGATGGACTGCGAAAATGATGTATTAAAACAACATTAGATCAATATAGTGGTTTAATCGACGCACTGAAATAATATAAAGAATTAGATTATATTACGTATACCAATGACCACAAATATATTGAAAATTTATTAAAAAATATGAATAAGTCAAATTTTTTTCTATGAATATTTAAAGTTTGATATTTGAAATCTTGGATATGAAGATGAAATCTTTCATGATACCAACAAATACTATTGAAGGTATCATTTATAAAAAATATACTTGAAAGCATATATGATTATAATTATATATAATCATAATAAAAATCAATAATAAATAAACATAAAGGATCAGATAATAATAAAGATGATTCTAATTAAATTGAATAATGATAGAAATAATTTGTACACATTCATTGAAGATATAGAAACAAAAGTTTTTTATATTTTATATATACAAGTTGTTAATTGATTCAAGGTTAATAACCTACTTTTATAAACATATTATATATAACATTTTATAAAATACAAAATAGCTTTTAATAAATGTTTATAATAAAATATTATAATAATTTATTTTTATTTTAAATATATCTAACTTAATTTTCTATGTATATCTAAGTATATCTAATTTAGAGAACAATACTAAGACATACAATTAAAATTATTATAAATATGTATGAGATGAATAGTAATAAAAGTTCAAAAGACTATGTAAGGTAACTCATCATGATAAAATAATATAACATCATTAATGTCATGTTAATATAATAATGTGATTAGATATTATCAGTTAATATGTTAATATACTTTATCATTAATATTTACAAATAAAATATACTAAGTTGTTTGATTCCATAATGATGAAAATTAAAACCAAATTTTATACCAAGAAAACATTATTTATACATTCTTATAAAGTAATGTAATCATTATTACAAATAATATAATTCATGAAAAAAGGTTTGTTTTTTTAAATTAATCTTATTAATCCTATTAATTTTCTACATTAAACAGATGTTATTAAAAAATGTATGAAAAATTAACGATTGAAAGATCGAATTTCCATATGTTCAAATCAATCAATAAGGACAATACCATCTGATGAGGATAAGCATATTCATGATGAAACAATCTCCTAAAATTAAAAAAATATTTTCTGGCATAAGAGATTTGATCAAATTTTATTGGTTTGCCCCTCAAGTTCTGTGTCATGTTAGCGTGGATTTAGTAAGCTACGAATAATAAATACGTTGTTACGATCTACTATGCTAGATAGTAGATTAAATGCATTAGTATTGGCAAATATCAGTCAAAAAAAAATTCACACAATTGAGATGGGTAGGTATATTTATAAATAAAAATCTATATTTATATAATAATAAATTATGTAATGTTTATTATTTATTTTCTAATATATTCATACTCATTGTTATACAAATTAAATATTATTTATTGAATATTAAAGGTTTAACATAGACTGAAGAGGTATACGATATTAATAAGATATAGTTAGTAATTATATTAGTAATAAATAATCGGATATATAATATAAAATATAAATAAATAGCCCCCCCCCCATAAAAAATATCGTTCCGACGCCCCTACCTATACACTAATATATATACTCTATATATATTTATTATGGTAAAGCTATGTTACATATTAATGTATATGACTATTAAATTTACATATCATGCAATTCAATTACGTTATAAATCATACAATTGCATTAGGGTACACTGTATCATATACTTAGAGTACAACCAGCTAATATTAGTTAGGGTACATTTTGATCATTTTTAGGGTACTGATCGTATTTATTCAAATTGTACCATAAAAAGGGTACGGCTATGGGGACACTACTTACACCCTAAAAAGGCACTCGCTGTACCCTACTTTTTAACAGTGTCATCGAAGATTTTCTGAAGGATGCTTCGAAAAATCTTTCGTGTTTTACCTATATTTAAATATACATATTCTAAATTTGTTATGTACATTTTTTTAAATTCGAATATATATTTATTTAATTTAATATGTAGGGGAAAGTAACCGAATACGGACACTCTCGGTATCTCAGAAACTATAAATCCTACAACAAAATGTTTTATTAATAAAATATTCATAATTATATAAATAATCTACAAAAGTATTTTTTATTTTTTTATTATTCAAAATATTGCTGATATATCCAATAAACTGATTTTTGTATTACGTTTTTAAATTTATGAAAAAAAATTCAACTTAAAACCTTCTCAAGAATATACAAATGTATATATATAAAATATAACACTATATTATTAAAAAATAAAGCATTCTAAAATTATATATATAACTTCTATATTTGTTATCAAATATTCATTAAGTTATAAGCATATATATAGTGGAAAGATGGGTAATGTGGCCATGCGGGTAATGTGGCCACTTGGCGTATCTCATAAACTATAAGTCCAATCAAAAAAAAATATATACATGAAATATGCGCATTGGTAAACATGGTTCAAATAAGTAAAAATAATTTGTATATCTATTAATAAAGAAAAATGATGTAAAAAATACAAAAAAATGGATTTACTTATAAAAAATTGAAATAAAAGTTTAGTAAAACATTTATTAAATCACTAATATATAATATAAATTGAAAATTAATGTTTGGTGTTAAATAACTATTTAATTTTAATAAAGTGTGTAAACAATTTATTTTAGTAAGTAATATTCATTATTATATAGTGTAAATAGCGTGATACCTCGAAGCGGGTAAGTTGGCCACCTTTTAGAGGGTAATGTGGCCACTTCACTATGATGTAAGCCAATCATATGATCTGAAATAAATATTTTTATATATTGATAAATTGCGTAAGTCATTATATGAAAACGTTGATTGAATCAACATCTATAGTATACTATATCTTAACCATACAAATATATGTACATGCATATTATAATCGTAGTATAAACTTTTAAATTTAATATAGTATACTATATATTTAATATATATATATTTAATTATCTATTAACACAATTATAAAGAGCACAATATATATATATATATATTATTTATTACATATATATTATATTATTTAATATATATATATATATATATATATATATATATATATATATATATATATATATATATATATATAGTTGTAGTAGTGCGTAAAGTAATTGTAATACGTGTAAAGTATTAAGTATATAGTATAGTATTAAGTATATATAATATAATACATATCTATATATATATATATCTATCTAAATACATATCTATATATATATATATATATATATATATATATATATATATATATATATATATATATATATATATATGTATTATATTATATATATATATATACTTAATACTAGATTAAAGATTTTCCAAAGGAAAATCCTTTGGAAAATCTTTGGCTATACTATATACTTAATACTTTACGTACTACAAAATATATGTTTAAATATAAATACATAAGTGATGAATAAAATTATGATATGATAACCTATATATATATATATATATATATATATATATATATATATATATATATATATATATATATATATGTGTGTGTGTGTGTGTATATAAAACATATGCGTATAAACTTATTTATACATAAAGTTTTATTTGTATTTGTATATATGTATATGTATTATATACTAATATATTTATCATGAGATATAACTAGATTTAAAAATAAATAAATCAATTTCATGTTAAACATTATATAATACATTTTACTTTCGGTATCGATTTTCTAAAGAATTTAAACTTTAATAAACATAATTCTATTTTATGTATTTAATTTAACTGTGCTTTATATATTTCATTTATACTTGTTTATTAGCTTATTTGTATATTACATTTCACTTTTGTTTACCACATATTATGTAATTATAAAAATACTTTGTATTAATGTTGATATGATATGATTTTAATATATTTTGGTGTAATATATTTAATTAATATATGCATATATTTTATATGCATATACATTATACATGTATAAAATTATATATATATATATATATATATATATATATATATATATATATATATATATATATATATATATAAATGGTTCTATATATTATGGTATATACATATATATATATATTATAGATATATATATATATATATATATATATATATATTTATATATATATAGTACTATTAATTACTATTTTATCTAGCTATTATATCGCCATATTGTTATGACATACAGTCATTTACTGCTGAAATTACTTTTTCCATACTAATAACATAATAATTATTTAACAGTCAGATATTATTTATTGAAGTTATAACGATGTCTTACGCTAAATGGAAAAACACGAATGTTAGCGACACCTGGTATTACCTATTATAACTTATAAGTTATGTGTGTGTGTGTGTGTGTGTGTGTGTGACATTTACATACTATAGTGTATTCGTTATCATGCATGTATTACTACACACAGGTAAACGAAGCGGGGGATAACAACAGAGGTTACACACATTATGCAACCATATTATACATATATATTATATTATTTAATATATATATATATATATATATATATTACCCATCATATTGACTCATTAAGTACATTCACTATTCCTTCACTGTATGAAGTAAATGACCTACTCATGAAATCTCACTGTACCTCCCCCACTGATCCCCTACCCTTATCATTATATCACAAACTTTCACCCTTATTTTCTCCTATCTTCTTGGATATTATTGCGAACTCACTAAACTCTGGCCAAGTTTCACCCTGTCTCAAGACTGCCATAATATCCCCTATTCTAAAAAAACAAAACTTAGACCCAAACTCATTTAGCAATTATCGCCCGATCTCCCACCTACCCTTATTAAGTAAAATATTAGAAAGAATTGTTTCCAAACAACTCATAGCCCATGTAAATAAAAATAATCTTTTCGACCCGTTTCAAAGCGCTTTTCGTAAGGGTCATTCAACCGAAACAGCTCTCCTACGTATTACTGACACTATATTATCTACCTTAAATAGCAACACGTGTTGCCAGCTAATCCTACTTGATCTATCATCTGCTTTTGATACCCTGGACCATAACATATTAATCTCGCGACTTACTTTAATGGGTATATCTGGCTTAGCATTAAAATGGTTTACTTCATATCTCACTAACAGGAATATCTCTATTATGATTGACAAATCTTACTCGCCTCTTTCTCCTCTTAACCACGGTATTCCCCAAGGATCTGTTCTAGGTCCATCCCTCTTTTCTATTTATATCCGCCCTATTGCTGATCTAATTAAGAAATTTCCAAATATCCACTACCATATTTTTGCTGATGATATCCAACTGTTTACCTTTTTCCCTATAAATTCTCATAATACCATTAACTCTGAATTAATCGAGTGTGCTAACTCCATAAGATTATGGCTCCTCTCCAATAAACTACTAATTAATTCCTCTAAGACTACTGTACTTAACATATCTACTTCTGAAACTTCCTTTCCAAACTTTACTCTAAATAACATGATTATTTCTCCTTCTCATTCCTCCAAAAACCTAGGATTAGTATTTGATGACAAATTATCATTTAAGAATCACATATCATCCATTACAAAATCATCCAACTTTCATCTCTTCAGAATTAAAAAAATACGGACATCACTTTCCAGAAACCTTACTAAAACTCTAATTAATGCTCTTGTACTTTCACGTATTGACTACTGTTCTTCCCTACTTAATTTACTTCCTGCTAAAGCTACTGCTCCACTTAATCGGATTATCCGTTCCTCAATACGTACTACTTACTGTTTAACTCGACTGGATCACTCTACTACAACATCTCATCAATCATCTCGTATGTGGCTACCCTTCTCCCTCAGGTGTAAATTACGTATACTATCTATAATCCATAAATCAATATATTCTTTTACCCCTAGCTATATCTCTGATCTAATTAAAAAACGTACTATATTATCTTCTCTTCGTTACCAAAATGCTCCTCTACTTATCTCCCAGAACTCTAGTAAAACTTCCCTAAATTCTAGAGCTTTTAAAAATTCCGGTCCAACCCTATGGAATTCCCTCCCTCCTACCATTCGTTCTATTAGATCCCACAAAAGATTTATAAATCTTACTTCTTCTTTTCTCTCTACCCATAATCATTAAATCATCCAACTTATTATTTGTATCCGTGTTATATTAAATTTATATCATTATTAAATCGTTATTGTATTATTATTATCTTATTATTATATAACACTATACTATATCAATGCAGTCTGTAGTATATACAACTACACCATATCAATGCAGACTGTAGTATATAATAGTCCTTTATATTGTTTATTATTGTTTTTCCGTTGTATATTGAATGTATATTATTATCAAATTATTATCGTATTACTATTATTTTATTATTATTTTCTTCCCGCACGAGCGAAGGGGTCTACATGACCCTATTTTAGTGCTAATAAACTCAATATCATCATCATCATCATCATATATATATATATATATATATATATATATAGTTGTAGTAGTGCGTAAAGTAATTGTAATACGTGTAAAGTATTAAGTATATAGTATAGTATTAAGTATATATAATATAATACATATCTATATATATATATATCTATCTAAATACATATCTATATATATATATATATATATGTATTATATTATATATATATATATATACTTAATACTAGATTAAAGATTTTCCAAAGGAAAATCCTTTGGAAAATCTTTGGCTATACTATATACTTAATACTTTACGTACTACAAAATATATGTTTAAATATAAATACATAAGTGATGAATAAAATTATGATATGACAACCTATATATATATATATATATATATATATATATATATATATATATATATGTGTGTGTGTGTGTGTATATAAAACATATGCGTATAAACTTATTTATACATAAAGTTTTATTTGTATTTGTATATATGTATATGTATTATATACTAATATATTTATCATGAGATATAACTAGATTTAAAAATAAATAAATCAATTTCATGTTAAACATTATATAATACATTTTACTTTCGGTATCGATTTTCTAAAGAATTTAAACTTTAATAAACATAATTCTATTTTATGTATTTAATTTAACTGTGCTTTATATATTTCATTTATACTTGTTTATTAGCTTATTTGTATATTACATTTCACTTTTGTTTACCACATATTATGTAATTATAAAAATACTTTGTATTAATGTTGATATGATATGATTTTAATATATTTTGGTGTAATATATTTAATTAATATATGCATATATTTTATATGCATATACATTATACATGTATAAAATTATATATATATATATATATATATATATATATATATAAATGGTTCTATATATTATGGTATATACATATATATATATATTATAGATATATATATATATATATATATATATATATATATATATATTTATATATATATAGTACTATTAATTACTATTTTATCTAGCTATTATATCGCCATATTGTTATGACATACAGTCATTTACTGCTGAAATTACTTTTTCCATACTAATAACATAATAATTAAGTGTAATGGTATACTAGGATATAGCCTATTAATGAATATAGTAATTTATAAAGTTAAAATAAAAATCATTAATTTATCACAATTGCGTGTGTTTTGTAAATGTTACTTGATGTGATATTATTGGACCAAACTTGATATAAAGTATCGCCATCTATAGATGGCGATACTATAGTGGATTAATTCCACATTTTCAGGTGGCCACATTACCCGCATTAGGTGGCAACCTTACCCTCCATGGAGGGTAATGTGGCCACCTTAATCATTTCAATTAGATATGCTAAAATGAAAAACTGATTCGGCGGTCCTCTTGCATATCATAAGATGTATCTATATTGAACAAATTATCGTATTAGATCTAATATTTATAAAGTTATACAACATTATCTAAAAGTGGCCACATTACCCATCTTTCCCCTAGAGGTCATATAAGTTCATAATACTAACACTCTAGATGTCTTAATAAGGACACCCTATAACCCATCAGCGCGCAGCGTATGAAGTATTCTGATATTTATAAAAATCGCGTGCGTTATAATATTAATACCACCAATAAAGATAAATTTAAAATTTTTATTATTTAGATACTTAAAATGTATTATTAATTAAAAAATAATAAAAATAAATAGATTATTAACTAATTAAATTAGAATAAATTGTTTATAAAATTAATTATAAATAATGTAATTGTAGTTTGTCTGATTGATTTATCAATAATATATAGTTAATCTAGTGGTATATAGGGTGTCCGTATTATAATACAGGGTGTCCGTATTCGGACATGGGTACCGAATACGGACACCCCCGTTATCTATGGAATTAAAAGATTAAATAAAATTTTAAAATCACAATAATATCTATAATCATAAAATATTGATATATTGTAATTTGTAGATAAAAATAATGAGTCATAAAATGTTAAGACCATTTATTGTTAAAGTGTCCGTATTAGGTTACTTTCCCCTAGTAAATTTATTTTGGATATATTGTTTCATGTAACCTTGCTGGGAGAATAAGTGGTGCATCATGCTGCAGCATACATTTAAAAAATATCCTCGGCTGTTTAGTGTTATTGTAACGTGCATATATTCAAGTTGGCCGTTGTGAAAGAATGTCAAATTTCTTCTAATTGTTATAAATTGCAATTAGGATCCCACATTTTTTTTTTCAATACACGTATGGGATTTTTATTGGAAGTATGTTTTGTAAGTATTTAATTTAAATATTCACCAAGAAAATATCTTATACTGGAAGCAAATGTTAATAAATATTGCTAGGAATATTCGGGAAACAAATTATCAATGTTTGTAAAAGTTTGTGAAACGATATATGTTGAATGTCATAATTCATTATGATTTTTCATTATATGTAGGTTACCTACCAGTTATAGAGGCCATGTTTAATATAGTTGACGAAAGTAGAACTAGGAATCAAGAATCTATAACAAATGTTTAAAGGCACTTTGGTATTATAAAATATAGATGTAAGTTAAGTAAACTTTGATTTTATAATGGAATCTATTGTATACAAAAATACTCTTAATTATATAGAAACATTAACTGGATCAGAAAATATCTTTAGATAGGTTCACAGAAAATAATGAATTAAATACTCTAATATCAAAGATTCGAAATAATATTGTTGAGTTTGGTAATACATGTTATAAAGAACAATCAGTACCAAATAAGCATCCTATTTACGAATAAAATAAGTTACAAAAATATCAACTGATAATTTGTGGTGCTAGCACCAAGAATAAATCATGGATAAATATTTAGATAGAATAGGCTATCACCATAGATATTGATTACTCTAATATCTATGGCTATCACAAAATGTACACGAATATTATGTCCGATCAATAACTCTACCTTTAATTGACTATAGTATGGTATAACACAGAACTTATGTGACAGAAGTATTTTTTAAATAAAATAAATTCATCACTGGGTATATGTGTTATACCCATCGATATATAGAAATCGATGGTTATACCATATGTTATGAAAGAACAAAATGCATGGAAATAAATTATATTTAAATATTTAAAAAAGTATAATATAGTCTACCCGAATCTTATTTAATTAACATAAATATTAACATTTGAGAAATGAAATATAAATAATGAGATAATCCGTCTACAACTATAGCTAAAGCTACAATTGTATAGTTAAAGAAATACCAATTTAATAAATACAGAACTTATATATAAATATATATATATATAGATATTTATAATATATGAAATTGGGAAATCATAAATACCATTAAACTATATACATACAGTTAATGATAGAATAGAAGCACATTCAAACAATATACCCGTTTTCGCATTCCACTCACCAGAATATCTTAACAAATATATAACTTGATCTATTCGCTTATATACAAATCTATTTTACTCGGATTTCCCTTCCAAATTTCCTATAGGTTAATTTCATATATACTAAATCTAGTTAATAACTGGTTATATCCGATATTGCTTCTGATGAACGACTCCTTTCCAACCTGGCTAATAAGTTGTTATCTCCCCCAAATATGGGTTACTGCCATATATTATTACAAATTATCCATTACAATTAGGATTTTTATTCTCAACAATATTTACTAATGAGATCGATTCCATCATTATAAAGATCAAGATTCATAACCATATTGCCAAATATCCTGTAATCATTGTTACTCCACCTATATCTTAATAATTGTTCGCCCTCCACACATATCTCTCTAGTCTATTCTTCTGTCTAAACTACTATACTACCTAATTTATTATATATTACCAATGGTAATTTACCATACAAAGTATATTATTCTTGAGTCGCGAATCGTGACATTAATATTAATATTATTAATTCATGTATAATTATGTCACCATGTAACCGTAATATAAGATTAAGAGATCAATAGATCTTAAGTTCTATTCCTAATTAAGAATCTTTTATTAAATTCAAGTAACGTAGGTACCTTTTTTATGGTACCTACCATGATACATTGCAAGAGTATAAATAAATTGAGTAGTATATAGTTGTAGACAATATCTAGAATAAATGTTAATATCGGAACTAGATATTATATAGGCCTAATATGGCAAAAGGAACCAGAAAAAATAGCTTATAATTATATACTAAATATCACTTAAATAACGAATACAACAATTGTTGTATACGTTTTGTTTAAGTTTAAATTACATAACTATGGATAAGTAGCTACAAACCTATGTTGTTCCATTTCTACGTATATCGTAACTATATGTTATAAACGTAACAGTATAATATCAATACATCATACAACCAGAGATGTTTATACATAGTATAAATAATAACTATAAATATAATATAAATAATAAGTATAACACCATATATAATATGAAACCAAAAATAGCTGTTACAAATAGTTTTTAATTTACTTCAACAAATATGTGCTTATAATTTTCTAGGAATAAATTTAAATTGATAATTTATTGTTTTTATAACTAAATATACTATGTATGCATATCTACTGAATGAGGGCAACAGTCTAATTTCTACGTAGGTAGGATATAGTTTCCTTAATTATACGTACTTAATTTTATTTGGCATTCAAATATCAGATAAGTTTATAAAGCAATTTTAATCAGATTTTCGTACATTCTGATTTAAAATCTGCTTTAATGCAACTGATTTAAACGTTTTTAAAACATATTTCTATGCTTTAATAATTAATTTTTAAAACCTGATTTTATTCTGAATTAATATTCTCCGATATCTTAATATATATTTAAATCTGTCTTAATCACATCACCCACAAATTTGACAAACTCCCTAATGACAGTAAGTCTATACACAGACTTTCTGCTCAACTGCTTGGTCGTTCACTTAAAGCCCCTCTCCCCACTGTCACCCCTGTCATTCCCACCACTCCCATCACCTTTCCCTTCTCCATTCAAAAATGTGAATCTCCCCCACTTGATCAAATCATCTCCCTTATCAAATATACCTCCTCAACCTCATCCATTGACCTTATCCCCCTCACAATACTATAGCAGATAATTAACACTGTTGCAAGTTGCAACTTTCATCAAATCATTTGCGGTTCACTTTCTTCCGGCTCCGTCCCTCCCGATTTAAAAAAAATAGTCATCACCCCTATCCTTAAAATTCCCCACCTTGATTCTCTGTCTCCCTCCAACTACCGACCCATCTCTAACCTCTAAATCCACTCTAAGATCCTTGAACGTGTTATCTACTCCCAACTTATCACTTACCTTACAACCAATAAAATGTCCAACATCTTCCAAAGCGCCTACCTCCCCCACAAATCTACTGAATCCGCCTTAACCATAATTACATCCGACCTACTATCTGGCATTAACAACAACCGTGGCACCATACTCGTCCTTATAGACATTTCCTCCGCTTTCGACACCCTCGACCACAATATCCTCATACAAAGACTAACCTGCCATCCGCATCACCGGCATTGCCCTCAACTGGTTCACCTCCTACATTACCAACCGCTCTTCCTCAGATTAATACACTCTCTTTCCCCTCCCGCTCTATAACCCACGGTGTCCCCCATGGCTCTGTCCTCGGCCCACTCCTCTTCAATATTTACCTCCTCCCCATGTTTGACATATTCACTGACTACCCCGACATATCCTTCCATACTTACGCCGACGACCTTCAACTATATCTTAACTGCACAGACTCCCCTACTTATGCCCCTGATCAACTCTCCTCCTGTATCAAGTCTATACATCAAGAGCTTACCTCCAACTCCCTAAAACTTAACCCCACTAAAACGGAAGCTATTTTTCTCCACTTACCCTTATGCTTCTCCACCCTCCCTGAACCACCCCCACCTCACTCGACACTACCTCACTCCCCTACTCTAAATACGTCCGAAACCTTGGCTTCCATCTTGATACCACCCTTTCCCTTGACTCCCATCTTATTACCCTGTTAACCTGTGCCGTCGAGTCGTATCCGACCCCTGGATATATCGATAACAGCAGCTCTCCAACTCCTCTTACATATTGAGGCTCGAATCATATTGAAGATAGTTCCATAAAAGTTCTATCAAGCCATATTTGCCGTGGTCTCCCTCTGCTTTTATAACTCCCCATCTTCCTACCATCACTTCATATTCCATTCCGCCTGCTCTTATAACATGGCCAAAGTAACATAATGATGCCTTGACTATCCTTGACTCAAGCGTCCATTCTGGTTTTATATTACCAATAACCCATACATTTGTCTTTCTGTCGATCCATGTTATTCGTAGCAGACGTATCCAACACCACAACTCAAAAACATCGATATTCTTTCTCTCAAGCTTTCTCATTGTCCAATATTCTTCTCCGTATAAGACTGTAGGGAAAACTAAAGCCTTTACAAGCCTAATCTTTGTTCTTCGGGTAATTCCTCTATCTTTCCAGATTTTCGTTAGTCCCCCATTGCCGATCTACCCATTGCTAACCTTCTGCGTATCTCCTTCTCATATAATCTATCCTTGGTTATTAGAGATCCCAGGAAAATAAAGTGTGATACTACTTCAATATTTTGTCCATCTACTACCATTTCTCCTTGGTCTTCAGTCATCATTACTTTAGTTTTGCCTACATTTAGATATAGACCTTCCTTTTCACTGGCCAACTTTACTCTTTCCCATCTTATACATATTCACAAATCCATCAACTACCACATACACTCCCTCCGCTTAATCTGACGCTCCATTCCCCTTCCCATCGTTATTACCATTGCCTCCTCCTACATCATCCCCCTATTCGAATATTGCAACTCCCTAATCTTTAACCTCCCTGAATACAAACTCATCAAACTACAGCGACTCCAAAACATTAGTTCGCTGCGTCCATTTACTTCCCCGTCGTTCTTCTGACTCCATTACACCTCTCCTAAAACAACTACACTGGCTGCCAGTCCCCTACCGCATAAAGTACAAACTCTCCCTGACTATCCACAGAGCTAATCACCACAACTCCCCTGACTACCTCCTACATCTAGACACACCTATCACTCCATACCCGTTCCTCCAACACCTTTATCCTTACCACTCCACATCTACACAAACTCCACTCTTCCAATATACGCTCCTCTGCCATCTCTACCCCTTACCACTGGAACTCCCTACCCAATCACCTACGAACAAACACATCAACTCCATCCTTTAAACGCCACCTTAAGACTTATAACTTCTCCCTTGCATTCCCTCCCACTCAATAATTCCCTCCCACGGACGATTGCTCACGCACTGATGCAGTCCATAAACCAAAAAAAGTAAAAGTAAGTAAATAAGTATTTAAATCTGTCAACATTTATTACTGCTTTAAAAAGTATTTAAATATGCTATTATTGTTTGCTGGGAAAATATATCTTATATGTAGATATACCTATTATAATATCTATATCTCTATTTTAAATAACATACTTTTATAATTTAATATTTGTATTACTATATCAGAAAATGTATACAATTTAAATTCACTAATACCTAGTATCATATTTAAAATAACAAAATAATAAAAAGATTCAACATATATGGACAACTTTCTTGATAAAGTAAAATATATCCCTTTGTAGAATATGAGTTACTGTGACCTATAACTTACACATTATTTTGAAAATATATTTGGTATATCATAAGTAGGTAACTATAATAATATTCATAATATATGTTCGTAATATTTACTATTTAATATAATATTAAATTGTAGTCTCACATTTATTAAAAATATATATTTTAAAATGTAGAATACTTTGTATATTAAATATAGTTATATGTCATAATGTATAACTATAGTTTGAGTAAACTAATAAGATAATTGTAATCCATTAATATATTAAAGAATAAATCAATGCAGTTAGTAAGTATTGCTTAAAATAAGATGTAGCATAACAAACAATCCTATAAATGTATATATTTAAATCGATGGGCAAAACAGGTCAGCTATTTCAAAGATCATAATATTAATATTTACCTATATTATACATTTTTTTTTCTTTAGTAACGGCCTAACTTCCGTTTATCAACAAATATTATTAACTTTTATAAATATTTTGAAGATCAAAATACAGGTATATATCGTATGCAATTATTATTGTTAACTTTGCATATTAATACTGTATGTAATCTTAATCGTATGCACTATATTATTTGATATATAATTACATAATCTATTACAACTACTCTACTTATTATAGGTTCGTAATTAATTTCATTGTATTCACTGAATAATTCAGTGAATAATTCATAGAATATACGATATATGTATGAATCATACATTGTATGATAGAATCTATCATTAATAGATATATCCATAGATTTGCATTTGATATGGTACATTATACATCTATGTATATATCGTAATAATAATATATTGTATCTTTAAACAATATATATATTATTATAATAATTATACAAATTAAGATAACTATGTTTATAAGAAGCTTATAATATAAGCTACACTTAGATGACTCAATAATATGTTACCCATATATTAAATATGATATTCACCGGATAATTATCATAATTATTATCATAATATAATTATATTAAATATAAATATACCGTGTAATATTAAAATTGTATATACAGTATAATTATTATACTGAGTATAAATTATGAGTATACATTATATAGTCACTGTAACAGTGTATAAATTATACACTGTATAATACTTATTATAATTAGTAATTGTTTTATATTACCGAGAATTGTATTTACTATAAGTAAAGTAGCGTATTAAATATGTTTACTCACGGATCATTAAGATCATCTTTAAGATTAAGATTATCTTAAAGATCCGTGAGTAAGATCATCTTAAAGATGAACTTATTATTAAATTAATCGTAATTCTATATATATATATATTATATAATAATAATTATTATAATATATTATATCAACAAATGGATTATTTATCTATATAAATTAGATATTAACTATAAAAAAATCATATAATATCTATACAAAATTAACATAATTAGATGTTATCTAATTTAAAAGATTTAAAAATTGTTTTTTTTTGAAATTATCACGTTTATATTTTAGGTATTTTTATATACAAACAACCAACTAACCATAATTATAAGTACACAATATTATACAGAAGTATATTAATATTACATATTTATTAGGTATATAAGCTTATAGGGTTATAATGATATATTCTTACACCAGAACAACTATCCTCATTCCATGAGTTAAAAAAACCTGAGGTTAAACATAATACTATTTAGAATTGTATGCATATATTTAATAATAATCGATCGATTAATGTATCTAGACAAATTTCTAGATATATATATATGTAGTGTATATTCTTCTATCTTAAAATGAATAAATCTATAGCTATATTACCTAGTATATAGATTATAAATATATGTTACATTTTTAATTTAAATACCCCTACCTTCACTTAACATTTCTATAAAAATTAAGTAGCAAATTTATAATTTTTCAATTATATTGAACATGTAATTGTATATTTCTATATAAATATTAATGTTATGAATTATTAAACGGAATGAATAACTCCTTATTTTATGTCATAGATTATTACATTATATGTTATATTTATAAGTAATAATAATAGATTTATTTAGCCATTTTAATAATCGTAATAAATAAAATTCTCTAAAGTGTAATCGTTTATAAGTTACAATAATAATAATATAAAAGTAGAACACATTACATTCTTTCAGTATTCTTCTTAATGTTGATAATTATGAGTTAGACTAGCATTATAAGTCTCACTAAAACTTGACCAGTGTAATATCTGACATCAGCTAAATACTGATGTTAACTAAGACCTAATTGATACCTAATAAATGTATACACTTATAAGAAACCCTTCTATCATACACGAATATCTTCTCGGGTATTTAGTGGGTTTAGTTTGGTTTATCATAGCATATTTGTCATAACATATTTAAAAAAGGAATATTTTAGAGATATAGGATTATTTATTGAAACTAGATCATATTGATTAATCAAGTACAAATAGATGCAATTTAACAGAAAAATAACTCCACTTATTTAACTCTAAAATTACAAATAAGTTTTAAACCCATAAATCTCAACAATTACTAACCCTGTTTATAATATAAATATATTATTGTTTTCTAAATATAAAATAAATAGACGGAAGAAAGTTTATTTATCGAAGTAACCCACTTGAATGTGAATCATATGAATTATAACATATCTTTAATTTAATTACATATATATATATATATTATCTAGATATAAATGTATTCATATAGCTTTTAATTTAATATTTTATTATATTCGATTTCATACTAAGAAAGAAATTTATTATTTAATAAAAATAAAGCAAATCGTTATCAAACAATTCCCCATTCCCTCGTTACACAGTATTACGGTACACTAATAGCAGGAATGTCAATAGCCGGACTGAGATCACACGAAATGAGTTAGTAAACATGATCTGACCTATCTTGTCCTGCAAACGCTCGGCTTGAATGCATGCTCGGTTATGCCCCACCCCCCCCCCCACCCCCCACCACCACACACACCAACCAACAAACAATGCATTGGCTTGTCTTGGCTTGATTCCCAGCCATTGCATTGTTCGTTTAATATTCTCTATTGTAACACTGGACTACAATGCAATCTGTAATATATAGCAAAGGTTACTACACACACACACCCCTAATATACATAGCCAAGCTATATCTCCACTACATGATGTATTACTAATAGTCTACTACCACTGGTCTGCATAATGTGTTCGATACTGTTGTTATTTAACACTAGGTGGTGTACATTTAGTAAATACTTTTAATGTGGATTTATTTCTATAAATATCAATTGATTTCATACTTTAAATATATATATATATTAATAATTATTATTATTATTTATAGGATATTTGTTTTGTATTCTGCTATAATAAAAAAATAAAAAATAAATATTTCAATTTTATCTCCTTTCTAAATGACTCAAAAATAATAGTGTTCTCTTTTCTATTGTTTTCACAAATTATTTTATTTATAATTGCTTATTTGAATTTGAATTAAAGTAGTGTTATATATATCAATAATATAATATATCATATCAATATAATATAATATAATATATCAATAATATAAATTTGAATCAAAACCTTTCCAAAAAATACCCCTATATAATATATCTATTTTTTGATAATAATAATGCACAATTTATCATTTATTTATTATAATTGTATCAAGTGCATAAATTTCATATACAAAAAATATATATTCTCTATAATTTATTAATAATAATTTGATATGAATCATTATAATATAGGATTAATAGCTAATAATTATTACCCAATATATACATGTGCTTTTTAATGTAACTTGAATATTAATAAGCTCTTATGTATGTGTAGGCCTTGCATTATAGGCTCCTTAGTATAGAATATAATATAATATTATTAATAATAGTTCTCTATAAAAGTTAATGATATATTGTTCTAGATATAATATGATGATTAAGTATTTATTAGTACAAAATGCTTGCATATCATTTTTAATTTTTAAAACAAAGCTAGCATACGTTATTCTTATATAAGTTCAGGGTTGTTCAGTTTTTTGGTTTTTTTAATCAAAAAAACCATGGTTTATTTGTTTTTTTTTTGGTTTTTTTGATTGTTGTATATAAAATTATTGATAAATATATTAATTTCAATATTATATCATTTAAAATTAGTATCAATATTAATAATAATAGTATATATTATGTATATTATATAAATTGTACCTTATAATTTTAAATTATATAATACAGTGTTATTGGTTTTTATCATTTTAATAAAAACAACAAAAATCAACAACCCTATCAATATTATAAAAAAATGTATAGATTATGTGTATTTTATAAATTTATTCATTTAATAAACAAGTCTGGCCGAAATAAAAATATAATTTGGATAGAATTTACTGAATCCTTGTATAAATTATCCTATAATACTTTTTAATATAATATACACGCAATATCTAATAATAATCATATATCTATAGAAATATTTATTACAAATAACATTCAATATAACAATTTATTAATAATAATTATTTAAATAATTTATAATAAAACCACTATTTTTCACAAATAAACCAAATAAACCGGTTTTTTTGGTTAAAAATCAACAACCCTGTATACGTTAAATTGTATTTTTATAAATATAATAAATTGAATCTACCAATGATTTTATAATTATATGTATATCAATATTTTTAATTTGATTACTATTTTTCAGTTAATATTGTATATTATATTGGATTAAAGTGTATAATATTAAATATAAAGTTTTAACAATATTTAATGAATTACAAATAAATTATGATTATAAATTATTGGAATTTTAAAATGAATGTTATTCAACATATTCTAGGATAGTCTACAAAAGAATACTCTAACGTAGTAGTAGTTAATTCTTATTAATAACAGTAGTGTATTATCAAATATGTAAAAGTATTTAAATGTTTCCCATCCTCCCTTTATTTGCCCCATATATATATATATATATATATATATATATATTTAATATTATATCTAATAGAAAATTGAATATATCTATTTAAATTATAAATTCATATATATATATATTTAATATGTAATTAATTGAATATATTTTACTGACAATTAAATGTAAAAATAGAGTAAATATTAGTACACCTATATACACAAACATATGTTAGTATGTGAGAGTACTACTACTACTACTGCTACTGCTACCGCTACCGCTACTACTGCTACTACAATTACTATTACTATTAATATTATTACTATTATTATTACTATTACTATTGATATTACTATTACTACTACTACTACTACTACTATTAATACTACTAGTACTACCACTACTACTACTACTATTACTACTAATACTAATACTAATACTAATAATACAATACACAATTTCAACTGTTCCATATGTAAATATATTACAGCTTATAGCATGATATGTATTCCCATAGGTTTCCCCTGCTTTACTATATAGTATTAAATATCTGCATTAGACACTACTGATAAGTAATGCATAGTGGCACCTTGTATTCACCACACACTGACCACAACGGTTCTACTTGACCTCTACACGAACTCTATATAAATAACGTTTTAGACCTTTCGAGTAGAGTTAATTGTTCATTATATTCCATCATCTCATCTAGGTATCATATTCCTAATCTACTATGCACACATTCATACACATATGCGTACAACTAAATTATTATATACATTCATGCAGATATATATATATATAAACAAATATATATACATGCCGAAATATATATATATAATTATATATACGTATATATACACAAACATATATAAACACCCTCATACGCGAACCAATATTCGTATTAATTACCGTAGTAACTAGTCTTGACGATGATATCATTATGATTGGCGGGTAGGCGTGTTGGGGTTTGTGTGTGTGTGTGTATGTGTGTGTGTAGCGTGTGTGTGTGTGCTTGTGTGTGTGCGCGCGTGTATGTGTGTGTGTGTGTTGCACGCTTGTGTGTGCCTGTAGCGTATGTGTGTGTGCTTGTGTGTGTGTGCTTGTGTGTGTGTGTGATTAATGTAAGCGTAGTAACACTACAGACATCAAGTTTACTACATTATTAGACCGCACCGACCATACTAACTATTATTGACCGTATACTCTCACTAGGCGAGATCTATTGATTTATTTTCAATTCATAATTAATGTTAAAATATCACCTCGTCATTGCGCGAGAATCACCGATCGATAACTGTTAGCGCTAACTGTGAGGCATTCAACGATAGTAGGGGAGATCTATAATAGCGCGAATAATATTATCATGAATTATGAAATACATGTAATATAGGTTATTTGAAGGTTATTTGATGGCCTACGATGTAGTGTAAAAGTGTGCGTTTGGGTAATAATATGGAGTTAATGTATACATTGAACGGCTTACCACACCCACTATAACCTCTATGTGCTCTACCCAGGCCTTACATTCCCCTATTTGTTGTTCTTACCTCACCCTATCGTGCCCTACCATCACCCACTTTTATTCAATCCAGACCTATTATGTATTATCCTATTCATATTAGTCCCTATTATGCCCTAATCTCATCCTATTGAAATCCAACCCCATTTTATTAGTATCTATTCAACTCGATCTCTATTATAATCTTATCCATATGTTGTCCTATTTTCCTTAACCATTCCCTACCCTTTACGTTGAGTGACAGTAGTATAGCAACCCACCCTGTACTTTATGACATGCCCAAATAACCAGTCTTACCCTTACCCCTATTTAACATCGAGTGACCTACTTTGTAGCGATGTCCCAAGAACCCGCCCTCCAAAGAAAGAAGCACATTAGACAGAACGTTGACTCCTTAGATTTACGAGAACTAGGTTTGTCTCGCTACACATCATTCCATCATCTTTGTTTGCGCCGGTTAATCGAGTAGCATTTTGTTATACGTAATACGCAGAGCATTACTAGCAAAGCTATATACTTATGACGAATAGATTAATATAATATTATCATTATAATATTTATTTGAAGAATTCAGTTCCGTTTCTTATTCTATTATATAATATTAATCTTCTTTTTCCTTTAATATAATATATCAATTGATATTTTGGTTTCTTTCACTTTTTTTTATTATTTATCTATGTATTATATTATAAGAAATACTAATATATAATCAAAATACCGTACGTACACATATATATATATATGTAAACCAAATGAACATGATTTAATGACTCAACCCTGTTCACAGGCTGCAAGTACACAAACGACTACATTCTTCTCGGCGGAAGTGACAAGTTCACATCGAACATTAAATATAAGCCCCGGAGTCAGGTTAGTGCGTTCCAGTCGTTAGCAGTAGTTCTCAGTCATTACTGTAGGGGTCACACCTCCGCATGAATAATGTACGCGCAGCACGTACACGCAGCATTGTGTTGATGCACGATGCATGATTATACGTTATACGAGTGCGCTTAAATGTATGTTAAATATCTATGTGTACCGTTATTATTATATATCTATGTTCACGATCATGTCGGTGATGTTAATATCGAATATTAGATAATATCTAATATTTATAATATATAATAGATATAAAGAAATGATAATATTAAATTAAACATATACAAATTTCATTACCAAAATGCATTATTACTATGTTCTTGATTTGTGTTTACATGCAAATTACACGGAAACTTGGCAGATATACCTAATATAATATATATTTAGAGAGTTTGAAATTATCGTAATATTTATATGTAATTATTTATTCATTTTAATTTTATTATAAGGGCGACCACATCTATGTATACGGCATCTCTAGTATCGAGCATTGATCTCTTGCGATAACGCCTCGGCAAACAACTACATCACGTTACACCGCTAGAAAAAGAAACAATCGCCCCCTAACAACGCGCTGCTGGCGAATAAGAAAAACAGAGAGCCCGTGGTCATAACCCCGGACGCCCCTCGCCGAGAGTCCGTCATGGTGAAACGACCTCAGAAGCCAGGCATGCAACAGATCAAGGTCAACAACTGCGATTACATAATAAACACTCCAGTGAACGCGCGTGTGTGTGTATGTGTGTTGTGAGAGAGAGTAGTGTCCAACTTGATGATGATATGTCCTTAATACACACATTCACTGTTGATCTACTGATGATATCTAGAGATAACAATGACATCATACTATTGTTGTTATTCATTCACTCATCTCTTGTATGAATATATAGGCCTGTATACTTATATACACATACACACCTATATAATTTAATAATAATTATGGGGTAAACATACACACCTGGCCATATGTTACTACTACTACTACTACTACTACTACTACTACTACTACTACTACTACTACTACTACTACTACTACTACTACTACCACCCCTCTACTACTACCACCCCTCTACTACTACCACTACTACTACTACTACTACTACTACTACTACTACTACTACTACTACTACTACTACTACTACTACTACTACTACTACTACTACTACTACTACTACTACTACTACTACTACTACTACTACTACTACTACTACTACTACTATTACCATTCCTCTACTACACAGTATGACAGAAGGAGACCTACAGATGTACCCCGTATAGATGTCACCTCTAGTTCAGATAAACGTGAGCTCAGACTTCTGCAGGTTTGTGTAGCATGTCTGTGTGTCTTTCCCTATAGCACACTCTATACGACTATCTATACCTATCTCTATCTATACCTATATCTCTCTCTATATATGCCTATCTATCTATACCTATTTCTCTCAATACAACTTTATAGAAATACTAATATTATTAATTGTGTTTTATTTTTATAATTAATTTCTATTATAAATATTTTATTAAACTTTAAACCTGATTTTCTCACTATTTTGATATTGCCTATTACTATTAAAAAACTATATTATTACATCACTGTATACAAATATTAATATTACTTATTTAACATTGTTGTCTATGTAAATAACCTTCCTATTTACATTCTGAAAGTTGTTATCATATATATTCAAATTAAAATGTTACACCACATTTCCGTCATCATTAAACAAGATATATCATCGAAGTAATTATTTATATTTAATTTAAAAATGACAAATATTTATACATAAAAAACTTTACATTAAGTAGACTATTTTGCTAAGATAAGTAACAATATTAAGTGAACACATTGAATACATGTACAGTTTCACACGTATACCTATCTTTTACGTGTAATTTCTGAAGGTGCCCCCCTTAAAGGGATCTCATGTCCTGTTTAGTTAAGCAATCGTGTTAATAGTGTGATCTTTCAAGTAACACATTTATTATTAATATTATAATATATCATATCATATAGTTATCGAACTTCAAATGTAACTTATAAATATATACATATATTTATATATATATAATTGATTTTATTCGTATATCTTCACTATAACAATGTAATATGACTCATTAATTTCATATAGAAACCGTATATTAAACGTGCAAGATATGAAGGCAAGTATAGTCCGTTTGTTGATAAGTTGGGTAGCATATGTTTTGTTATGTTTCACCTGCTCAAACAACTTACTCATAAATACAGTGATTAATTTACCACCGATTATAGGATAAACGGGAACTCAACCAAGCGAAGGTCGCGAATGATGCGTCTAAAGTTAAAATGGTTTCCGAGAGTTTTTCTCAAGGTCATCACGCGAAAGCGAACCGAATCAAAAATGTGGCGACGAATGTGATATTGTCGAAGAAGGTTGAGAAACCAGTCACGGTTAAAGTGAAAGAAACGGAGGTTATTACATAAAAGTACTACTAAAATGTAACATATCGTAATTATATATATTATATCTATACACTTAAAATGTTATAATTATTCATCAGATGAGTTCAAAGATATAAAAATTAAAAAACAAAGTAAACAAACAAAAAGTTCAGTGATATAAACATCTAAAGATTTACTATTATTGTTTGTCCATAATATTTGTATTAAGAAACAGGCTAATGATTATAATGCACTTATAGTTACTTTTGTAGAATATATTATACATTATTATAAAGATAAATTCTTATTAATTTAAATATTTTAATCAAAATAATTACAAAATAAAATTCAAAGATTTAGCATACCCTTCAAAATATTAATTTATCATGAATATTTATATATTGCTTTTCTCGTGAAATTCACCCTACCCATAATGCACCAGGAAGACTATGCTCTACGATATAAAGTCGGTCTAAAGCGACCTCTACCGATAAAACGTCTCTCAGAATATCAGAAGCAATTTGCCTGGCGCAGTCAGCCTAACGTAACGCCCCTTTTGGCAGCCGAACAGGTTGAGTGACACCTGCCATGTGTTGTTATTGTTGTTTAATCATTATAATTTGTGTTCACTTTTTAATGTATACATAAATTGTAATACATTAATATTTAATACAATTTATGGTTATTAATTATATAAAATATATATGAATATATAACTTGTATTACTAAATATATATATAACCTGTTTTATTAATTATACATATATATATAACATGTATTATTTATTATTTTAACTTAATTTCAGATGATACATAATAACTGCAGACAAATGATGGCTCCGAAACAATCGAAAATGTCCAGACATTCCGAATATCAAAGACAATTCAAATCTCTCAGGGTATACACCATTTCACTACGATATTTAGTTACTTTTTTATGACAATGTTTCATATTCTATCTTATCACTCTTCGTAATAGCTATTGATAAGTATATTCTATGTTCAGTGTGACAGTAGAATGATGGACGCGCTTGACTTAGTCCCAGCGGGGGCGCCACCCGTTACCACCGAAGATGACAAACGCCTATTACAACAGTCGGCCATTATTCTTCCCCAAAGATCAACGTTTGTGCATTGCATTACCGTAACTAATCTAGTTTATTATCAGTGAGATAGATTATGCACAATTATCCAAACTACAGTCAATAATGTGAACTAAAATATATTCATATTTGTTTATATTAAAAAATACATTAATAGTGATCAATTTTAGAATATATAATTAAAAAATTGTGTAGCTTATATAAAAAATATGAAATTCACATATATATATATATATATATAACCTCTAAAACTGTAAACTCTGCAGATGTACCAGATCTGAGTATACCTCTAACTTCCAAGCTCCGTGTGCCTTTAACTACGTACGAGGGGCCTGGGTGACCCCTAATAAAAAGGTTATCGCGTTGTCACGGTATCTATATCTGTAAACGTATCACGTTGTAATCATTACATACTATACAGTATTTAGTAAATAGTATATTTTTATAATTACAGATATTTTATTTATATATATATATATATATATTATGGACCATAATGTATATATATATATGTATACAAAATAATAACTCAATACTATAACTAATGCAGATAACTAATACTATAACAAATACAAATTTGAATGCCACTCGCCTGTACAATGATCAGTGTACAATGATCCATGATCAACATCGTAAGTAACCGTAGTAACCCACAACAGTTGAGCAAATCGGTGAACAACCTTCAGGACAATAGTTGGTTCCGGGAGGTTCTAGAGCTGCGCAAGAGAGCCAACGAATACAGTCGCAGATCTAGAGGTTAATGATGTAATACTGCGCGTGTATCTAGAGGTCAAGTAACCATTATGTAACCATTATGTAATACTGCGCGTGTATCTAGAGGTCAAACCATCGTTATGTTATACTGCGAGTGTATCTAGAGGTCAAGTGACCATAGTAATGTAATACTGCGCGTGTATCTAGTAGTCAAGTGACCATAGTTATGTAATACTGCGCGTGTATCTAGAGGTCATACCGTAGTTATGTAATACTGCGCGTGTATCTAGAGGTCATACCATAGTTATGTAATACTGCGCGTGTATCTAGAGGTCAAGTGACCATAGTTATGTAATACTGCGTGCGTGTATCTAGAGGTCAAACCATTGTTATGTAATACTGAGCGTGTATCTAGAGGTCAAGTGACCATAGTTATGTAATACTGCGTGCATGTATCTAGAGGTCAAACCATTGTTATGTAATACTGAGCGTGTATCTAGAGGTCAAGTGACCATCGTTATGTTATACTACGCGTGCGTGTATCTTGTAGCTCGAGCGATACGATAACTCGATGATCAATGTACCGATGCTTTTTTATTGTTTCATTGTTTCATTTACTAATTATATTACAACGAATGCTAACGCATGAATAATTATTATTATATTATTACTTTTACTAATATGTTAATCTGTACATTAACATATTGGAGGTATCGACCAAATAAAGCCTTTCACTGATCCTCCATAGACATATGATATACATATCAATGTCGTATGTCTATTAACTGATTTCATTCATTCATTCATAGTGTAATGCGTGTGTGACAGTAATACCGCTAAATAATACATCAGTATGTTATATGTAATATCATTCCCTAGGTACCCATTTCCTGCAGTCGCATGTCGGCCAATTGTTTGCTAAGAACGCAGAACTGTGGGACGGACATTCGAGCAGGTGTGTTGTAGTAGTGTGCGTGTACTAGTAGTAGTAGTTTTAGTAGTAGTTGTAGTATCATTTTAGTAATATTTATTATTCAAATTATCCGTTTCTTTATTATTTCGTTGCCAATCTATACTGTTTGTTTTATTAACCGTTCTCGTAATTAAATAAACTACTCGCATTCTATTCTATAGTAGTAGCGATTCTATAGAAGCTATTCTATAGTAGTTTTTCGTGTATTAGATATTTAACGCTTGCACACTTCCGCAGCGGTATCTCATCAGGGGGAGCCACTATGAGGTCTAAAAGTACGGCGAGGTTACATAACAATAACCCCCTCCACCCTTCCCCACCCCCCATGTATTGTTATCTAGCTAGGACGTGTTTACAAAGTAACCTAATCATCAGCGATTCTAATCACTTCGATCACCTCATCATTACGCCGTAGAAGTATCATTAACATATACGGGTCAAACTATGGCATATATAAATCAATAATGTTAATACATTTATTTATTTTAGTTTTGTCTCCTGTTTTATGTCGATTTGAATATCTATTTTCTATATTCAATAAATTATATTATTATTATTATTAAACACGAAGCTCTACTGTGTGTAAACACACCCTTACCCGCATTTCATCGTGCTATCGTGTTTAGTTGTCTACTAGTTTCCCCTATTCTTAAAGCGCCGCGATGTCCAGTAGCATCTCATCTCTCTGGTATTCAATGTCTACGTCGGTTGTTTAATCTCTCTCTAGTAAACTTGTGCTTACTGTTGCATCCATATCGTCTACACTGTTATATATATATATATATATCTGTATTATAGCAATACTGATTACTCTATATATACAATATATATATATATATATATATATATATATATATATATATATATATATTAGTAGTATTATTATGGTGAATTATATTAACTAGGAAACAAAATAGTACTAAAAAGATATCTACATGTATCCTATTAATAAATATACTAATATTGCGATATACGATAATGAAGATGTGACTTCGAGTTGTCTACGTTTTGTAATAGTTTCTAATTGTATCGGTTTTGAAATATAATTTATTTGATTTGTAATATGTCCATTAATTAAATATGTATCCGAGTTAATATCTCGTGTAAGGTATAACTTATATACGCATCTGAAACATACAAATTTAGCTCTAAGTATATTATATATTCCTGCATTAAATTATATATATGTTTACGATTATATTATTCATTTATATAATTGTAATATTTTTTCAGCGATCTAATAACTGACGAATCAACGCCGAGAGAATTTCAATCTAAGAAATTAAACTGGATCACAAAAGAAGAAAAAAGGTGTTAATTTAATTACTTTTTTTTTAAATTTGATACAAGTTGATTAATAGATAGTGATTTTTATCAATAACTTTATTAATATAATAATTAATCTATTATTATAGATACTATAATATACTATAAGTTGTCTAATTTAAATAATTTATATCAGCGACCACTTATACGATCAACAAACAATACTAAAAGAGTGCCAAAATAGGAAATTAAATTTTATATCAAATGAAGAAAAGAGGTACGTAAACATATTAACATGTCCCGTTAATTATCGTACACCTTCATTATAATATACATATTTCAATTATTATATATTTGAATTTCCCGCCATTAAACGTAGTAGAGTATAGTTAGAAGAAATATACATATTTCAAAAGCGTTCATTATTAAATTCATCATATCCACCCAGCTATGATATTAGCGACGATGACGACCTTGAACTTATTTCAATGATTGAACCGGATCATGATGCTATTGAAATATTAAAAGTAAGACCCAAGATTGAAAAGAAATCCACAGTTCCCCATTTTAAAATCACGACTCCTGGTATGAATGGACATCTTCTAAAAGGTTTGCATAGTTATGTTTTATTTAGAAATATAGATTTTTTTATGAATTTATTTATTAAGTAAACTGTAATAATCTTATTCTTAAATATAATAATTAATTAGTATACTAATATGTATAATATATGTATACTAATATTTATTAAGTAATCTGTAATAATCTTATTCTTAAATATAATAATTAATTAGTATACTGTATAATACTGTATACATTTATAATATATATATATATATATATATATATACGTTCGAGTATCTAGTTATTTTATATATACAAAGTAATATGTATTATTTAAATTACAAATCATTAGTTTTTCTAAAATATAACTGTCGATACTTCAATCTAATATTCTAATTATGACTTGAACTGAACATTGACTCTAACTGACCTGAACATTGAACATGTAAATAACAATTGTTTAACTAAAGCATATATATATATGGTAACATAAAAGAATATATTTATTCTTAAAATAATTATGTAAAATTATCCAATTAATCTTTCCGAAGAAATATGCATATCTTGTTTATTGATATATCTATGTAGCCTTAATGTTACCAACATAATAAATTGTAATATTTATATATATATCTACAAACTATATAGTAACACTACATGTATGTGTATTAATATAGTTTAAATATCAAGTATAATTTAATTATATGTACATTGATAGATTATATATATATGTATATATTTTTTTTATTTATTCCTAAAATAAATTAGTATAATTAGTTTTTCCTAAGAATTTAATATATAAATAAGCTTGTTTTAAAGAATAGTTGTACATCTTAAATGATCTTATATAAGTCATTGTAGTAAGTTTATTCCTATACTAAAACTGCTTATAATGATGCATAATAACCTTAATTTAAAGATTGTTGTATTATAATAAAATATTAAAGGGATACACACTACGATTTTTAAGAATAATATAAACAAATAACATTTAATATATATATATCGCCATAAAAAATGGGATATTCAAATATTATAATTTATGATTAACTAATAATAATAATATAATTAATATCTTAAATAAATTACTAGAAGATACATATAACATATTTTTTATTTTTAATAATAAATATATATCTGATATTTCTAATCACCAACACATTAAAATTGTATATAATTAATGAATACAACGCTATATACTCTAATAACAAACACATTCATAAGCCATGCACCCGTTCACCCGTGTACCCTACTACTACAGATACACACATGGTTACCCAGCCTCTGTTCGGCAAACCTACCGGAGACTCTCAGATCCTGATCAACGAAAACACGAATAAACCCTACATCGGAGAATTCATCTCCAACTCGACGTTTGCGACCGACGGTTTGCCGACACTGTTTTATCACTCGCGCCATCCTTAGTAAGCTAAGCCGACGTCAAATTTACTAAGGATGATTACGCTTATATATAGATTACAATTTTAGATATTTTTAAATATTCGCGATATGATTTATTCGAGCCGATATTCTTGTGTTCGCTTTCAGGGTGGCTTCACCTTATATCACACACACTCACTCACACACACAGACGATGTTCTCAGTTGTTGTTCTTCACTGGCTTCGGAAACGTTGGCTCTCGCTAAAGACAGGCAAAACTTCTGGACCCAGGCCTACTGAACCATCGCGTCATGCGTATTTATTTACGCCATTTTTACTTTCACGTTTTCTGATATGATTATTATAATTATACGCAATTATATGATCACACACACACACACACACACACTTTCTATTGATAACATTATTTCATCGTGAATTAGATGTGCTAAATTGTTTTATTTTACCTAGTGCCAATTCATCTAGCTAACTCCAATTCCTTATTAGTAATTATTAGTATTCCTTATATAGTATTTTAATTATATATTTACGTATATATTTTTTATGAATTATCAAGTATTTATTATGATATTTTATTGAATCAAACTTCAAAAACAATAAATTTTACAATTCACCATTTTATTGATTTTTGATTAAATTCTCTTTAAAGTAATTAAGTACGTCTGTCATACTATATATTCTATTTTGGGATAAATAATTTGAATATTGCCAATATTTTCTTATCTTTATAAACAAGACATATAGATATAAAAGAGAGAGAATTGTTAATAAAATTTAATATTATGTTTTATTCAAATTTATATTTTAAATTTAATATAACATTCATCTCTAGTTATATAGGTACATCATAAAATAATAAATGTATTATTAATTAAGATATATATTAAAGAAAAGTTAATTATAATATTAAAATTATTTAAAAATTAATTTATTACCAATATTTTTTATTATTTTTCAAATAATTATATTAATAGATTATATTTACGTTAGCTTACATACCTATATAATAATAACCATGTATTAGGTATATACTCAGAATATATTATAAAGATAAGATAAGATACATTTTATTATTGTAATCATTATAAAATAAAAACAATAAATGGACAAATAAAATATTCATTGAAGACTTGCAAGGTATTTGACCTTAATAATGCCATATGCATAATATATTATATAACAATTGTATTTTTTAAAGATATTTAAACATTTTTTTTAATAATAATATTAGCCATCACATCGAACAAGTGATCACTATAAGTAAGTATGAGAATCAGCAAATGAAGGAAGTCTCAGGGTTACCCATGCCCCATATGTGTTAACCAAACCCTGAATATATCAAACTATGTATTGTTAGCATTTCAAACATGCATAGGTATCATCCCATATAACCACAGTACACACTTGATCGATGGATATAAACCAAGTAAATAAACAGAGTGTATAATCATAATAATACAAATAATAAAATAATAATAGCATATAACAAATAACTTCTCATTGCAGCTTTGATGATCCATTGAGAGCTTCATAAGTAGTAGCCAGTATTCTCCATCCAGATTAACCAGGGAGAATATGAAATGTGTATATATGTTAATAAAATTGAATATTGTTAGTAATAGTAAGACATTTTTAACTTTTTAATGAATAACTTGATATTTTTTATCAATTTCATCTTTGTATTTAGTTTATTCCATAGTTTAATACTAGCAAAATGTACTGCATGTATACTAATATTTAATCTACATTTAGGAATAACAAATGCGTATCTAGGTCTAGTTAATGTATAATTACTTTTGACAAATTTACGTAAGAGATTAGTGTTAGCAACAGTATAAGCAATATATGCATTTTTTAATAATGTTATATTAACTATATCACATAATTTTAAAATATTATGTCTTATAGATAAAATCAATATTAGATCTTAATGGTAGTTTATATATACATTTCAATACTTTGTTTTGCAGAATAATTATCTTATTTAAAGTATGCTTATAATTTGACCCCCAAGAGGCAGCACATGTTACTCTTGAATGAAACAGTAAAGAATTATACAGTAATAATAATGACTGTTTATCAATTTTATTTCTAAGTTTGTAAATTACTGCTAGTATTCTAGATAATTGATAAGCTAATATTGTAATATGAAGTTTCCAAGTGAGTTAATTATCAATAGTGACACCAAGAAATTTGAATTCATTAGTACATTTAATAGGTAAGCCGTTTAATGTAATGTTAAATGTATGAGGCTTATAAAGGCCAAAAGTCGTATACGCCGTTTTATCTAAATGTAATGTTAGTTTATTAAAGCTAAATCATGAATAGATGTAACCAATATATTTGTTAGCTTTATTTTCCAATGCACAGTGGTCCATATCAGTAAATAGCAGCGTAGTGTCATCAGCAAATATAATACAGCTATTTTCATCCATAACTCTAGTGATATCATTAATATAAAGTAGAAACAGTAACGGTCCCAGTACAGATCCCTGATGTACACCTATATTCATTCTACGTAAATTAGAGTCAACATTGTGGTAAGACATATATTGTTTTCTATTAGTTAGATAGCTATGTAATAAATGTATATAAAGATTTATATAAGAGTTCAAAAGATACATTTAAAAAAAAAATCAAAAAAAAAAAACACCAGATATATTGGCATCTAAATTTTTACTTGCATGTTTTCTAATTATTAAATCCCACCATTTTGAATAGGTGTATGATTAAACTTCGTATTTGAGGCACCTATGTTTAATTGTATATCATATATTATACATCATTTTAAAGATAATGAATTACATTTTAATATTTCAATATAAAAATAATTTCCCTGAAAAATAAAAACGAAGGGTTACGCACTTAAATAAATGTATTAACAAAATAAAAAGGTAAACAAATTACCTATTTTACATAACATACGATGTGTAAACATATATTTTAGTTTTTACATTAATAAATTTAACATTATTCAGGATGATAAAATAAATTAATTAATAAAGTATGATTAAAATATTAAAATATACATATTTATTCCATTTTAATTAAACCTGGAAATTTTCCCTTGCAAACATATTTTGTACGGTATTATTGATGTTATTTTTATTTGGGAACATTTATCAGTGAAGAATAATAAAAAATATATACTTATTTATAATTACTAAATATTTAAATAAAGTACATATAATATCCATTAATATAATAGCAGTACAAAATATTGTTGAGATTATTTCCTAATAGTTTTAAAAATTTGATTACATTTTTTGAATACAAATTAATTATATAATAACATACTTTCTATTGATAGAATTATTTCCTTATGTAAAATTCTGAATTAGATGTACTAAAATGTTTTTTAGCCTATTGCCAATTCAACTAGATAACACCAAGAATGTCTGCTAATATATATTTTGTGGACTTTTTATTTATTGCGTGAATGTTTTTAATCATATTTCATCAAGGTCGAGGAGATGTGAAACCTCTTTCTTAAATCAAAAAAAAAAATTAATATGAATGCATATTATTCTACAGATAAATATTCTTGATATCTTGAATTCAAAGATTTAAATATAGAACTGAAAAGTGAATAGCTTGTAATAAAGATTGCATAGATAGCAAGCTGATGTCTAATCCTTAAGAACACTATATCTAATTAGTCTTATTTATATCATATTTTAAATATATGAAATTAATACACGAATGCATGAAATAAGTAAATATTTATTATTGAAACAATACATTTAACAATTCACTATTTTATTGAATAAAACTTCAAAAACATAATAAATTCACTATTTACGTGAATGATTTAGTCACCTAAAGCTACAGTAATAGTCTTTGCTCTTGGGTCATCGAACCTGTCGATGGGGTTCATGGAAGCCATCATGCATATTCCTGTAAACATGCAAATAATACATTACACAATTAATATTGTTTATAAATACTTTCTGCAGAAAACAAACCAAAGGAAAGTACAGATAATAAAAGTAGAGCCACCAAAAGACCGGACCAAATTGGAATAGTAAAGAATCCAATACAATCATTAGGTCTTCCAAATTTGAATAATGGAATATCACTTGGTTGAACCTATGTAGTTAAATAATACGAGTAATTATATTTAATTTTATGTTATATTGTTATGATTAATAATATATATTTTTTTTTAAATATGATGATTAAATTTGAGTTATAATATATATATATATATATATATATAATTAAATATATACCTGGAGTCCTTGAATGATAATAGAGGCCCTTACTTTATTATCATTGGTAGTCGAAGTCACATTCTTATCAGAGGTGATATTTATTGGCAAAGCGCAATGATAGCAGAAATTTTTGGGAGCGTAAACGAAGGGTGCAAACAAATGCATTTCCTCAACCTGAGGTATAATTAGGGGTTGAAGCGATTATATAATAATTAACGATGCAACAATTACCTTGTTAAGGGTTTCATTCTTTTCTGTGAAACTCAGTACAGATTTCACCATTTGCCATGTACTACGTGCATTGACGAATTCAAGTCTAGGAAGTAAAATATAATTATTACAATGTAAAATCATGATGATAAAAATAGTGTAAGTTAATATAGGTTTTTATAAATTTCAATAAATGACTAATATGAATTATATTGATATTTAATTAGTAGATTAGTGATTTATAGAGAAAATTTAGTATTTTAATTTGGGAATTTATAATATATGATAAATGAAATATAAAACAATCTTATAAATTATATAAACGAATGTGATTTTCTATTTTTAAATAATATCATGGACGCATATTTTATAAAATTGTTATCTTATGCTTGAGTGATATTATTGTATTGAGGCACATTATACATATTTGAATTTGATACACAAATCAATATATAATCTCATTTTAAAATCAATGATTTAATATGATTATATTAAATTCATAATATAATTTAATAAACATTATTTGGTAAATTGCCTAATTTATAAATAATTAAGTTTTTTAATAAAATATTAAAAATATTGATGCATTTTATTTAACAAATAAATCAATATCTCTATTCTATTCAAAGATTGAAATTATTGAAATATAATTAAATATACCACTGACAAGTTCAGAATATAAAAGGACACATTGTATAGTTAGTGAGCAGATGTCCTTATCTTGGTGTTAGGTAGGTTAATTATAATGGAGTAGCTCTCCCTTGTATTTCACATACATATTTAGAGAAACAGTGGCCTCTCCCCGTCAAAAACTACATAATATATGTATTGGTTGACGGCCTTACAAATATATAACAGTTAAATTCTAGATTTATATTATTAATAAAGTTAATAACCTTAAAGAGAATTCGGTTAGACCTTCAGGCAAATCTTGACTGTACTTGATGGTGATACTAAACAATGTAACAAGTTGCGGTTAATTGTGAATAGAGTAAACAAGAATATATAATATTGATAAAAACTAGACCCTAACAAGACCATTAGACAAATAAAATAATCCTTAAAATAATTAAAAGCGATCGTATATAATTGTGTATACAAAATAATCGGTTCTATATAAAACGTAAATGATGAAAGCAGATTGGGAGATAAACTAGAGTAATTTTGTTATAATTAATAACTTCATCAAAGTGTCTGTATGAAAAGACTCAACCAAAATAACAAATAGAAAGACAACATTTAAAGTACTAACGATGAATCATTGTCTTTGCAGTCGCTTTCGTAATCCTGGTCCACTAATTGCGGTAGTTCATATAAAGCGATCACCTAGTCGAGTGGGAGGTAAATGTTGTAGACAGACAGACAGAGAGATAGGGTCGACCGGTCAATGTTAAACTAGTACTTACCTGGTTCTCGTTGCTGCGCACTTGTAGGCTGATCTTCTCAGAGTAGTACAGCAGACAAGAGGTGTTCAGGAAAGTCGCATTCTCTAGTTTAAACTCTCCGTTCTGTTAGAGGAATTAAAAACAAACAGATTACATAATGGCAAAAACTATGGAAAAGTCGTATTTTGAAACTCTTCAAAAGAAATATAATATTTTTATATAACAAACAAAAAAACTAAAATTATACTAAATAACCATTATTATTATATTAATATTTATAAATTAGTTAACTAGCGTATGTATTTAATTAGACTTAGTTTATAATTAATTTATTTCTAAAGATAACGCCATTATGAAACACGTACGTTTTCAAGGAGATGTCTACCGAATAGAGATTCATATTCATCGTTATCTTCGGAAGTCTCTGCTCCGGTGAATACAGCAGTATACGGCGCTCCATTTAGTCTAGCGAGAACGTTACGGACTAATTCATCTATGCGTGATCGTGTTAAAGTAAATATTCATGCAATAATGTATATATTATTAGATATATATATTTACTGTTAGATATATATATATAGATATATATATATATATAGATATAATAATATAAATAATTTATTATATTATAATATTCATATTATGCGTGTGTAACAAACATGTGTATTATATGACGTACCGCTATTCTCTTGATTGCGAAGATGAACGATCGTAAGCTCACGATGATTGGGAGAGAAATCTCCAATTTCGCGAACATGGTTTACGGGCAGACCTAACAACTTGGAGAACGACTTTCCTACGGGGACAATGCTCGAGTAATGCGCAGAGTTTTGATTCGCCGACAGAGACTGTAAAATATCGGAAAATAATTACGTGACCAACGGATGATATCAATGAAATTGTGTTAATTTTTAAATGCATTTCAATATCATATTATATAATTATATTTTATTACCTTGACATTTGAATATGTTCCGGGCTGGGCAAGATCTTCTAGACTTAACTATTAGAGTATTTATTACAAGGTAAAATGTATATATATATATATATATATATATATGTTATAATATATTTTGCAAACGTTATGTATGTATTGTATATATAATATATGTATTTCTATATTAAATTAAACTAAATGCTATTTATATTATGCATTATCTACTTAATATACAATTATAATATTTAATCAATATATAATTTTATAGAAAATATATATATATATAAATAAATACTTACAAGTTGTAAGTTACAACTGACATTTTTTTCCCACATGAACATTTAAAAAATTAATATTTTCTTAATAATTATAGTACTAGATTTCATGCATATCCTATTATGTATTATCTACTTAATATAAAATTATAATATTGAATTAATATATAATTTTATTGAATATATATATATATATATATATAAATTAATACTTAAAATAAAATAAAACATCATTCTCAAATGAAAATTGAAAAAATTTATATTTTTAAATAATGTATAACCAATTGATAATGGTCAAAATCTTCGCAATTGATGCACGATTTGAACGCCCGCAAAATTATTTATTAAAATTAGTGATTTTACAATAGCATATGATTGGCTATTATAATTAATCTATGTCTATTTATATGCATTTATGATAGTCTATAAATATACATATGCCAATTATAATGGCAAATCATACGCTATTATAAAATCACTAATTCGAATAAACAATTTTGCGGGCGTTCAGATCGTGCATCAATTGCGAAGATTTTGACCGGGTACCTAACTAATTACTAACTCGATTTTTAAGAAATATTAACACAGACTGTTCCGGATTAGCCAAGCTATCTTTAACCTGGCCAAAAAAATCGTTATTTTGAACTGTTCGTCCAAGTGGTAATCTTTGGAAGGCATGATCGCTGTGATATTTAAAAAATTATTAAATATATAAACTAATACAATTATTTGTTTTGTAAATTGTATTATTAATCAATTAATTATTACTTTATTATACAAATTAGTAATATACAAATAAACAAAAAATTATATATTTATACTTAATAGATGCATATTTGTATTACTATTAATAAGATTATATTATATTAATTTATTTATTAAATTAATAATTAATATTAATATATTAAATATAACATGCATATAATATATATTGTATATATTTATAAAATTATTAAATATATTTAATTAGATTTGTTATATTTGTTAATATACTTAGTATAAAACTAAGAGTCCTAAGGCTAAGAGTAATCTAATTTATTAATCTAAAAATATAAATAATTAAATTAGTAATTTGATTATTTAATCATTAAATAGTATTATACTCAGTATACATTGTAATAGCATAACCTAAATCGTTATCAATATTAGATATATTATTTATAATATATTAAATTAATATAATTTGAATATGTTGTATATAATTTATTATTAATTAATGAATTACATACAGAGTACAACTAGGTGACCGTATTTCGTACGAAATGTCAAATTGAAATTAAATTAAATTTTATAACAATTTCTACTAATTACGTACATTTAATACATGTAATGGATATAAAAAATATACAAACTTATTATTAGTCCATACTATTGCTGGTACAGAATTTAAGGATGCCAAAGCAACTGATATTATACTAAATATCGCTAGTATTTTACTCAAACCCATCTTAAGAAATGTAAATTATTTAATATTGATTAAATTCACATGACATATCACATGATATCACTAATAATAGAAAATATAAAATAAGGTATCAATGATTTTGAGAAGCAAAATCTTCGGAAAATCTTTGAAGGTATTAAAAGGATATCAATGATCTATGGGATATGCTTGACCTGAGAATTCAATGTAAAAGATAGGGTTTTTTTTATTTTTTAAAAAGTCTAATAGACTAAAAATAATTAAGTCATTTTAATTATGTAAACGGCATATTGTAGTGTGGAATATTATTTACAAGAAATTATATGGATCATAAGATATAATTATTTATTTTCGCAAATACAAGACAAGTAATGGTAAACAAATTATTTTTATTTATTTTTATTTGAAACTATTTTTATATATGATATAATGCAAATAATATAAGCCAAAGAATAAGCCATACAATTTTATAATATAGACATATAAAGTGATATATACTGAAAATGTCATCAAGTTATGAGCATTATTTTTATAGTAATAGAATTTTTAAGATTTAAAATTAGGCTAAAATAATTATTCTGAGATAATCAGGTTTGAAAAAATGACATCTAAAATATTTATATACAAAAAAGGTGATGTTTAAATGTAAAAAATTGATTTGTATGCTTTATTGATCGTTTTATGATGTAATATTTGGATATGTTATAGATAAACATATAATTTATTACATTTATCAACAACAACAAAAATAAATTTTATTTTGACTGATTTTTTCAGGTCAAGCATATGCCCTTAACACAGATTTTCCGATGGTTTGCCTCACAAAATCATTTTTAATAATATAATGAACCATATATTTTTATTTTTCAATAAGTATATAAAAATACATACTTAAAGTTGAAATCTTACAATAAAACGTTTATAAAATTTAACTTGATATACATTAATTTAAAACTTAATATAATTTATATATTACGTATTGAATATAAAGTGATGTGAATTAATACAATATGTAATTAATTTACTAAACATGTATACAAATCCTTATTTTAATAAATATATTTGATATGAATTAATGGGTGATCTCCGTTTGGCATATAATATTCAACTAAACTATTATATATTTATTAATTTATTAACCATTGTATAACAATAATTATTTATATTGTTATAGTAGTATATATGAATATATATATATATATACACATTCAAGTATATACAGTATTAATATAGTATATTAATATGTGTGTATTGTATCTGTACATATTATTTTTATATTATTACTACATCCTTTATTAATATTGATATTATATTTGTATGATATAATTAATTATACCAAGTGTAATTTAATAATATTTACATATATTAATATTGATGAGTTAATTATTATGTGTAGTTAATTTCTAAAAATAATCTTAGTAAAATGATATAAATGAAAATATTTAATTAATATAATTTAATAAAATAATATAAAATTTACTTACAAATAGCTATTCAAATTATAAATTTTGATAAAATAACTTTTGTTATATTAATAATATGTATTTATTTTAAAATTATAATATTATATTATTTAGTCACTGAGTGAATAATAGTTAATAATAATTATAATATATCATATTTTATTTTAACTATAATTATATATCTGAAATCTCTAAAAGTGGAATATATTTTATAAAGTATAAAGAAAATATTATATATTATTGATAAAGTAAATTAAATTAAATTTATTATAATTAGTATGAAAGTATATTAGTTAAGATGTTATTCAATTTATATTAAAATAAAGAAGAATTATGGTAACAATTTAATTATTAAAATATATTTAATAAAAAATACATTTAACAAGACAATATTAAGAATAAAAAAATAAATATAGAATACAATAATAATACTTTTAATAATATATAGTTGTATAGGATAATATTAAAATAAATTAATTTAATGTATTATAATATAATACATGTATATATATATATATATATATATATATATATATATATATATATATATATATATATATATAAATATATATTATATGATTTATAATATATGAATAAATGCAGTGATACTTTAGTATACAAAACAAGATGAAACATTATAACATGGATTCACTGAGATCTTCGTCAGGAGAACACTGTAAAACGTTTAAACTGTATTACATTAAGTATATTATATCATTGTATCATATATATATATATATATATATATATATATATATAGGCAATATATAACTAATTGGTAGACAATCTATACAAATATTAATTATTTAATTTTAATTAATTAATATATTTAAAATTAATTTGTCAAAAAAGCATTAGTGGAAACAATAATTAAATAAAATAAACATAAATACAACGTATATGTAGGTCCTATACAATAGTTTAATTTCCAATATTATATTTAACAGTTATGCTTGATTATTTACCTTTTTATTTAATTATAATAATGGTGTTATTAATATTTTTAATAATAACTTTTTGACGAGTATAATATGGTGTCAATGAAGTGGTTATAAATCCTATAAACTAAATAAAATCAACCCCCATAAACAAAAAATAATGCCTTAATCAATACCCACACAACTAAGACTATTTTTATATAAACGTAATACACCCTAAAGTTATAATAAGCTAAATGTTATATGGCCAACTTAATAATACATTAATTGAGTTTAAATGTTAATTTCACTTAATGGATTTAGTAGCTATTACTTTCTTTTATTACTCTCCACTATATGTGATATAACTCCCCCGTTCGTTAACGCGCGTAATGGACTATTCCATTATGTTTATTATTATATGTATTGATTACGCTATTCGTAGTCCGTCACGCATCACTGTATGTTAGCGTGATATAACTCCCCGTTCGTTAACGCGCGTAATGGACCATTCCATTATGCTTATTATATATGTATTGATTAAGCTATTCATAGTCCATCACACTGTACATTAGTGTCGGCTATATAAGGCAAACGTTTCCTCTGTTCAGCAGACTAATAAACACTGTACTAATACGGCCTTGACTCTCTTCGTCATATATACATAATAATAATATTAAATATATATTAGAAGTTTTTAATTGTACAATTTTTTTTCGTATGAAATAAATAATTATTTACGTTATTATTTCCTCTATATACGTAACAGTTTCGGCGCGATATCATTATCTCCTAGCATAACACCACATCGACTGACTGATCGCGAGTTGAAGCTAACGTGAAACTCTATGAACACGACCTGGCCGTCCTCCATCTTGATGAGGTATTGCATCGACAGGAAACCCCTGGTGTCGGTTCGCAGCGATATTCTCGATGACAGCATCGCGGCTTTTAGCGACGGCTTTATCAGTGAAATCTTATACCTGCGTAGTATACACGTATGTATATGTGTGTGTATACATATATATATATATATATATATGTGTGTGTGTACAATGTACATGTACACTGTACATGTATATAGGTGTGTACATGTATAAAGAATTATAATTGATTCAGACGAGAACACATGAATGCATACAGGGAGGAATATCCTATACTAAATTTATGGATGTAAAGCATAGTTATTTATCGGGAACACATCGCGATACTTTATAGACTAGCTAATCATTGAAACTAAGAGAGTACGTATATAGCTCAGTGGTCGAACACACGTGAGCAGTAGGGCGCGATTTCGAGCCCCATCCGCTCTATTAAAATAGATCTTAAAATAATATTTAGAAGTGATCTTATTTAATTTGGATAAATAAATGATCGGCTCTCGTTATAACCACGGATACATTAACACAAGAGCGGCTTCGAAGGGTCATTAGAACCAGATGGGATGAAGCAAGGTATCAGGCACCAGCTAGAGTGACATATCTGTGATGTGTTACGCGCTAGGGGCGCTGGAACCATGGTGTGTATGTAGGGGGGACCAACCAATCAAAATAATGTTGCGGTAATAGTGGGGGGGGACCAACACATAGGAGGTCCCCCTAGATTTTAAAGTGGGGGGGCATATCCCCCTATGCCCCACTGATACAGCGCCCCCCTACTAGCTAGAAAGTCCTCGATGGCTGAACTCATACGGGCCCGGATGATTGTTATCGATGTCATGTGACATATTGATTACCTGTTCACTTGATCCTCTTTACATTGGAACGTCTCCATCATCTCTGAATCCGAAGGAAAATCTGTCTAAACGTCAAATGTGTAGAGTTATCGTATGCTTTAGAGAATAGAATAGAATGCATTTATCGAATATTAGTAAAATAGACAACTTTGTAATACTAATTATAATACTATCGGAGTTAATTTTCAATTGGCTACCGAGTTCTGGTGTACTTTTTATGGCAGAAATTATATATTCATATATAGGGTTACATTAGATATGTTATTAGCATATCAAGATGATACTGTATGGGTTGATTATAATACACCTAATTAGGTGTGTAGGTAAATATTGACTCTCACCAATGTATATTGGAAATATGTGAAGTGAATACGAAATGATAGATTTGATTATTAATTGTATAACAAAACATGGATAGTGTTTAACTGCAAGTGCCACTGAGAGAGTTCCTATTGGTAGTGTCACTAGAGTTTATCATTGATCTAGTATCATTGATTGTATCAGTGATTGTATTATTGATCTAGTATCAGTGAGATAAAAACATTGATCTTTTATCGGTGAGATGAAATTATTGAGAGAGTGCCACTTATAACGTCACTAGAGTATGTCATTAAGAGTGACACTAAGAGAGTGCCACTAAGAGAGTGTCACTAAGAGAGTGCCACTAAAGTGTCACTTGTGTATTAGGATTCAAAGCGATAGGACGTGTTTTTGATTTTATAGAATTATTCAATAGACCGTGAACAATACAGACAGATAAGTGATTTTATTTTATTTGTGTGTATCTATACGTATAAATTAATAGTTGTAAAACAAATTAATATCATATATAGTTATTATGCATGTATGTTTATATATTAGATTATTTATTATGCAATGATATAAGTTGATATATAAATAAACTATTGAGTGTATAAACATACTGTATAGTACATACCTATACAGATACTCTGTTGTTGTTGAATATGTAATATAAAATGACATATATATGCATATAAATTAATAGTAAAACAAATTAATATCAGCTATAACTATAATGAAAATATATTTAGATATTAAATTATTTATTATGTAACAATATACTTTTACATATAAATAAACTATTGAATATATAAATATACTAGATACCTTTTATTTTGATTATGTCATCTAGAATGACAAATTTAGAATTGTCAACATCAATTAAGGATTATATAAAGGAATTATTTGAAGGTAATATTAAACAGATTTTAGAAAATAATACTGAAACAATAATTAAACTTAATGAAAAAATTGATGAATTAATCATAAAAATAGATAATATAGAAAAAAAAAATAATAATAACAATACCACATATGCAGATATTACATCTAAACAATTACTTAATATTGAAAGTACTATTAAAAAGACAATCAATAAAAATATTTCAGAAATTAATGGTGATAATTTAAAAAATAAATCAATAATAATATATAATGATAATGAAAGTGACTTCGCAGATAATAAAATTAAATATGATACTGAATTAAAACTTGTAAATAATATAATTAAGACTGTTACAGATGATTCTATATGTAATAATGTAATTAAGTTCCATAGATTAGGAAAACGAAATGATGAAAAGATACAAAATAATAAAATTAGACCTATAAAAGTAATTTTTAAAAATGAAACTGATAAAATTAATATAATCAAACATGCATTTAAATTAAAAGATTCTGAATTTAATAAAGTTGGAATAACACATGAATTTTCTATAGATCAACTTATTATTCAATCAGACCTTATAAAAAAGGCAAAAAGTAATTCAACTGATGATGTTAAATATAAAGTAATATTTTTAAATAATTCCTTTAAAACAATATCTATAGTATCTGAATCACAACAGTATGATGAATAATACAATTCAAAACACAGATTATTATACTATTAAGGAATATAATAATATATATAATACGTTAAATATAACTATATTGATGCTAAACATTAGAAGTTTCAATAAAAATATCAATACATTTAATATATTTGTGGATACATTAGTCAGTAAACCAGATATAATAGTACTAACTGAAACATGGCTAACTGATACTGATAATCCTTCAATATATCTAACAGATTACAAAATGTATAAAACAAATCGTATACTAAAAATTAAAAAAAAAGGTGGAAGAGTTGCAATTTTTGCTCACAAAAATTTAGATTGTTTATATATAGAAGACTTATCAACAGCAATTGATGATGACTTAGAAATAATCAGTATACAATTAAATTTAAAATTTAAATATAAACCTATAATAATCACAGGGTTGTATAAAGCTCCAAATATTAATAGAACTATCTTTAATGATTTCTTTTATAATTTGTTTTTAAAATATATTAATTCTGAAATTTTTATTTGTGGTGATTTTAATATTGATTTTTTAGATGTTTTTAATCCATTCACAATTGATTTTAATAATACCATTTCACAATTAGGCCTAAATAATTTAATAAAAATACCAACTAGATTATCAACTTATAAGAATTCATTAATAGATAACATATTAACAAATAGTAATTCAATTTTATTGAATGGTGTTATTAATACAGATATATCTGATCATTCTGTTGTGTTTACTACTTTGAATATAAAAAATAACTATACTAAAAGTTGTGACTATGTATATATCAGAAATATGCATAATATTAATGCATTAGTAAATACATTATCGATTTATAAATGGGACTATTTTTACACAATTACAGATCCTTCTATATGTTATGATGAATTAGTAATACAATTAAATGAAATGTTTAATAAATTTTGTCCCATATCTAGAAAAAAAAAAAATAAAAATAGCATTAACAATCCATGGCTTACAAGTAAATTGAAAAATGCAATAAGAAAAAAAAATAAATTATTTAACACATATAAAACTAAAAACTGCCCTATCACATTTATTAAATATAAAAAACTAAAAAATAAAATTAATAAAAATATAAAATATGAAAAAAATAAATATTACTCAAATATTTTTTCAAATTGTAATCAAAAAGAAAATTGGACACATTTGAACACTATAATTAATCAAAATGTTGATGAATTACCCAAAATACTTAAATATGAAGGAAAAGAAATTATAAATATAAAAGATCAATGTGAACATTTTAATAATTATTTTTCAAATGTGGGTTTTAAAATAAATGAAAGTTTTTTAAATAAAAATATGACTAATGATAATTTGATTAATGATAATATGACTAGTGATAATATGACTAATGATAATATAACTAATGATAATGATTTTAGATATTTTTTAAACTCTATTGAGAACAGTTTTTATTTTTTACCTATTACTGATAAGGAAATAATTAATATTACACTTAATATGAAATCTAAATCATCCAAAGATATAAATAACTGGGACATGAAATTAATCAAGCTTTTAATAAATTGTATTGCTAAACCATTAGAATATTTATTTAATTTATGCTTGGCTAATTCTGAATTTCCTGATAATATGAAAATGTCTATCATTAAACCAGTATTTAAAGCAAATGATAAAAAACAGATAATCAACTATAGACCCATTTCATTACTACCGCAAATTAGTAAAATCTTCGAAAAAATAATTTATAATAGAATGATGGACTTTATATATAAAAATAAAATAATTAATGATAACCAATATGGATTTGTAGAAAAATCCAATACTACCTACTTTCACATTTTAACTTACAACATTTTTTATTTACTAAACATAGTTTAAATAAAAAAATTGCTACGCTATTTTTAGACCTTAAAAAAGCATTCGATGTTGTAGACCACGACATTTTATTAAAAAAATTAGAATACTGTGGTTTTAGGGGTCATGTAAATGTGTTTTTAAAAAATTATTTATTAGATAGAAAAGTTAAAACTCGAATAAATAATACTGTATCATCTGTTAGAAATGTACGTTTTGGTGTTCCTCAGGGATCAGTATTAGGTCCATTATTTTTTATTATATTTATTAATGACATATCAAATATATTTAATAATGATGATAATATAAATTTAAATATATATGCAGATGACACATCACTCTCTATATTTGCAAATTCAAATGAAGAATTGAGTAGTAATATGCAATTATATTTAGATAGATTATGTCATTGGTTTAATATAAATAAATTAAAATTGAATATTGAAAAAACTAAAATACTTCCTTATTTTAATACAAAAATTATAAATAATATAAATTTAAATAATGTGAACATAGAAATAGTAGATAGATATACGTTTTTAGGTATTATATTAGATAGTAATTTAACATATTCGTTTCATATTATAAATTTGTGTAATAAATTATCAAAAATTGTATATCTTTTTCGGAAGCTAAAATTTCTTAACCTACGCAATTTAATTATATTATATAATTCACTATTTTTATCAAATATGTCATATGGAATAGAAATATGGGGTAATGTTTATGAAGATAGATTAAAAAAACTAGTATTAATACAAAAAAAAATAATTCGAATTATCAATAAAAATTTGATAGACAAGTCTCAATTACCTCTGATTCGTTTATCACACACTAATAATATGTTTAAATATAATTCTATTTTAAAATTGAATGAACTCATAACTTTTAGAATAATATTATTTTTATATAACCTTTTACATAATAACTATAACATTAATCTAGATACATTTTTTATTTATAATAAAGACAAAACAAGATTTATTTTACCATTAATGAAAACAACGAAATTTCAAAACACAATTTTTTTTAAAGGCCCAAAATACTATAATAATATAATGAGTAATAATATATTAAAATCTGAAAATATACATAATATACACAAATTAAAAAAAGTATTAAAGAATTACTTTTTAAATAAATATTAGTTTTTATATTTTAGCATTTTAATCATTTTTAATATTTTTAATCTTCGTCAATTTTAAAAATTTTTATATTTAAAACTACTTGGGTCATTTTTATGTTATTATATTTTTATCATTTTTTATTATTTTATTCGCACTTTTTTGTTATATAATTGTTTGCACAGTTTTAAACATACTTTATTTTAATTTGTATATACTAAACAATTTGAATCATTTTATGTTATTACATTTCAATACTTTTTTATTATTTTATTCGCACTTTTTGTTTTATATTTGTTTGCACAAGTTTTATTTTATTAGTTTATTTAATGGATTGATGAAACATGATGAAATACGCTGAGGGACATTATTTTTATTATTATTATTATTCTCTTTATATATATTTCTTTACTCTTATTATATTGAATTCTAGTACACAAGTCTTATTATTATTGTATAAATGTCCCAAAGCTATTATATTCATATACTATAGAGGTATCGACTTAATAAAGCTAATTATAGCTTTCAATGATCCTCCTTAGACAATTGTCTATAAACTGATTTCATTCATTCATTCAAAGGTGTCACCGAGAGAGTGCCACTAAAGGTGTCACAGAGAGAGATAGAGAGAGTGCCACTAAGAGAGTGCCACTAAGAGAGTTTCACTAAGAGAGTGTCATTAAGAGAGTTTCACTAAGAGAGTGTCACTAAGAGAGTGTCACTAAATGTGTCACCGAGAGAGAGAGTCACTAAAGGTGTCACCGATAGAGTGCCACTAAGAGAGTTTCACTAAGAGAGTGCCACTAAGAGAGTGACACAAAGAGAGTGTCACTAATAGAGTGTCACTAAGAGAGTGTAACTAAGATAGTGCCACTAAAGGTGTCACTGAGAGAGAGAGAGTGCCACTAAGAGAGTGTCAGCGCCGTGACTAACGTGCATGCTGCCGGCAGTACCGAATGTAGATAGGCGCAGAGTTTGAAGTGCTTTAGATACGCTGATCTGCAGTATGGCTGAGGTCATGTCTAGTTCAGAGAATGCCTCCTTCAGGCAATCAGACTAACATGGTCAGGCGATATTATCATCAATATATTAAGTATATAATACATGTCAATAATGTATAACATGTATTATATATATAATTATATATTATATATTATAAATTATATATTATATATACATATATATCCTAATATATTATTAATTTATATATTAAAAATATATAAAATAAACTAAATATTATATATTATAATATTATAAGTTATATACTAACAAATTAAATATATTTGTTTCCAAAATAATAGAAAGTACATGAATTAAAATGACCCTAAATTATTAAGATAATAAATTAATTATCATAAATAATTAATTATACTTTAAAAAATTTTGAATTAAATTAATTGAGTAATAATTTATTATTTTTATTTTATTGAATTGCATATTATCATAAAATAAAATTATCAATATTAATTATAATTAGAGTATAATTTTCTAATAATTGTGTTTATTATTATTATTTTAATTATACGATTAATCATTAATAGATATTTATAAATTATATAGTATTAGTAAATACTAACTAAATGATTTAAAACGAACCTTTACAATGATCTTATTCACTAGGTTGGATTCGCAGAAGTTGAAGTCTAGTGTTTCTTCTGGCTCGAGTGTCTTTATACTGCAATCGGTGATAACTCCGTTCTCTTCTAGTCTGTGTGTTAGCGAAACTACACCGACTAACTCATGATCGTTGTATCGGACATCATCGATGTACCAACTTCGTAAACTTAATAATATCATCGTAATTTTTATAATTATATAAAAAATATATGTTATTTAAAATTATATATGTTATATGATTGAACATAACTGATGCACCAACTTCGTAAACTTAATAATTAGATCTTATTTTTTATAATTATATAAATATAAATAATATAAAATATATGTTATTCGAAATTATTATTCGATAACTAAATTATTTTTCGCGCGAATAACATCTACATTTGTCTCATATATCCTTTGGTGATACGTATCCCTTCTAATGAATCACTCCTGTGTGCCTGTGATCACATCGTATGACGTATGGTTAATCTGAGGTCAGTGTATCTCTGGCAGTGTATTACGGGGACGTGCGACGAATAATTAAAAATGTATATATTTGAAAATCGTATACAAATATATACACTACGAAATAATAATCGTAGTAAATATAATGTAACTAGCTATAATTGATATATCAAAAAAATTATAACAAAATAATTATATATAATAAAAAAAGGTTATAGACTTAAAACATAGCCATTTTCCCTATCCGTGACATGTAAAATCGTGAATATCGCTCATCTTTGGGTAAGATTGTTATGTAATCATTTGATGAGTAACTATCACAGATGCCAGACTATATCATTAATCGTAGGCAATAACCTCAATAATTAATATCAATAGAGTAATTAATATCATAAATAGAGATATTATAGATCGTAACAGTATTACGATATCACAAGGCATGCGCGGTCACGATGTATAAAGAGTTTTATTACGATAATAAAACTCTTTATAGAGGCGCAGATTATTATTCATCGTGGGGGAAACACACCGTACCTGAACTCACTAACAGTAGACAAAGCGCACCCCCGAACCTAGCGTAGGTGAACCGCAGCGCAGGCGCCCCATTCGTGCTGATTATCGGGTTAGATCCAAACATATTCAAACAGTCCTGCATGATAATGTAACGCGGATTGTGATTAAACTTTCTATCTCTCGATGATTTCGTTGAAGTTCATATATTCTCACAATGATCATTTATTTCCAGTTTCTAAATACTAGATGGGAGTATATATATATATATATATATATATATATATATATATATATATATATATATGATATTATATATTAGGATATGTAATAAATATATTAAATATATTGATATATTCTAAACTATAATTCATATCCATTATATATATATTCTTCTTCTTCAAGTTTTCTATATTATATTATTTTTTAAAACATAAAATATGTTTACAATATGGAAGTTATATTATTAGATAAGGGCAATATAATATGTTAGATTAAAGGCCAGAATATAGTATATTATTATATTAATTCATAATATTATGTAAAGAATTAATTTAAATATAGTATTACTAATACTCTATTAGTATTACATTGGAATGATATCGGCGAACACATCCGATACATGGCCATCGCTAATCCGTCCCTTTAAGTTGACATGTCTAATTATATCACACATCCACATAGAACACACCAACACACCCACATCCACATATCACACACCCACACATCACACGCCCACACAGCACACACACCCACACAACACACACTAACCAGTAGCACGTCCAGGTTAACTTTAAAGTTGACCTGTTCCTCGTTGAGCTGGTAGACGTCGAACAGTTGACTCTGAAGGAAGGCGTTAGCTTGTACGCACTGCGCGTCTTCCACGGTGAAACGGAGACCATTCTGCGTCGCAAACACCGTCACCACCTTTGGGGTTGGTATCATCAATTATGTTTATTACTATATATATAGATAGATTAATAGTTTATTATATGTACGAATGATATGGGTATGTGGATAGGGTTAGGGGTAACGAGTAAGTACATATAATGAGACATGAAACACGGATGAACAAAACTAAAAGGAACAAATAGAATATATACAATAAAAAACATAATGAATTAATCATGCATCATATATATATATATAGACTAGATGCTAGAGAGTCTCTAGTAGAGACAGAGCGGGATGGAGAATAGCTACCATGGATGTCGCCAGGCGTCGGTTTCGACTCGACAGCACGAGGTAAGCAATGTATATATATATATAGAGCTTAAATGATTTTATCGCGTTGCATTATAATCTATGAATACGTATTCGAATTTTATATACGTATCATTAAATCTTACATTAAATTGTACATTAATAGTCTCACAATATATGCGTTATCAGATAAATATCCTGTATTTTCTTTAAATGAATTCCTCATCGGTTCATGCCATTCGAATATTACATGTAAATAGATACAACATTAATAAATACTTATATTCAACCTTTAGATAAACTATTAAATAAGTGAAAATTAGTCTTTTATAAATAATATATATATATATATAAATATAGCTACTATAAATGACCTATTTAAAAAAAAAATACATAGTATATTTCATATATGATTCCCTATATACATGTTTCTCATTCATATTCAATATGAATGAAAAACATGTATATATGGAATAATTCCTTTAGAAAAATTGATATGCTATTGTATTTTCTTGTGCACTAGTCTAGTGACTAGAGCGTATAATTAATTTGTGCGCAAATTAAAGCCTTGCGCACCATACATTATAGTGAACTTTGTTATTTTTAATTATGTAATGTTTTCCTAATGTCCGTATTCCCCATAATAACTATATAATTATTATAATAATAAATTACTATTAAATAAATATAGTTCATATAATTATTATATAATTATTATTATAATAATATTTATTATAATAATAAATATTAATATATATATATACTAAATTACAAAATAAATAATTAAGGGGTGTCATAAAAGATACTCTTTATGATATGCATATAATGTTTTGAATGATATGTTGTTGAAAAATAGTAAATAACATATTATAAAATAAAATATAAAATAATATTTTTGTTTTTTAATAATTTGTGGGGAAGCATGTCGGGCGGCACACGGTAACTAGTAAACACTCGTGAGCCTCGCGAGTGAGCCGCGTGAGGCGGGTGTATATGAGCTGATTATTTCGAGAAGGCAATGTGGGCGTTCTATAATATCTTACTAGTTACGCTCTACTGCATATGCTAATATATTCTGAACGTGTAGCATCTATATGAATAGAATATAGATACACACACAATGTGTGTGTATCTATCTGTGTGTGTCACACATATATGAAAATGTATATATACGTATTTATATCATGGGTATACTATAATATATATATATATATATATATAATAGTATACTTTATAATAGTATATATATATATATATAATATATATATATATATATATATATATATATATATATATATATATATATATATATATATATATATATATATATATATACTATTATAAAGTATACTATTATATATATATATATATATATATATATAGGCTGTATCTATATATAATATAAATATATACATTTTTTGTTGATTAAATTACAATTATTACTATCAGAAAGTACTCGATAATAATTTGAATTTGTTACGTACACATGAGATCGATATAGTTTTAGAATGTCCGTTCAATTTCAAGTAGAATCAATATATTATATATGTATAATAATATATTCCATAGATATGTTATCCGTTATAGTAACCGAACAATTAAATATTTGTTAATAAATTTGATTTTTTATTAAATTTAAACGAACAATTAAATATTTGTATCAATTTGTTTTAACATATCTATGGAATATATTATTATACATATATAATATATTGATTCTACTTGAAATTAAACGGGCATTCTAAAACTATATCGATCTCATGTGTACGTAACATATTCGAATTATAATCGAATAATATCATATAGTAAATATTTAAATTTAATAAAAAATCAAATTTATTAACAAATATTTAATTGTTCGGTTACTATAACGGATAAAATATCTATGGAATATATTATTATACATATATAATATATTGATTCTACTTGAAATTGAACGGACATTCTAAAACTATATCGATCTCATGTGTACGTAACATATTCGAATTCGAATAATATCATATAATAAATATTTAAATTTAATAAAAAAATCAAATTTATTTTATTTTTAACAAATATTTAATTGTTCGGTTACTATAACGGATAACATATCTATGGAATATAGTATTATACATATATAATATACTGGTTCTACTTGAAATTGAACGGACATTCTAAAACTATATCGATCTCATGTGTACGTAACATATTCGAATTATAATCGAATAATATCATATAGTAAATATTTAAATTTAATAAAAAAATCAAATTTATTTTAGTTTTAACAAATATTTAATTGTTCGGTTACTATAACGGATAACATATCTATGGAATATATTATTATACATATATAATATACTGGTTCTACTTGAAATTGAACGGACATTCTAAAACTATATCGATCTCATGTGTACGTAACATATTCGAATTATAATCGAATAATATCATATAGTAAATATTTAAATTTAATAAAAAAATCAAATTTATTTTATTTTTAACAAATATTTAATTGTTCGGTTACTATAACGGATAACATATCTATGGAATATATTATTATACATATATAATATATTGATTCTACTTGAAATTAAACGGGCATTCTAAAACTATATCGATAGCATGTGTACGTAACATATTCGAATTATAATCGAATAATATCATATAGTAAATATTTAAATTTAATAAAAAAATCAAATTTATTTTATTTTTAACAAATATTTAATTGTTCGGTTACTATAACGGATAACATATCTATGGAATATATTATTATACATATATAATATACTGGTTCTACTTGAAATTGAACGGACATTCTAAAACTATATCGATCTCATGTGTACGTAAAATATTCGAATTATTATCGAGTAATTTCTGATAGTAATAATTGTAATTTAATCAACAAAAAATGTATATATTTATATTATATATAGATACAGCCTATATATATTTTATAGTATACTTTATAATAGTATATATTATATATATATATATATATATATATATATATATATATATATATATATATATATATATATATATATATATATATATATATATATACTATTATAAAGTATACTATTATTTAAATATATATATATATATATTATAGTATACGTATATATATATTTTCATATATGTGTGTGTATCTATATTCTATTCATATAGATGTTACACGTTCAGAATATATTAGCATATGCAGTAGAGCTTAAAGTAACTAGTAAGATATTATAGAACGCCCACATTGCCTTCTCGAAATAATCAGCTCATATACACCCGCCTCACTCGCGAGGCTCACGAGTGTTTACTAGTTACCGTGTGCCGCCCGACATGTATAGCCTAATTTGTCTATCTAATTCAGACATTTCAAGCTGTTATATCCCCTTGACTTAAGGCTTAAGTTAAACTCAGTATACGATAATTAATAGCTAATTAATAGCTATTTAATATATTATAAATATAGTTAATACTATAAACATAGTATAATAATATCGGTATTAAAGTAATACAAACTAAAGCAATAATAAACTAACATCTTTGAAATGAATGGCTTTTAATATATTTGCCATGATATGAACATTGGAAAGACTAGCAACAAGTAAATCGTTCGAGTCGCTGTATTCACTTTCGGTTTGAAACGACATAGATACACGTATTACATAAACTAAATAAATGTATCTGGTAAATATATTTTCTTAATAAATATATATTATATTTCTCTTATAGTTTGTATTTATTAATATTTAAAAATTTTGAATTATCAAATTGAAAATATCAAAGAACAAAAACAAAAACAAAAAATAAGAATAATAGTGGTAGTAATAATATCATCCTATTGTTCAATAGTTTTCATTAATTAGTTAATAAATTATTAATTTTATACAAAATAAATGTTTTTACATATAATTTATTTTGTACTTGTATTTACTATATATATATACAAACGTATATGTAGAATAAATGGAATAATATAATGTATGCGTAATTAGTTCTTGTTAAATAGTAATACAATATTATATTGAATATAGGAAATATATAATATACATAAAATATATATATATATAAATAAATATATGAACCTACACCCACAATTTTGGTTTATACACTATATAAAACATATATGTTATATATATATTTCTAATAATATATCTATGTTAACAAATGTAATATTCCGTATATTTAACATACTAAACACGTATTATTATATATGACTTTATGTGATGTTCTATTATATTAAATTATAAATTACTACATGTGTACTTTTAAATCAATGCAGTAATATGATTACTAAAATATTAGTGATATGTTAATATTATATTAAATATATACAAAATAATATAGGCATATGATAATGTTTATATATCTGTAGTGCTGTAATATACGACTACTCTAAATTATCCTTTAAATTACAATATATATAATGAATTTTTGAGATCTCTGGGAATCGAACCTCTACCACGTTACCAGGGTCATCTAACAATTATAATTGACCGATTTAATGGTAATTCAATATCAATAATAATTAGTTAAGGTAATTCATATTTATGGTATAAAAAAGGCGGATATAAATTTAAACAAAAATATCGGATTGCGTAATCGGGTGTGGTAATAACCGAAAGATAAGTGTTGATGAACATGTAATTGAAGTAACCGATTACATAGCCGATACACTTGTATTTAGGCGTATACTAAGATCATATGGTAGGCGCGCAAATTAGTACGTGTGAACAAGGACTTGCTATGATCATGAGTATATATGTATGTATATATATATGCCTACTCATTATGATAATGGTATATAATGTGAATATATATATATATATATATATTAAATTATCATTGTTTTATAAACTTTATAATTATTATAATAATAATAAAGGCATTAATACATCATGTATTACATAGGTACGAGAATGAGATTTTTTATATTGATGCTCTTATAATAAAATTGGTATCATTAGACGTATCATCAAATTTTATAATAAGTAAAGTCATATTTTAGTTTTTTTTAATTTCTATTTAAAAAAAAGTTATGATCAAAAATGTGCAACAAAAAATGGTAAAAATTGTACAGGGTGTAGATAGGAATTATGCATGTTTTAATTAATTTATAATACATATTAGACTATAACTCATTGCATAATGAATATTTTTTAATTAAATTAACAGACTATCTTTATTATATGTGTATATATATTTAAATATATAACGTTATAAAAAAAAGATCAGCATTCCATACCAATATGGGAAAAAATTAATATTTTTTTTTGAATAATTTTTTTTATCTAAAATTAATTTAATTTATATTTTTTACAAAGCTCTCTAAATTCTATAATATAACTTGTATCTTAGTTTTTACAAATTTACAAAAGAAAAAAAATGATAATAACAAATATTATTTAATAATTTATGATTGATTTTATTTGTAGATATCATAATTAGTATACTTTAGTTCCCAATACTCTAAGGTAACGTAGCGTACATTCTAGTAGAACTTTCACAACTTTCTATAAATATTCTTTACGTTGGATTCAAATTATATAAACCCATGGTTTATTATAATATATATATATATATATTTTAGTAATTTAAAGATTATATAAATAAATATTAATGAAAGTAATAAATGTACAGTTTATTTAATATTGGATGTCTTTATTATTTATTGATGTATAAATTGAAATAATAAATATGAAATTTTAGAATTTATCAATTTTGTAATTATAATATTTTCATAATTAGAAATAACTAAAATAATTTATAAAATATATTAACAATATAACCTCAGTAATAGAAAAAGCTAGATCATTAATTGTTTATTTTATTATACAATTATAATATATTGATTAATTGTTGATATTAAAATATATATATTTGAAAAAAATCAATAAATTAATATGTTATATAATATAGTATGCATATGGCATTATTAAGGTCAAATACCTCGAAGGTCTTCTGACTATTTTATTTGTCCATTTATTGTTTTTCTTTTTTAATGAATACAATAGTAACATTTATCTTATCTTACCTTATCTTATATATATATTAAATAAGTTATTTCTAAATATAAATAATATCTAATAATTTGTATTTGATATATATATTATGAAAAAACTAAGGATAAATGTAATGGTCACAAATTATTTATTTTCTATATTCACATATATGTATAATATTATAATAATTTAATAGACTATGGCATTCGTATTTAAGGTTCTTCAATATAATTTAAATTAGTATTGTTATATAATAATACATAATTATAGTTAATAACTTATTTTCTATGATACTTATTTAAGTTAATATATTTTTTTAATTCTTGATATTATTTCACATATATAAAATATATGTATATATATATTAACATATTTAATCATTGAAAAATATACATAAAATAACAAAATATATGTAGGTATTTAAAATATAAATAATACAAATCAAATTAATTTTATTATTAATTTATTTTATTTTTGATATAAATATTTTATTCAATTTTATATAAATATGGCAATTGTATACCACTATATTATAATTGATAAATATATATAGATTATTAAAATCTATATAAATATATAAATA
>OZ025241.1:14097275-14107275 GCA_964019155.1 Osedax fenrisi
ACTGCGTGCAACACTGTGAGCAACACTGTGAGCAACACTGTGAACAACACTGTGAGCAACACTGCGTGCAACACTGTGAGCAACACTGCGTGCAACACTGCGTGCAACACTGTGAGCAACACTGCGAGCAACACTGCGAGCAACACTGTGAGCAACACTGTGAGCAACACTGCGTGCAACACTGTGAGCAACACTGCGTGCAACACTGCGTGCAACACTGCGTGTAACACTGCGAGCAACACTGCGAGCAACACTGCGTGCAACACTGCGTGCAACACTGTGTGCAACACTGCGTGCAACACTGCGTGCAACACTGCGTGCAACACTGCGTGTAACACTGCGAGCAACACTGCGAGCAACACTGTGAGCAACACTGCGAGCAACACTGTGAGCAACACTGCGAGCAACACTGTGAACAACACTGTGAGCAATACTGCGAGCAACGAGCACGGTAACAAGTCGCCACGTTAAATCTATTAAAAGTCTATTATCGAGTAATTACTTTTTACTGTAATCATCGCTCTTTATCTGAACGAGTAATTAGCTTCGCAGCAAGTAACAGAGACCTGGTAATAAATCGCCACTAAATTCAACACGTTCTATTTGGTGGTAATCGTTACAAGTACAGTAGCTAGCACAGTAACAAGTACAGTAGCTAGCACAGTAACAAGTACAGTAACAAGTACAGTAACAAGTACAGTAACAAGCACAGTAACAAGCACAGTAACAAGTATAGTAGCTAGCACAGTAACAAGCACAGTAACAAGTACAGTAACAAGTACAGTAGCTAGCACAGTAACAAGCACAGTAACAAGCACAGTAACAAGTACAGTAGCTAGTACAGTAACAAGCACAGTAACAAGTATAGTAGCTAGCACAGTAACAAGAACAATAACAAGTACAGTAGCTAGCACAGTAACAAGCACAGTAACAAGCACAGTAACAAGTATAGTAGCTAGCACAGTAACAAGCACAGTAACAAGCACAGTAACAAGTACAGTAACAAGCACAGTAACAAGTATAGTAGCTAGCACAGTAACAAGCACAGTAACAAGCACAGTAACAAGTACAGTAGCTAGTACAGTAACAAGCACAGTAACAAGTACAGTAGCTAGCACAGTAACAAGTACAGTAACAAGCACAATAATAAGTACAGTAGCTAGCACAGTAACAAGTACAGTAACAAGTACAGTAACAAGCACAGTAACAAGTACAGTAGCTAGCACAGTAACAAGCACAGTAACAAGCACAGTAGCTAGTACAGTAACAAGCACAGTAACAAGTACAGTAGCTAGCACAGTAACAAGTACAGTAACAAGTACAGTAACAAGCACAGTAACAAATACAGTAACAAGCACAATAACAAGTACAGTAGCTAGCACAGTAACAAGTACAGTAACAAGTACAGTAACAAGCACAGTAACAAGTACAGTAGCTAGCACAATAACAAGTACAGTAGCTAGCACAGTAACAAGTACAGTAACAAGTACAGTAACAAGCACAGTAACAAGTACAGTAGCTAGCACAGTAACAAGTACAGTAGCTAGCACAGTAACAAGCACAGTAACAAGTACAGTAACAAGTACAGTAACAAGCACAGTAACAAGTATAGTAGATAGCACAGTAACAAGAACAATAACAAGTACAGTAGCTAGCACAGTAACAAGCACAGTAACAAGCACAGTAACAAGTATAGTAGCTAGCACAGTAACAAGCACAGTAACAAGCACAGTAACAAGTACAGTAACAAGCACAGTAACAAGTATAGTAGCTAGCACAGTAACAAGCACAGTAACAAGCACAGTAACAAGTATAGTAGCTAGCACAGTAACAAGCACAGTAACAAGTACAGTAGCTAGCACAGTAACAAGTACAGTAACAAGCACAATAATAAGTACAGTAGCTAGCACAGTAACAAGTACAGTAACAAGTACAGTAACAAGCACAGTAACAAGTACAGTAGCTAGCACAGTAACAAGCACAGTAACAAGTATAGTAGCTAGCACAGTAACAAGCACAGTAACAAGTACAGTAACAAGCACAGTAACAAGTACAGTAGCTAGCACAGTAACAAGCACAGTAACAAGTACAGTAGCTAGCACAGTAACAAGCACAGTAACAAGCACAGTAACAAGTATAGTAGCTAGCACAGTAACAAGCACAGTAACAAGCACAGTAACAAGTACAGTAACAAGCACAGTAACAAGTATAGTAGCTAGCACAGTAACAAGCACAGTAACAAGCACAGTAACAAGTATAGTAGCTAGCACAGTAACAAGCACAGTAACAAGTACAGTAGCTAGCACAGTAACAAGTACAGTAACAAGCACAATAATAAGTACAGTAGCTAGCACAGTAACAAGTACAGTAACAAGTACAGTAACAAGCACAGTAACAAGTACAGTAGCTAGCACAGTAACAAGCACAGTAACAAGCACAGTAGCTAGTACAGTAACAAGCACAGTAACAAGTACAGTAGCTAGCACAGTAACAAGTACAGTAACAAGTACAGTAACAAGCACAGTAACAAGTACAGTAACAAGCACAATAACAAGTACAGTAGCTAGCACAGTAACAAGTACAGTAACAAGTACAGTAACAAGCACAGTAACAAGTACAGTAGCTAGCACAATAACAAGTACAGTAGCTAGCACAGTAACAAGTACAGTAACAAGTACAGTAACAAGCACAGTAACAAGTACAGTAGCTAGCACAGTAACAAGTACAGTAGCTAGCACAGTAACAAGCACAGTAACAAGTACAGTAACAAGTACAGTAACAAGCACAGTAACAAGTACAGTAGCTAGCACAGTAACAAGTACAGTAACAAGTACAGTAGCTAGCACAGTAACAAGCACAATAACGAGTAGAGTAACAATACGCCGTGTTCGTCGCTCGCGATGTAGACACCCCTCGAAGGAGAACTGACACCTTTACATAACGTTACGCTTACAGACCTTACGACTACCAGTGAATAGATGGCGGCTCCTTTGTCTGACTTCTTGAAACGAGCGTCGGGCGCGTACACATCATATTCTACGCGGTTTCTGCAACTAGAGTATCGGTGTAGCATCGATGTTACTATCACTCGAGTCCGCAATATCAGCAGGTATAGCGGTACGTTTAATAATAGTCGTAATTTAATCGTAGCATACATATATATCGCATTATAAATATAAAATGCTATAGAAAATGCGATAGAAAATATCATATGATACTAAATATAATTGTTATATAGTTATTAATTAACTAATTAACTAATTAACTAATTACCTATCTCTTATGAATGTTACTAACGTGTAGTCGTGGAGAGATGCTATGTTTTCACCCGTTGTTATTTTGATTTTATGTAGAATCGATTCTACAATGTAGTATTGCAATGTAATCAAATGTTATGATAATAACAATTATAGATTACATGATTATATCATATTATATATTATATTGTATTATGAATATAAACAAAGGTACTATTATACCAATAGAGCCCACATTTTATATATTTAGGCAAACAAACAGTTTTATAAATAATGTGTTAACGGACATTTTTTGATGACAATAGAATACACATTATTAGGATATGAACAAATTACCTCTAATTGTATACAACTTATAAAATAATAATTATATATAAGTTTTATAACAATTTGTTTAGTATTAATATAAATAAATATATATATATATATGGATTACAATAAACCAGTGTTCCATAGGTTATTACCGCCTATGGTAATAACCGCGGTAATAACCGGTAATAACCTGTCCGGTAAAAACAGGTTTTTACCATGGTAAAAACCTAGTGTTGTCTATATAATTAAATATAATATTATCTATATTATATTAAACCTACTAGTGTCTATATAATTTACAATTATATATTATTTATAGATTTTATATTTAATAGATAATATACAATTATAAAGTTAAATAATACTACATTAAAATCAATATTATAAGATTTTTTATATTAAAAAAAAAACTTTATTAATTTTGACTCTATGAAAAGAAAACATTTTTAAAATAAATAATATGATATTGAAATAAATGAGTAAATAAGTCAATATATATATATATAAAATATTGAATATAATAATATATTTATTTTTGCATTAGTAAAAGCCCCATTCAAACTAAATAATCGGCCGATTTTTCACCGATATACACAGTAACGAAATCGTCGATAAATAGTTAAATATTTATAGATATCTCGAAATGATGAATAGTGATATTGTCACGATATCGATGATATATTGGTGATATATCGATAGGGGTGTAGCACAGAGAGAGAGAGAAAAATCCGTACGATATTGGTGAAAAATCGGCCAATTTTTTCGGTGTGACAGGGACTTAATATTGTAAAAAATAATATATATATTAAACAATAGAACTAATAATATTTTCATTTAGAAATTATTTGAATATATGCATTATTTGATTTTATACCATGATATTTAATTAAATATATTAAATATATCTATATATATTGTTAATTATATATATATATATATAAATACTGAATAGAATATTTATTTTTATATATATGAAATTAAATATAGTTTTTACAAATATTTTTTACAATACTGTATAACTATTTAGTAATATTTTCATTGTGTAATTTTATGAATATATAACACAGTATGATTTTATTTCATTTATAAAATATATCCAATTACATCAACTTGTTAATTTTACAATATAAGGGTGGCAGACCTCAAAATCCAGTTGGATTTAAAATAATAAATGTACTATAAATGGCATAATAAATCAGACAAATGTTGACAAATTTTCAAATAAATCTGCTAGATTAATTAGCCATAACATTTATATATAAATGAATCAATATTACTTTAAATTTCAATATAATTTTTTTTTAAAGGTATTATATTTTATGAGTACTAGGTTTTTACCAGTAATTACCGGTTATTACCGATTTTTACCGTAAATTAACATGGTAGAGATAGGTTTTTACCGGTTATTACCAGTTTTGCCCTGTAAAAACAGGTTTTTACCGAAAATAATGGAACCCTGCAATAAACTATTATACAAAATATAAGATATCATTGAATAAAGTAGAAATAATGACTATTATTAAAGCACTGAAACTTAAGCATTGCTTATGATTACCTATAGAATAGCAATCGGAGGGTAACAGGAGAGAAGTTCTATTATCGTTGATGAGTTGATCATTGTCTTTGTATTGTTTCCAATTTGATGCCTTATTCACAAGTGGTTTATTGATGTTCGTCTTGTCAATATATCGGGTTATAGATCTGGAATCAACACGGGATTCTTATTATGAATTATCTTATCATCTAATAATAAAATAGCCTACTGCTATGAAATTAGTCGAATGCACTTTTAGATAAATTTCTGTCATAATCAATGAAAACAAATAAATAATGAACATCAATTAGTTGCCCGTCTACATAACTATTAAGTATAAGTATCGCACATGTGCATTAAACAATCATGCATCATTAATATATGTACATACTAGGGGCGCTTGAACGATTTTGTATATGGGGGGGGACCAACCGATCAAAATAAATTTGGTGTTAAAGTGGGGGGGGGGGGCAAATACATAGGATGTTCCCTAGATTTTAAAGATGGGGGGGAGCATATCACCCCCGTCCCCCCTGTTGCAGCCCCCCTAGTACACATACACACATACACACACACACTACCGATTAACTCGTACACACTAACTTCTCATGAGCTACATATTGAACGGTGGCATCGGTGCGACTCAGCGAATTAGTCGACAGTCGGGCGTTGATGGTAGTGGTATCGCAGAAGTCTGGAAACACGAGTCTACCGCTACTACCGCTACCACTACTACCACTACCACTACTATCGCTGCCTTCGCTGTCTACGGAGCTGAAGTAAGGTTTCACCGTAGGCTGTACTCGATCGACTAGAGGCGATGTCGTTCTGGCTCCCATTCCTCCGCTTATGAAACTGATACGAGATAGAATTGCGGAGTCATCGTCGCCACCACCGGTACACCATCCGCTGGGATCTGGCAGACTTGTTCCAGTAGTAGTAGTGGTAGTAGTGGTAGTAGTGGTAGTGTTAGAGATGTTGTTGTGGATAAGTCTGGTAGTCTGCGCGTGGTTGTGGCCGTTGTGCGCGTGTGTACACTTCGGGTAGGCGACCCGATTGTGGATATCAGCGCTTCTCTTCTCGCACGCTCTCGTACTTCTACTACCACTACTACTGGTGTTACTGCTGCTGGTACTGCTGGTGGTATTAATACTGGCTGTACTATTGCCGGTGCTACTTGTCGTGGTAGAATTACTGCCCTTACTAATGACGGTAGCGTCCTCAGCTTCTTTCAACGGATGTTCCGTGCCACTAATAATAATAATAATAATTTATTAAAAAATGTTATTGTTTAAATATAATACATATAAATATGACATATTCATTAAATTCTTAAAGGCTTCGACTAAGGTGTGTATATCTTAACTATTAAGTCAGCCAATATATGATGTTGTCTATTAGTATTTTTCTCAAGGGACAAAATGTAATCAAGTTTTATACTTAATAGGCGTAATAATATAATAGTCAAATAATTTGTATACAAATATTTTATATTATTATATAGATTGCTAAATTAAATATATATATATATATATATATATATATATATATATATATGTGAATGTACATTATACAGATAATTTTATTAAGAATTCAATTAATTTTTCAATAATGAATATTGTTCCTATATAAGATAAACTCATACTTACTATTAAAGTAAATGTACAATAATGATCTAGTATGATAACAACCTATATATTAATTTGAAATCATAATAATTTATATATATATAATAACTATGAGAATTATCTATATATTTCTAAATGTTTATAATGATCTGCATGTACTAATTATTATACATACACACTTGATATGTAGAACTACCTTGCAGTGGGGCGTCTGAATATAGGATAGCCTTGTTTGGCGAAGTGACAGAATACCTGCAGGAGAAGTGGTAGCATTACATCATCAACATTATTACGTCATCAGCATTATAATCGTTACATCACTATAATAGCATGTTTATAGCGCCATTACCAGCATTATCATCGACATTACAACGGGGCTCGTATAATCCAACGTTTTATTTATATTTTACTTCTCCGTTTATTTCTCGTTTGTTGTATCGTGCGTCGTTTTGTTTTACCGTTCCATCACATTTATATATTTTGTTTATATATGTTATATAATTATATGGTATTTTTTTCTTTTTATATAAACAGTAATACAATAAAATGTTGATCTATCTATCTATCTATCTATTACTATAACTTCCCCTCTGGCTCCACATCAGGGCATACCGATACATTACTGTACTGTACATACTATACTCTTAGTGGTAGCACATTATTGCTGTATAGACGCTAGGGGCGCTGGAACGATTTTGTATGTAGGGGGAACCAACCAATCAATATAAATGTTGTGATAAAAGTGGGGTGGGGACCAATACATAGGAGGTTCCCCTAGAATTTAAAAAGTGGGGGGACATATTCCCCCCTGTTGCAGTGCCCCTAATAGACGCAACACATGCCCACTTAGATCTATGATATGATGTTCCTTTTGTTCTTAGGGATCATCTTTATAAAGTCAGCAATTAATACATAATACATTATGGTGTAGATTAATCTGGTATAGGTTTAAATTGATGCCCTTAATAAATATATATATATATATATATATATATATATATGTGGTGTATATGAACTAGATATATTGTTGATACAATTAATGAATGCTCGTGATATATACTAACTAGATACATGTATAAAGTGATGTCCTTAACGAACACATACGCTATGTACTAACCAGATACATGTCTAAGTTGATGTCCTCGCAGATGAAGAGCGTCATGCACTGCTGAACACTCAGTATCACGTCGAAGTGTTTCACGCACAGTAATCCCTACAAGAAGAACAGTAACGTAGAGAGGTCAACATAGTCATACGAATTATTATATCAGACTATCGAACAATTTATTCAAAATAGAATTTTTATTAATAAACAAATGATACTACATTAAAAGATTAGTGTTGTACAATGTACACTGTACAATGTACAGTAGTGGGCCTATAGAAATCTATATATACTTATTGAGCGCTAAACATCATATGTTAGTAATACTAAATGCGTGGTATATCATAATAACGAATGGGATACACGTACATCTCACGGATTAGTGTGTTACAGTGGTGTAGATATATTATAATAATATAATATATTGTTTATTAGGTAAACAAAAAAAAAAATAAACTAAAATAAGGAAGAAAAATTAGATATGAATTGATACCCTAATCGACATGGTACAAAAAGTAACATTGGGTTTACAGTTAATAACAAAACGCCTCGGTCGCACGCTGGCCTATGTCATTATACTATGAACTTATCGAGAGCGGCATATACGCTAGCGTTACTTACGGCGTCCACCAGATACATAGCCTCTAAGGTGGTCAGATGAAGTATGTCTTCTATCACGTAGCCAAACACTAGAGCGAATTTACCCTGAGTGAAGTGTGAAGTGTGGGAGGTTAGGCACGATAAACGCGTGGGTAATGTATATAATATCGTTTATAAGATTGAAATTACTATTTAAGGATAAGGATAAGGATAATTTATTATTGCAAAAAATTTATATTTTTAACAATAAATGGCTAAACAAAACTGTCAAATTGTCTTTCGAGGTGTTTGGCCAGAGTAAATAATAATGCAATTAAATATTATATATTCAAACATGTATGTGTATAGAAGGATAATCAAAGGGAATATATAAGTGAAGGAAGCTTCATTTATATATATATATATAATAATAATAATTATTTATTAGAAGACATTTTTGCGTTTCTTTTATTGATTATATTATATACCTATACTGTTCCTTATAAAGGGCTTCAGAGTAATGTTGAATGTTTTCTATTATTATTATCGCCTATTAAATATTGATATTTAGAACACGGTTACACAACATTAAACTAACGGTCAATTTGATCACTCGCACAAGTCTTTGTTCGGGAATCCATATTCCGATTGTAGTAGTTTTACTGTCGATATTTCATAACATTTAATAATACATTTTTAAATGATAATATTTAATGTATATATATAAAAACAGCCTGCGTGGCTCAGAAGAATAATTCATCAGACACACAAGCAGTAGGATGCGAGTTCGAGCCCCGTCCGGACTGATAAATAAGTCTTAAAATAATATTAAGAAGTGATCTTATATAATTGTGTATAAAAAAAATGATCGGCTCTCGTTAAAACTGAATAAATAACATGAGAGCGGCTTCGAAGGGATATTAGATCCATTCGGTTATAAGTGAAAACTTCAGCTAAGTTTATGTACGGGATGAAATGGGACTCCACCGAAATAAAATAACAATAATACTATATTAAAATATACTACAACCCGTACTATACTAAACATGGTGCGTATTCGTTCTTGGCGCAACAGTCCACGGGTATCGTCGTACATCGCGTCTCGTTCGCTGCTTTGGAACCAATCATCTTGCGGACAGAACGCCTTGCCTAGTCCGTCGTCGGAATAGCCGCCGGAGTCTGTATCGCTGTCGTCGTCGTAGTACATCTGACTGTCACTCCCTCTACCTAGAGAATTGGGTACTAGCTAAGCGAACAGCGTGATGTCATTAAATTAAATATATAAATATCAATACACACAATTATACGATCGTAAATTATTCGTGATAATAATTGATTTTTACTAATAGTTGAGAATTATATGGATTTTATAAATATAAAGTCACTTATTTAATTTACTTCCATAGGATATTCAAAATTTATATATATATTTAGATTACATAATTTAGTTGTAATATATGCATATACATTTTAATTTATTTATTTGAAAAATAAATTGTGTAATAGCAACAAAATTCGTGATTATTAAAAATTAGCTTTTTTCATACATCATACACGAATGCACACACTTAGTATAAAACTATTA
>OZ025241.1:14112275-14264775 GCA_964019155.1 Osedax fenrisi
TGTGAATACGATATGCTATATAGATATATAGTATTTATGCATAGTAATACTCGTGTGTTTTACATTCGTATTGAAATTCTATTAACTGATATTAATTATATGTACTATTTATATACTGTATTTGTATGTGACTATGTATATACTACTGTTTACAACTTATTTTGCGTCTAAGCTCCGCCCCATTTTGACCCCGCTCGCTCGCATTCGCATTCGTATTTTCAATTCGCCGTTCGTGACTGTTATCCATACATAGCTGTATGATAAAGTTTATCATTGATTATCAATATGATACAGAATTTATATAATGTATAATATACTACTGTTTACAACTTATTTTGCGTCTAAGCTCCGCCCCATTTTGACCCCGCTCGCTCGCATTCGCATTCGTATTTTCAATTCGCCGTTCGTGACTGTTATCCATACATAGCTGTATGATAAAGTTTATCATTGATTATCAATATGATACAGAATTTATATAATGTATAATATACTACTGTTTACAACTTATTTTGCGTCTAAGCTCCGCCCCATTTTGACCCCGCTCGCTCGCATTCGCATTCGTATTTTCAATTCGCCGTTCGTGACTGTTATCCATACATAGCTGTATGATAAAGTTTATCATTGATTATCAATATGATACAGAATTTATATAATGTGTACCCCGATTGTTTTGGTTACGATTATTATGGGGTAAAATTAAAAATACTAGTTTCCGTATTCGATTAAGTTAATCGGATTAACTATGTACACGCTAAACTAATATGAATAATACGAATACAGTACTATATATTACTATGTTCAATGAACGTATTCACTAGATCTGGCTCGAGTGGCAACTAAATATATGACTAATAGTTTAAGCGACGGCGTTTTCGAGACGTCCGCCTCTAGTTTGCATTACTTATATAACGATGTATGCATTTATGTACGCGCGTATGTGCATAAACATGTATATATGCGCATACGTATGAATGCGTATACGCAGTGTATCAAACACTGTACGCGCGCGTGATAAAAGTGTGACGCCTAATACGCTATGTATACCAAATGTAGCCTTGCCGGCTGATTTCGGAATTGCAATAAGAATTGTTAAGTTAATCCTTTATTAAATCGAAACATCGCTCACAGGCCTTGTAGGTGTGTTACTCCTATAGTCGTTTCGCGTTCGTTAATCGTAGAGTTGTATGTAGTCATCTGTTACATTAGCCGTTCCGTTAGACCTGGATCAATCGTTTATTGCAATCCCGCCGCTGTCACCAAATATATTTACCTTAATACGCTGATTTGTACGCAAACCTAGCTACGACTCGTCTCCTGTCTACACCGCCTAGTTAATCATGAGTCATGATTCATGACACACACACTTATCTAGAGGAGAGCATCTCCACTCCGCGCATCGCTATCGAATCTGTACTATTAGTCATATACATCTGTTACATCACTGGTGCATGACAACCGTATAACTTAGTTTGTACTATAATTTTAAATTATATAGCGATACGTGTAAAATATTTTAATTCGTCGATCAAATAACCTCGTCGATCAAATCAAGCGTCGACCATAATCAAGCGTCGACCATAATCAATATTCTGCCATATATTTATCATAAATTCAGAGTGATTCATCCGGGGGTTAGAATTTTATGACCTGGTTTTTAATTTCAATGGGTTTTTAATTCCAATACTCAGTATATAATACCGGTCGGAATAATACACGAGTTGAGAATGATATTATAAATGTTTGCAACATTTGATACGCGCGTTGAGAGGGTGTAGCCGTTTATACGTAAAGTGTATACGCATCATCGCATAAATGCATACAGCTATCAATATATATTATTTTAATATATAATAAAAAAATATATATAATAAAGATATATATATAAATATATATAAATATATATAGTTATCATGTATGGGTGATATGTTACACAGTTAAGTTGTGTCCAGTAGACGTGGCTCGCGTGACAGACGTCTATCTTAGCAGTCAATAACTAATTATCAGTTGTCTACATAGTATACTATACCACGATGCTTCCCTTATGCGAACATATAATCTATACAGACATATTGCGTATGATATTCTAGAATGAATAACTGAATGGTCAGCATCTTGATCAGTATGCTTCTCTGAGTCTCACTCCTAGTCACATATAACTGATAGCTAGTAGAATTATATACATATATTTCATTCGGCGTGCATAAACCAAGGTGTTTTGTTATTATATGTAAACCCGATGTTAATTTTTGTACCATGTCGATTTGGGTACCGATTCATATCTATTATTTCTTCCATATTTTTGTTAATTTATTTTGTTGTTTACCTAATATATATTATATATTATTATTATTATATATGCAATTGACTGCTGAACACAGATACGCTAGCCTTGCTTCCCATCACTACGCCATACCTTACATCACAAATATTATAATAATATTAATGCGTTACGTATGGGATTCACCATATTTTATGTGATTATTAAAATCTCAACTTTACCTATATTCAGAAGGTAAATATATTTATAATAATTTATTATTACAATTTTTACATTAAATAGTATTAATAATAAATAAATGAATCTGTCTTGAAAAACTCCTCTTTATATCTTATTTATAAATGATGCTCTGTTTGAATATAACTGTTTTGAGAAAGTCTTGAAACCCACCTCTATTATACTAAAACCTTTATTATTGCGAACCTCAATCGAATAAAACTGAAACCTTCTTGAAAGCTTATTATTGGGTTTCATTCCCACCACTAATTATTATATTGTTTATGACTACTATTTATAATATATATTAAATGTAATGGATAATATTAGATATTTTATAAATAGTTATACCAAATACATAATATAATTATAAGGCAAAGTAATGCAATTTAATTTAATGTTAATGTACACATATATTAATGTACGCACTAAATAATATAGTATTTTTTATATTAACATTTGATATAATACATAGCAATCATTTGATGTATTCTAACTAATGTTATCGACAACTTTATGTTATGGTTTAATAATGATATTGTATTACATAATGAGAGTGATTTACACACGAATAGGAATATGTGTTATTCGTTAGAATATTATGTTAAAGTAACTATATTAATGATTCAATATCACAGATATCATAGAATGCAACTTAAAAAAAGTTACACATTTTATTGATAGGTCAGACGTACAGTTATTATATAATATAATAAATTATGCTGTTATAATTTATAACTATACCATTACGTATTTTCAGAGTGTAATAATTACTCATAGATATGAAACACATTAACACTGTATATATACTGTATATATTATACATTCTATATTTATACATTTATAGAGTGATGTATATACATTATTATTTATGTATCAGCATCTTCGATTCTTTCATCTTATCTGATCATAATCCTCGTTCCTTAACGATCCCCATATATATCAGATACATAATAATTTTTATAATAATGGTGGTACTACCAATTATATTTTTATATATATATATATATATTCATAAATAGTACATATGAGTTTAATTATAGATGACAAATTAAAAATATAAATATTAATTACATCACTTAATCACACTACCTGTCAATTATAATAATATCAGTTTTTACGCGTTTATATTATCAAATATATAAACTACAATAATTTGATCACAATATAATTCTATATAATAATAATTGTAATATTCGAATTTCAATGTTTAATTAGAAATAATTTTCATATTTGTGTTCCACTATCATATTAAATTGTATGATCCCTATAGATCTTTATCCGTTATTCTATTTAGCTAATATAATATTACAGTATACTTCTAAGTTAATTCTTATACTAGGAAATATATAACATTATCTAATGTATTTTAATAACCTATCTTATTTATATTATAGAATCTAGAATCTAACTTATTATAATACGTGTATTATATAACCTGGTTTTTATATTTAAACTTATTTATTTGTGTTTTTTTTTCTTCAATAATTTCATATTTGTTATTAAACAATTATTGATGTTGCCCACCCGATATTCACCTCTCATTACTGTAGTCATTCACACAGACGTATAGTCAGTAGCGAGTTATACTTTGTTATGATGATCAACCACCAATAGTTCACCTTAACACTCTCATATAAATTAACACACTTTTCACATTGACGCTGTAATTCAAGATAATGATGTGTATAATTGTGTATGTTTAATATTTGATACATTAGTTATGTTCTTTATCAGTCGTTCTATATAATATAGGATATAATTACTTGTCTCCCCTGTGTAGTCATAGTGTGTGTGTGTTAATAACACTATATAGAAGTAGGTAAATAAGTATGTCCAACACTGTTTCCAATGTTATTGTTTTGATATTAGTGTGAACTATAGCCTCTATTTCATTCAACAAAATTTTATCAAATGTATCACTTAGTAAAATATAATTTTATATAGGAATAACATAACATGTATATAATATTTTGGTTGCACAATTTATAGATACATAATATTTAATGCGATCTTATCTACATGCTATACATTTATAATTCGTAATATACATCTAAACAATGCACTTTTATTAGAATAGATAAATATATTGAACTTAAACTGTCCTATATTACTTTTCTCTATAGATATCTCATACCCATTCTCTATATTACACTTTCTCCATATACTACTCTTCCCATTATACTACCATCTCACCGTATATTATCATCACCCTATATATTACCCATCAATGTTTACTAGCCCTCCCTATATACTAGTCCTCCCTATATAATACCGCTATAATATAGTGCCTACAAGTATACTACCTTTCCATGTATACTACCCCCTCATCTATACTACCCTCTCCCTGTTTACTATACCTGAGTTTATCTTATCAGTATCCATACTAATACTACAGTCTCGCATATTTCCGTAACAGTTTTATCTATACTGTAAGCTAATATCGGATATACCAGTATTACCACCTAGTATAGGTATCGCCAAGATAGTTAATCCCACATAACTAGTTAATCCTGTATGACTAGTTATCTATGATTTCAATCGCTTTTAAATAATATCGTCTAATAGTCTATTCTAATAGACCCATCACCACTACTACGAGAAGCCACACCCCGCACCTCTAGACGACATACCCCTCACCCGATGCGAGGCCGCTAGTCTAATCTATTCTAATCAACCTTACCACCGCCACCATTACTACAGGAAGCCACGCCCCCTCACACCTTTAGACCACGCCCCTCATCACATGCGATGCTGATAGTCTAATCAACCTTACCACCGCCACCACTACTACAGGAAGCCACGCCCCCCGTCACCTTTATCCCACGCCCTTCGTCACATGCGATGCTAATAGTCTAATCAACCTTACCACCGCCACCACTACTACATGAAGCCACGCCCCCCGTCACCTTTAGACCACGTCCCTCATCACATGCGATGCTGATAGTCTAATCAACCTTACCATTACTACAGGAAGCCACGCCCCCTCTCGTCACCTTTAGACCACGCCCCTCTTATCACATGCAACGATGCGCCTAACCCAACCCGATGAGACAACGCCTGAACACGTCGGATAGCTGCGACTCCGGTGACCTCAGCACCACGGACGTGATAGGGTCGTACGCGTCGCTGCAGACGTCTCAATGTAAGGCGGCAGCGGCGGCGATGGGGACAGTGGTGGTACCGGCGACGGGGCTTAACACCGGACCCCGCGACCCCGAAGCCGTCGGTCTACTAGAAGAGGAAGAAGGGCCCGCGGGACCGGACGATGGGGATATCTCGACCGCGCTCGTCTTCGAAAGAGGTCTATTATCTTTGGGCCGCTCAACCTACCGGTTCCATCTACTTACGTCATTATTATACGCGCGTACACTCGTACATGTATATATTTTAACTCAATATATAATAATAAAAACAATAATAATAATATTTATTAGAAGAATTTTAATAATAATTTTTTTTCTTCTTTTAATTATAATAATATTTATATGTTTTCTTCTAAAGGGCTTCAAAATATATGCCTATTTTCTGTTGTTGTTGCCCATATATATATATATATATATATACTATAAAATATGTATTACAAATAATGAAATGAAACGCTCTAGTTAATATTACGTGTAATCTAAACAAGAGTTACCCATTATCTCTATGTATAACGGAAGCCCTTGCATACTTGTGATATCACATGTGTTCACCACTGTTATAGATAACACACATACACACACACACATACACATACGTTATCTATATCAATACATGCATATTGTATAGTATAATCCTACTTCAGCTCCCTATTACTGGCAACCGTTATATTCTTTATACCCCACTATATCATAGTTACATAACCTTTCCGCCATTACCAGATACCCCCACTAACCTTGCCGCCATTACTAGATACCCCAGGTGAAGGTCGCCCCACTAACCTTGCCACCATTACCAGACACCCCCGCTGAAGGTCGTCCCACTAACACCGGCAGTACGACCACCGCCGCCATGACCAGCGAGGAGGAGAATGAGCCCTCGTGGTCTATCGCCCTCCAGGTATTCATACCGTACATAGTGGCCGGTGTAGGCATGGTAGCGGCAGGGCTTCTCCTCGATTACGTGCAGGTTAGTACCACTTGGATACTACCACTTGTCCACTACCACTTGACCAGTACCACTTGTCCACTATGTATTGACTATTACCACTTAACCAGTACCACTTGGATACTACTACTTGTCCACTACCACTTGAACACTACTGCTTGACCACTACCACTTGGTCACTACCAACTGACCACTACATCTCAAGTACTACCAGTTGAGCAGTATGACTTGACCACTACTACTTGACCCATGCAGTCATATGTATTATCGTAATAACCATTATGTTATGCGTTTGTGTGATTTATTTTACATGAATAACCTAAATAGAATTATATTACTAGAATTGTAAATATATATATATATATATATATATATATATATATATATATATATATATATATGTATGTATGTACAGATCTTGATTTATAATAATCATATAAAAATGTGATACTGTTTAATTTTCTCATTGAAATCCTATTTTATTTAATTGTCACATACAATCTGAAATGTATTTTCTATATACAATATATACATGTAAACCTTATTTAATCATTGTAATTAATACATATTTATATAGATGCAGGTGTATGCCGTATGAATAGGGACTATACTGTATATTCTATTGAGTATGAATCAGATAATAGAAATCTAGTCTATTAGAATATAGTTTTATATAGGAGATTTAATTATAATATATTTATATACTATATTTATATACTTATAAGTTTAAATTTGAATAAATACATATTTCTATTGATAAGTTATTACTGATAATCTAATACAGACTACTATTACTAATACTAGTAGTATGTACAGTATGTACTGTATTGTGCACACCTGTTTCTATATACTATACGTAATTATATTTATATATATTGAATTACAAATATAGAATAATATATATACCCATGTAAATATACACACTCACACACATATACACATACACACTCACACACATATACACATATTTTATATATTTAGCACATGAGATAAGGCATAAACATGTATATGTATTTATATAATGTTCTTTACTGCACCTTCAATGCTTAATTTAGGCTATAACACATACATATATATAATATATTTTATACCTTTAATGCTATATAATATCATATAATAAATCAATATTACCATATGTATATACACACGAATATATATATATGTGTGTATAAAAAACAAGTTTGACAAATATCACACTTCCAGCCCAAGCAGTTGATCAATGTTATCACTATTATATAATGCTTAACCAGTAATCTATGTATATATACGACTTATGTGTATAACACTGACTATGTACAGTAAAGATATTATCATAATACTATCAATTAACACCGATATGAATTATTATTCGTATACAATTACGATTTCTTCCTATTATTACAATATGATACTTTAGAGAATAATTAATGAGATCATTAAGCAGCAGGCCTTTTCCAGCATAAACGCCGGGGTTTTACATGTAAATAGATCGGCAATCTCAACTTGCAGCTAATAAATAATCCTTATCATTTAATTAGCAAATTTCCAAAAAAAAATGTCTCTTATATATCTCTGGTTCAATTTGTCTATAAACTCATATATATGTATGAGTTTATGTAATAATTGTTTGAAAATTATTAATAATTTTTGGTTAATTTATAAAAATCCATACAACATAATAACAATAATAGGATATTTTAAAAGTTTATTTCATAATTATATATATATTTTTTTATATATTATATAGATAACTTTTTATATATAATTCAAGTTATAGAGTTCTAAAAATCAATAACACTTATATTATAATATTATAAATATATTTAATATATGTATATATATATATATATATATATATATATAATATTAGTAATATACAATTATTTTATATAATTAATATTTTATATAATTAATATTTTATATAAATTATATTTAGGTATATTAGGGGTACAAATAAAATATAAAATGTAAAATATAAATATTGTGACGACATATCTCAATAATTACGTAATTTAATTGGTTGACATATTAGTATATATACTCATATAGAATGATATACATGAATATTGATTAATAAATAAGATTTATTTTCAATTTAGGAAAAATATTAATAATGTATTAATTATTTATAATAATGATATAAATATGAAAAGTATTGATCTATAAATGATGACTTATCATATCATATATATATATATATATCAATCAATACATGCTTTTTAATTATTTTGTTATTGAATTAAACAAAATACTTATATATTTAATGAATGAAAATAATATCTCTCATAATTATTCACAGCATTGGAAAGTATTCAAACAAGTCAGTGAAGTGTTCATACTGGTACCGTCGCTGCTGGGTCTTAAAGGTAACCTTGAAATGACCTTAGCATCGAGGCTATCAACTCAGGTCAGTCTAATGCTCTTGATTACTATTGACTACCTTTCTTAAAGTGGCTCGCTCAACGGGAATGTTCTAGTTTAAATTTATTAATTAATAATTAAACTTATAATTATTAACGAAATATCTATAATATATATGTTTTTTATTGATAATTATAATTTATTTAAACAAATATATAGTCGAAATATATAATCGAATGTATAAAGAATACATATTTGCTAACGATAACATACGTTATTGAAATTAAAAAAGAATAATATTTAATTAAAAAATATAAGAAATTAAAAGGTTTTGTAGTTACCGTAAAATGAAAAATAATTGAATATAGTAATAAAGTAAATATTGTAAAATTAAACGAAAATTTATTGAAAATAGAAATAAAATATAGCATAAAAATAATCGAAAATATAAATAATATACATCGTTTTGTTAGTGAGGGCATCGAAATATACAATTTCTACTTTAAATATATTGAATTCTTCTTAACTTAGTAACTTGTAAAAGTAATAAATTATTAATTAAATAGTTCAATATTTATATAATATATTTTAAATATATTACAAATAGAACATGTTGAAAATCAAATAAATCAGTAATATTATGAAACAAGCAAATAATGTAATACTTTTTAATTTTAAAATCTAAGAATAGTACATTATTAATTTAATATTTTAATAGTATAATAAATTGTAAACAAAAATATATATATATATATATATATACAAACAGAAAAATGTAGAAAAGCATATAAACCAATAATAATATAAAACAAACAAACAATAATATAATACTTATCGCTTTAAAATATGCAATTATTTAGTGTATTAATTTACTACATTTATCTAAACTAAAATAAATAGATTAATAACATAGTAATGGATAAAGAATAACAATACTATATATTAAACTGATAAATTTTAATTTCGGTAAAATCAAACTAATAAAAAAATAAAACTATTATTCTTGATATATTGTATTAATATACTATTTTGTTTCCATATAATTCATCTTTTATAAACGATTCCAATGAACGATAGTAATTTTAATTTAGAAACAAAATCAAAATATTAATTCACAATAATGATATCCACATATGTGTTATTATTATCATACTTACACTAAAGAATTGTATATCGTATCATAGTTGTGTAATAGGATTAAGTGTACACTAGGGTTAAAAATGCGATAGGGTTAAATGTGTAATAGGGTTATTACTTGTACACCAGTTCAATGTTATTCAACCAAGGTAGTAATTAATTAATTAAGTAATTATTTACCTATCAGTTGTAAATAACCATTATTCCACTGAATTGTCACTCAGTAAACATAGCTCTAGATCAAGCCCTTTATTACTAATTAGTCACAATACACATGCATCACATATCATTGTCATGTACATATGTGTATTGTCATTATATGTTAATTCACTAATTGATCATTCACTAGATAACCCATTGTAACAATGCACCTACTACTAATGCTTTGTTCAGTCCCCCCCCAGCCACCCCTGAGATTGATTTCACTACAATATCTCACCTGCATTGTTAACCAGGCTATGTGTACAGTTAGACAGGTGTTATCACCTTATCATGATAACACACTACACTGAGCTCTAATTCAGTTGTTATTCAGTGATCACAAATCTGATTATGATAGAATATCCTTCACAATATGTTTAGTGACAGTTGTACAGTGTTATTTTTATACATATTGATAGTAGTTATATTTGTAAATAAAAAATAAAATATTACTATTGTATAAGACAATTATTTTATATATAAATAAATAAATAATATTAAATAGTAGAATTCTAAAATTTTAATAATATAATATATATATATATATATATATATATATATATATATACCTTCAATTAGTTATATCAAAGATATTGTGAAGTAAAGATATTGCACTCCCTATCTATCTCTAGTACCTCAAAATGTAATATAATCTATCTATTAACACTAGATGGCGATATATTATATTAAATGTTATATCATGTGATATTTTTATTTAAATTTCTTGTTTTCTAATTATATACATACATTTAAATTCATAACAATACAATACATGTTTTTTTTTAATAATATGATTTATAACAATATATTTATCATTTATTTTATTTGTTTATATTAAATATAACTAATCAGTGTATTCTATTGTTATATAATTATATTATCATTTTAAAATCATGTCAATACATATTATAATACAATATACACAAAGATTTTGCGAAGCAAAGATATAACACTCCCTATGCATGCAACGTAATTTCCTAATATCCCCTGCCGCTGCTAGCAGTAGTATCGAAATCACTGAAATAGATTTAGGTTCGGCTCTGTTTGCATACAACAATGTTTTCATTGCTCTATTAAATTACATGCAATATAAATTAGCTTTTACTTACTAAATATATACTTATAGCATTTAAAACATAAATATCATATTTGTTTGTTATATATCAGTAATGAACACTTAGTTTTCATCATATAAATATTAATTTAAAGCATATTATTTAACATTTTAAAAGTGTATAGTTAAATACAAATTTACATTATAAACAACACATAGTTCCTAAAAGTAACCCGCTATAGGTGGCACTGGGGTATTTTGTATACAAATTCGAATTACACGATATCTTTCCTTCGGAAAATCTTTGATATATATGTATATTGTATATAATTTATTATTTACAATTACAATAAATATAGAAAATTCTTATAATCATACTAATACCGCTAGATGGCCATATCGAATTATTAGGTTACACAAATATACACAAGTGCAATATCTTTCCTTAGGAAAATCTTTGGTTATATCATAATATTATCATAATATATTTCTCAAATCAATAATATAAATTAATACAAAATAATAAATTAAAATAATATACAACTTTAATTATTATTTCAAATTTATAAATATTTATAAACTAAATATGTTTTCATGTATATTATTCAGACCAGTGTACCTATTAATCGAATGGTGTTTGTTAACATGTAATCAGATATATATATATATATATATATATATATATATATATATATATATATATATATATATATATGTATGTATTACTAGTTATCCTCATATATTAAGTTATTAACATTATTTGTTTGTACTATATACAATCTTATTTTCTTCTCTAAACAGATGTGACACATTGTTATAGTATATTTATTTATAATTATTTATTATTTATTAATTATTTGTTTATAATTATATAATTATATAATATATATAATATATATAATATATAATATATATAAAAATTATATAATTATATATAATAATTTTATCATAATTTTTTTAAATATTATTTTATAGTAAATAATTCAATATACATATATAGTATATAATATATTATATAAATTATTACAAATTAAACAATAATTTTAATAATTATCTCTTCTCCTTTATTGTAAATAATATATTTATAAACAAGAGAAATTATATTAATATATAGATACTAGACTAGTATAAGTTAGACGAGTAAATATAATTATATTAATAGCATAGAATAGAATGGATTGTGTAAAATCATGTGGATATATACATGTGGGTATATGGGTATATATACATGTTTAGTGGGTCTTAAAATTAACATAGTTTTATATGTTTTGGTTACATCATTTGTATAATTGATGTTATTCGAGAGAAGCTTCAAATTACGACAATAGTCTCTTCCTCATTGTTGCTCGGATGACTTTAATAAGTAAAAAACCGATGAAATCTGGAAAATTAGATTATTTTTAATCACTACATATCTTATCTTTTCTATATATTTTGACTGTTAAATATTTTAAAATATAAAAACAATAGTTACATTATTTTAATAATTATAATATTAGCGTCATCGAGAGATATATTTTATTTCATATTATATCTGTATTAATATAAAAAAAAACATATTTATTTAACGAGACGATCTCTAAATGTCTAGTATTTATTAATTAAAAAATGTCATCATATTCCAAATAATCTTAGTCGTTATTTAAAATACATTCTACTATGTATCTCCTATCTATATGTCGTCTCACCTATACTATCCTCATAAGGTATGACCTCCTACAAGGTCGATGTCGTAGGAGGTCCTGCCTGAAGTCATTAAAGTTATTATTAATATTGATGAAAAGCTGAATGTTTATGCCTAGTGCCTTTATGATAATAGGCGATCATATAATTTATACAACTAATATCAGACATAATATATGATCACGTCATTAAATATTAATTAGTACCATAGTTTATACAATGAAATACAGTTAATTGCTATTCATATTTAAGGGTTACCCATATACTTCAATATAATAATTTAATTTAATATATATTTAATGTATATATTTAAAATATATATTATATAAATTATAAAAATATATTATAATTATAATACATATTTTTTATAAATTCAAATCTATATATTTCTTTGCAACTTTTTATATATTGATTTTATATATTAAATGCATAATTGTCACGTAATATATATATATATATATATATATATATTTTAATCTCTGATAAAAACATAATTTTTATAATTATTAAATATTTTTAAAATTTTGTATATCATAAATTAAAATCATCGAAACCAACTCAGATAAATAATGTACATTTGTTTTGTTACTTTTAAATGTATCCAAATAAAATAAATTACATTATTTATAATTTACTTTTAGTATATTAAATATTATCTTTAAATGAAGTCAACTTTTTTTCTCATTTAAATATAATTTATAATTTAAAAATAGTAATACCAATAATTTTAATAAATGAGAAATATATGTTTTTTTTTGGTTTGGTTTAATATCAATTATATATAATTTAAAATACTTAAACCTCAACATATTTAGAACTAATTATTATACACTTCAAATATATAAAATATAAAAAATAATTTAATAATGAATATTTGCTTCAAATTTACAGAGATTATCTAGAAATGTCTAACAATATAAAGACTTTAATAACAAAAAATATGATAAATACAATATGAAAATGTTATAATTTTGTACCAGCTTTTTCATTGACAGTATAATAACTTAGTGACATCTGCATCATGTATAATGCAGTAAATAAATAATTAAAGATTATTGGTTACATTTTAAAATAGAAAAATATTCGATAACTAATCGTTTTTATCAAAACCACTATTAATTTTATCCACAATTATTATATTTGCTATTATTTGTTATAAAACATTAGTTTTTCGTACATATAGAATGAATATGATTTAATACGATTTGTACATGAAATGATAGATAAATGATTACAATTAATATTTTTATAGACACATTTTTTTATTATTAAATGAAAATTATGATGATGAATATCCATAATCCCCCTTACATAAATCCAATATCTACTTGTATTATTATATATAAAAATAATCAACATCATTTACATGATAGTTGCTACGAAGGGACATTATCCATTTAGTTATAAGTGAAAACTTCATCTAAATTCCTTGAGAAGTAAAAGGATCCACCAAAATAATAATAACAAACAATAACAATTAATAATTATTAAACCTAGTTAAAATTAGATGTCATATCATATTTAAGAACAAATTATTTATATGCCATGTTAAATACTGGTTAAATATGCAGATCTTTAAAATAATATATATATATATATATGAACATTGCTATCTCATTAATAAATAACTTTATAATTATTAAAAACAAAACATATTATAATAACTGTATTGGTGACCTAGCACCTAATATTAATACAACTAAATCATGCATACATAAACATTATTCTCCCTTAACCCTATAAATTAGCTTAATGTATCTATAATTAACCTCATGTATCTAACAATATTATCTATCTTATGTATCTAACAATATTTATAGATAGATTCTACGCTATATATTACTGAACTAAACATAATGAACAAATATTATTACGTTTATTTAGTTATATTTTGTAATGAACTTATATTAAAGTTATATTCCAAACAAAATTAATAAAATACTTAATTTTGGTAAAAAATATTACTATATTTAAGGTACAGCCAAACCTTTGAGAATTTTCAAGTAAATGATTGGGAAAAAAATGGATCAATTAAAATATTGTATATCTGGTAATTATGCTAGGAATGACTCATTTTATTTAGAAAACATTCATATATATCGAAAGTTATATATTGTATACTTATATAAGGACAATACAAATTAGATCTATTCATTTTGTAATGAAAACCTAATAAAATATACCCATTTATTATATTCCTATTTGTTACATAAATGTATCTAAACATTTTATATAATATATTATATTATAAATTATAATGATTTATGATTAACTTTGTATTGGGTTATACTATAAACAATTGTTAAAGATTCATCAAAGGGGTCAAAATATAGAGTTCTAAAAGATAAAATTCAAAAAAAGACTATACTATATAGTATATACTCAGAAAATTATAAAAAGTTACTCAAAGGAGTCAATAGATATTTTGTTCTAAAAAATATAATTTATATAAGCTTCTTAAGTTTTACTTGGATATTTTATGAAATAAATAAGTAAAAATGAATATAATAGGAATATTATCACTAATACTACTGTTTATTAGATATAATATATACATTGAATGTAATAACAATATTTATACTAGTAATAAAATAATAGTAATAAAAACATATATAAATAGAATAAGATTATATAAACAAATAACATATAATTCGGATATAAAAATAAATATAAACAACAAAATTATAAAGGTGCACTTCCAGCGACATAACTTGAAATTGATATAGCTATAATAATATGCTTTTATATTCAAGCTGAATTATCTAAAACAATAAAATTATTATCATTATTTAAATTTGCCATTCCAATTTGTTGATGTGCTTATGTTTATAATGCATATTATATGCAGTTATAAGTACTTTTATACTATGTAGGAAAATAATTGTTTTAAAAAAATTACAAACAAAGTTTTATATGGTCTGTCTTTAATATTATTAAAAGGTTACCAGTGACTTTATCTGGCAAATTCTCAAAGGGTGGGATTATATACGTGGATATATTAAAAATACTATAAACGCTAATTATATTATATAATAGTGTAGTTTTTTATAGAAATATTTAATTTAATTTGAATTGCTAATTCGATTATTGTTATGTTGTTAAGAGATCAAGTGGGTATTATATATAGGCTTTATTGGAATGGCAAGAACGCATGGCACTGACGTGCCATGTATGCGTGTACCAAGATGCTTGTGGTACTAATAATGGCTACGACCGAAGTGACAATATTGTGCTGGCTAATTTGGGATGCAAGTGCAGTCACACGCATTGCGTGCGTCGCCCTAATTAGCCAGACAGTAAACATATTATGTAATAATTTGCGGTGAACTAAATATCGCATGAATATGATAAGTTCCACATATAACAATTATATAATATAATAGTTAAAAATGTTAGAGTTATTTAATTATGTTAGTTATTTTATTTGCATGTGTGACTCGTGTTTATTTAAATGTTATATGTTAATAAATAGGTGGAAATACTGGTCACTGAATATTGAATATTTTTAATTAATTTTTTGTATAATAAATTCACAACATATAGCTCTAATTTATTCTTGTTATTACAAAATCTAAAATGAATCTAATCTATATTAAAAATAATATAAAATATGTCTTAATAATAATCTATTTGATGATTTTTTTAATGACAATTTTATAAAATTAGTATAGGTACTAATATTTTTACGTTGAGTACATTATTTAAGTAAATAAGGACCTGTATTAGTATATACATAGATAAGTATATAAATAATATATATATATATATATATATATAATATTATTATTTTATTATTATAATTTATATATATTTATATATTTATATATATATATATATATATATATATATATATATATATATTTAATAAAGATTATATAAACCATTGATATTTTATCTTATTTACATAAATAATTTAGATACTCAACGTAAAACAATTAGTACCTATACCCATTTTATAAAATTTTCATAAATTAAATAGATTATTATTAAGACTTAAAGACCACTAACAGACAACTGAGACAAACATATAGACTTGACATACCGACTACACGACTACGAAAGTACGGTAACAAACGATTTAGCTGGAGAGGTGCAACTCTCTGGAATAAACTTCCCCAATCCATACGCAAAGAAGATATCTCAATCACCACTTTCAAATATAAACTCAAGGAGCTATTTAAACGTTCCCCACTGAAATACCACATATCTAACCCTCTTTGAAATGTAATCGTGTTATTATATTATTATTATATTATTATATTTAAGAATGTTATTTTATTTTATTATATTATTTTTACGGATGATCGTTAAATCCACACCTGTAAACTGTTCGACAAACAGTAAAACACATTGTAGAATATTATATTAATCTTTGTGTATAAATAAATACTATTACTACTACTTACTACTACTACTACTACTTATTTTATCTTATTTTTAATATAGATTATGTTAATTTTAGATTTTTTAATAACAAGAATAAATTATAGCTATATGTTGTGAATATAATATACTAACAATTAATTAAAAATATTCAATATTCAGTGACCAGTAACTTTTTTAAAAGACCACCTATTTCCACCTAATATATTTACATGTATAATCGAATCAACAATTCAAATTAAATAAAATATCTCTATAAAAACTATCTACAATATTATATAATCGAATTAGCGTTTATAGTATTTTGGATATAGCCATGTCTATAGTCCCACCCCTTGAGAATTGGATATAGTTTCTCCAGCTACAGTGCATATCCCCCTTATTAATATAAATTTAATATAAATATGTAAAAATTATTAAAATCGGTAATATATTCAATCAAAACACTAGTTTGAATATTATACAAACATCCTATCTAATTACATGTAAACGGCGGAATTGCGTGCGTCCTACCGTATCCCCTTAAATATGAATAATATCTTTAAATAAATCTATTAATTACTTATTATGTAATATATTTCATTAATCATAAGGTTTCATGAACATATATTATTTTTAATTATATTTAATAAATTATTTTAAATAATATATTCTATAAATTTATATGTGTAAAATAAAATATTTATTTTATTTGAAAAAAATAGTATGTAGATAAAATCTATAATATCTATTATTTTTTTCAAAATACTGCTAATTCCCTTGATATATATTATATATTAAATAAATAATTAATATATATATATATATTATTTTGCATTTAATTATAAAATAAATATGCTTCTATTAAATTGATATAAATGTTACTAAATTAAAAATAAATTTATTTGTTATTTAAAAAACTAATTATTGCAAATAGTTAGCTATAATTATAGATATTAATATATATTAATAAAGCTGGGATTATAATCATTATAAAAAATCTATATCATAGAATTACACATATAAGCTTTTCTTTGATTATAAAACACACAATAGTCACTTATGTGAGTAATACCCAGGTCTAAAAATAGGTTGTTTATTTGTTTTTAAATTTCATGACATTTGCATAATTTCGAATGCAATATTTTATGTGTATACAGAAACAATAAAATGTTAAAAAAAGATTTCATTTAATGTTACTAAATGTTATATATTCTTAAATTAATATCTAATTTAATATCTGATTTAATTAACGTTTATCTATATCAATAATCTTTATATTACTTTAATGGTAAAATGTTTATTTTTTATGTTGAAATTAAAATTCGTATGTTCAAATATCATAGAATGGCGATATTATATATTCATGAATTTCATATAAAATAATAATTTTTAATAATAACATTTATACATAAATAATTTGAAAGAAATGAATTAAAATAAGTTATATAAACAGTGGTAGTAGTCTTACTTTCATGCATGTTATAATTACTATCATATAAGATGCCAAATATCGCCTTCTTTCCTATCAGGAGGCAAGTGAAGCTTATTGAATCACTAATAAATCGTAATGTACTGTAATTCACATACTATGTTAAAAATTGTAACTTAAAATGCAACATTATTATCCAATATTAATATTATTTAGTTAATATATTCAACAATTCAAATAGGTGATATAACCGCCAAGCAACAATGCATCAGCAATAGCAGCAGCAGTAATAATGATGCAAACATTGTTCACAGTGTAGCCATTTAATATTGTACCTTACACGTCGTTCATTACACATCAACAGGCAAATCTGGGCAACCTACGAACCCGGTCTGATCAGTTTCACATGGTCTACGGTAATCTGGCTCTCATCCAGGTAACGTTTACGTGTGTAAGGGTGTGTGTGATGGTGGGTGTAAGTATGATTTATGGTGTGTGTAAGGGTGGGTGTGTGTGAGTATTAGAGTATGTGTGGGTGTGTGTGAGTGTGCGTGTGCGTGTAAGGGTGTGTGTGAGTGTGTGTGCGTGTGTGTGAGGGTGTGTGAGTATTACTGTGTGTGCAAATCTAATGTGCACATCTACTTTGTGACGATCACAAACTTTGGAATCTTATTGCACACATACTGACTCTGAGTTAAAATAATACAGGGTTTTAATTACGCCCTATCTCACCTCCACTACAGCGTTGATTTATTATGTAGTGCATGGCAGCCTTTAGTCAAACCTGGATACACCAGACCTATATCAATCATCGATATATAATATACTACTACCTTATCAATGACATTCCTGTAATTATACTAATACAATGCACTAACTACTCTCAGATATAGGGGGTACAAGAGTTAATTCTCTAGTTTCACCACACATATATGTAATAGTTTATACAATCTTCTTATATTTATAACCCCTAGGTACAAGCCATATTAGTAGGTATAACCCACCTACCCACCTACCCCACTACCTATTAACCCTCCTACCCTACTCCTAGGTACAAGCCATAGTAGTAGGTATACCCCACTCATAACCCACCTACCCCACTTACTATTAACCCTCCTACCCAACCCCCAGGTACAAGCCATAGTAGTAGGTATACTAGCAGCCTTCGCCGCTATGATATTCGGTTGGATCCCCGAGGGTAAATTTGACTTTCACCACGGTCTGTTACTGTGCACGAGTTCTGTGTTCACGGCATCAGTTGCCAGCCTCATTCTAGGTATGTGTGTACTTAGCCCCACCCTCTCTCTATCTCTCTCTCTCTCTCTCTCTCTCTCTCTCTCTCTCTCTCTCTCTCTCTCTCTCTCTCTCTCTCTCTCTCTCTCTCTCTCTTTCTCTCTCTCTCTCTCTCTCCCTCGCTCTCTCTCTCTCTCTCTCTATCTCTTTCTCTATTATCAATGCAGAAGTACACCATAGCAGTCTACGATGATGTTATTGTCATAATTGTACCTGTGCGCTCGTAAAACATGTTGGGATGCATATACATTTTTTTATTTATTAATCTATATAGCTATATTTATATGATTTAATCCATATATATACATGTATATATATATATATATAGTTAACAAATATTTTATATATTATTTAAATATTAATATTATTTAAATATTAATATTATTTGAATATTAATATTATTTAAATATTAATATTATTTAAATATTAATATTATTTAAATATTAATATAATTTAAATATTAATATAATTTAATTATTTTTAATATATCTTATTTGAATATTAGTATGTTTATAATATATTTATTTTATATACTATTAAATACATTTTTATTTTTTATAGTCATTTATTTACTCTAACATTTATAAATGACCTAATAAACATTTTTAAAGAATTATGTTAAAAAACATGTACATTTTAATGGATTCATAAAAAAAAATGAAAAGTTAAACGTGAAATATTATATAAACAATATCTTAAAATATCAGTATATTAATTTATTTTTTGTAAACATAATAAAAAAATATTTGAACAAATATTTGCTCATACCTCAGTAATATTGAATTACACCTAGCTTAAATATATTAAAATTAAATTCTAAAATTTATTATATTCAATTAATTAACTTATATTATATGCTGATAGAATATAATATTTTGAAAAAAGTGGTTAAATTATTCAACATAATAGTACAACATCATCATAATGATCCTACAACGCATATCAATAGGCATAATTATTAATGTAAATTCTCCTGTATCCTGCACAATAAGCTCCCAACACTCTACACACACACACACACACACACACACACACACGTGTTGTTTAGGTACAGTGATGTCGGTGGTGGTGATTCTATCTCACAGTTGCTACGTGAACCCCGACAACATAGCCACCCCGATAGCGGCCTCCCTCGGTGACCTTACGACCCTTGCCCTACTCGCCGGCATCACCTCTCTACTGTATCGAGCACTAGGTTAGAGAATCACAGCATCTCCCTCTCTACTACGCTTTGATATGCGCTTCCACCTATTTAAATCAAGGTTAACGGCAATCAATTCAACTTTAGCAATTTTGTAATGAAGTAATTCTATACATGTATATCAGTTTACATATTCACAATATATATATATATATATATATATATATATATATATATATATATATATATATATATATATATAGTAAACATATAAATATATTATGTATATATTAAGTAATTTTGTATTATTGCCAAATATTTTACAATCGAAATATAAATCATATAAATCAATTTGCCTAGAAAAAAATTAATTAATTGTTTCTTCAATAATTTATTTTAGAATAATGCATATTCTAGATTATTAATATAATATATATATTGAATTATTAATACTAAATAATTATAATATAACTCTTACTACTGTATTTGATTATATTTAGTATTATCATAAAATATTAATCTGTTGAAATTTGAAATTTGAAATTAAAATTGATTTAAATTTGATTTAAAATAAATAATTTAAATATCTTTTTTTATTAAAAAATAAAAACTCCTTATAATTGGCTAATAGATTTCATTTATGAAAAAGAAGTTGTTAACTATTAATTAGAAAATATATATTGTATATATCCTACCGGGGAGGGGAGTGTGCACTCGCTATTTTATATTTTATGTAGAGTAGCGCCACCTATAGACTCAGTGGGGTCATTTGAAAAAATTACATTTTTCAATTTTTATATTAATTTATTTTAAATAAACATGCCTAGTAATGCAAATAGCAGATATTGTTCTGCTTATAACTGTAGAAACAATGATAAAGATAATAAAGAATTATCTTTTTTCAGATTCCCAATAGATACTAAAAGGTATGTATAATATAACCGTGAAATTAACCGATAATATCTAATTAAATAATATAAACATTAAATTTAAAATAAATTCCAAGTGTATTATAATAATAATAATTATTATAATATATTACTTTAGTACAGTTATTATTTATTATAGTTATATATTATTTATATTATCATTAATTAATAATAATGTATTCAATACTTACACTAATATAGTTTAAATCACAGTATATATATATATTATAATACATCAATAAATTATATAAAATTAATATTTATTTTTAAATTTAAAGATAGATTATATTGTATATACACAATATATATATGCCTATATTCTAGTTTTATACTCGATATTATTTGTAATTATATTGTATATATATATATATATAAATATTTAACTAATATTAATAATTATATTAAAAATATAATCAAACATTTATAGAACATTATTATTCAGATTATTATTCGGCGATCAACAAAATGTATGAGTATTATCAGGGAGTATACTCTCCTGTATTATATAGTTGTAATGTGTTGTTATCTCGCATATATTAATTGAGCTTTACTTAAGTGTATTATACAATACTATATAACATTAGATAATATATTCTACAATATATAATTATATATATATATAACAATAATGCATTTCTATTTCTGATGCTTAATATTATCCTATATTGTTTTTAATAACGCAATACAAATATATATATATATATATATATATATATGTATAATGGGTTTATATTTCTATCACTATATATCTAATATAGTCTGGAATAAAACTTTATTTTCTAATATAATTGATTTCTATCACTGACACTTTTTCATGTTATGGATATATGTTGTACATATCTAATACATATCTTAATCTAGTGTGTATTATACTTTTTTTAAATTATTTCCCTTTATATATAACAATAATGAATTTCTATTTCTGGCTATTTTCATGTTATACTTGTATCGGGGTACTCCCCGCTTGTATATATAGTTTGTAATAATACTATATACCAATAATGCATTTCTATTTTTCACTGTCAATGTCTATTTATATTAAATATTTATAATAGTAATATGAAAATCAATAGGTATAATATAAATTCATAATTTAACTTGTAATCTCTATTATTTAGATGTAAAGAATGGATAATAAAAAGTAGATTGGAAAACTTACGTACCAAATTTAAGAAATTTGATATATCGGCATCTATGCATCTTCACAAAAATAATCATTTATGTGGACTACACTATGAAATATCACAATTTATTAATAGAATCAATAAAAATAGATTAATACCTAAAGCAACACCTACACTTTTTGATATATCAAACCCTCCGTCAAAAATATTATCAAGTCGTAAAAAGCCATTGGAAAGAAATATAATTTTTCCAAAAAAAAATCTAAAGAAAATACCGGTTATGTCTAAAATATTTAAAAGAATAATTTTACCACGTGGATCATTATTATTGAAAGAAAATAATACTATTATTAATATTTATGAAAATGATAAAGTATTGATTAATGAAGGAGATATCAATATATATGGTAAGTAAATATATATTATATTAGAGTAAAAATTTATTGTAATATTTATTAGATAAACTTAACCACATTTTGGCTGAGAACCAATGTCTTACCAAAGAGGTTAAGTATCTAAAGCAGCAGGTAATAGTCTTACAAAAGAAAATAGATAAACCTCTTGATAAAGATGTCTTAATGTCAGAATTTGAAAGATATTTTGAAGGTAAATTTTATAAATTTAAATATTTATATATATATTACTTTTTTAAATATATATTACTTATTATAGGTGATGCTCTATTATTTATGCGTTATCAATTAATAAATGCAAATAAAGGTGCATCAGATACAAGAGGAAGACGCTGGGATATACCTTTTAAGTCGCTATGTCTATCAATATTACATACCAGTAGAAAATGTTATCAACTACTTGAAACATTTTGTAATTTACCTTCAATATCTACATTAACTCGTTCGATGGTAAATATTAATATTAGACCTGGATTTTTTCAAAATATACTTAATATGATGAAGATAGATGGGCAACAATTTTGTTTGAAAGATAAAATATGTTCTTTAAGTTTTGATGAAATGGCGATACAGAAGCGAATTATATATAACCCGCAGTACGATTATATCGAAGGATTTGTAGACTATGGAGATTTAGGACGGACTGAAAATATTGCTGACAAGTGTCTTGCTATTATGGCAAGAGGAATTAATACTTCATGGAAACAAGTAATAGGATATTTTTTAACAAAGAATTCTGTTAAAAAAGATATTTTAAAATGTCTCATCTTACAAGCCGTTGAAAAGTTAGATAATGTTGGCTATATCGTTAAAGTTATTATTTGTGATCAAGGTTCTACAAACAGGTATTTTATTAATATTAATTGAAATATATTAATTTTTATTAAATAATATAACAAATATATATATATTAATTTTACAGATCTGTTTATAAAGAAATGGGAATATCCATAAGTAAACCATACTTTACATACACATCTAATAGTTGCGAATCAAATGTTTATGCACTGTATGATACACCACATTTGCTGAAATCAATTAGAAATAATCTATATAATAATGGGTTAGTAATAAATAAATACTAATAATATGTAATGTTATATATTTGTAGTAAAGATCAGAGTAATATTATATATAAAGACAAAATATTATCATGGAACACAATACAAGAATTACACAAAATTGATTCGCAAAATCAATTACGGATGTTACCCAAGATATCTCTGCGGCATGTACATCTGAATAGTTTTGCTAAGATGTCTGTAAGTTTAGCAGCAAATGTTAGTATTACTATATAATATATAAATATATATATAACTTATATATCTATATACATACAGATTATTAGTAATTCTGTATCATCGGCAATAAAGACGTATTTTCAACTAGATAAATTTCCAGTTTCTGCATTATTAGTTGCGGAGTTTATTGAAAACTTCAATAACTTATTTGATTTATTGAATAGTTCTAATAAAAAAAAACATGGTGAATATCAGGTTTAGTACATAATCAAATCAAATATTGAATTTCAAATATAAATTGTTTTAAATGTATTAGATACAGATATCATCATCTAATGAAATTAATAAAATTGAATTTTATAATGAATGGTTGAATAACGTACGAAGTCCTGGAAGAAATTTGCCATGTCTGTCAGGTTACTTATCACATCTTTTAAATTTATTTATTTAAATTATTTAATATATTATATATGAATAGTAGCTATATATATAATATATATATATGTATGTATATTATTACATCTAGGTTGGAAAATGAACTGCATATCGATCATATATATTTGGAAAGAACTCAATGAAAAATATGAATTTGAAAAGTTAAGTACAGGTAGATTAACTCAGGTTTATATGTTTAATATTTTATATATATTATAATATACAAATTAAATTATATTTATAGGATTGTCTGGAAAATTTGTTCTCACAAATAAGAGGAAAATGTGGTGGATGTATAAATCCTGATGTTTTTCAATTACGCATCGCTATAAGAAATATTACTGTAGATAAAATACTAATACACTACGAAAAATCAAATTGTGAAAATGATAAAGATAATTATTTATTTAATCTGACTTCAAACGATAGGGTTTATATAAATAATGTATATATTTAATATATTATATTTCAATAATTATAAATTCCAAATCGCAGATAAACTTTGATAATATAGAAACTGGAAAATACAAATTAACCGATATTGATTATCAGATTCCTGACTTAAATGTCGAATCTCTTAATATTATAAATTACATAGCTGGATATATAATTTTAAAAATTCAAAATAAATTATGTGTAAACTGCGTTAATTTTATTTCGGAAGAGGAGACTCATGATTTTACTTCAACGAGTAAACGTATATTTATTGAAAATAAGTCCATAACAGGTATATATAAACATACGCGTATTTATTTCGTAAGTGCTACTGGGGAGTGTACCTATTACTTAATATTTACATATATATTTTATGCATGATTATAAATAATGTTCTTACTTCAGATAATATTAAAAGGCCCAGTCAAGAATTTGCTGCTCATATTGAGATTTTGGAAAAAATATTTTCAGAAAATATTGAAACGCTCAAATATTTAAAAGATATTAGAAAATCTTTTACCGATAAGTGTATATTTGAATTAAAAAAACATATATATTATACAAATATTAACTGCGATTGTCAATTAGAAAAAAAAATAAGTTTATTATATAGTACGATACGTATACATCATTATTGTAAAACAATAAGCAATACGTATAAAACTACTAATTCTATACGCAAATTAAATATTATTTATAATTAATCTAAATTAATAAACTTATTTCTATTAACTTATTTTATATTTCTACTTATTTTGTTCTTTGATAGGATCCTATATGTATTATTAATATACTGTAATCATAAATAATATAATTGAATATAAAGAATATAATATAATATGTATTATGGATGGTATTAAAAGGATACTAATTTATTTAAATAACAATTATATATCATAATTTTTTAATTATGGGTATCTTTAAATCTTTTATAATATTGTATAAATTGTGTTTATTATTTACACAATTTATAAACTTTAAATGTGTATAGTTATTAATTATATTTATATAAACAATGTACTAATGATAACAGTGGAGAGATATAATTAAATGTATGATATATGTATAAATGTATGTTATTTATCATTATTTTTATTAAATGATAATCATGAAACGTATGCCATACGTATTATGCGCGCCTGTAAAGGCGCCAAATATATGACTAATGATTTATGCGATAATGTTTTCAGAGTGGAGATGCTCGTCTCGGTGTATTTGTATGTATGTATGTATGAAAATTAATATGTATATCAACAAATGTATTTTATAAATAAATATACTATTTTATATCTAAAACATTGATTTAATAACATACATTTTCGAGTGTTAATTATAATTATATTTGTAATTTAAAATAAGTTGTTACGAAAATTTCATAAAATGTTATTAAACCTGTGATTTTTAAACTATATTATATCAATATATATTCAATCACATTAGTTATATATTAGTGAATATATAAAATACTATTTATTTAAGAAATATAACATTATATACATTAAATATTACTTTATATAAAATTATATTTGAAATCATTTATAATTTAAAATAATTTGTTACGAAAATTTCATAAAATGTTATTAAACCTGTGATTTTTAAACTATATTATATCAATATATATTTAATCACATTAGTTATATATTAGTGAATATATAAAATACAATTTATTTAAGAAATATAACATTATATACACTACATATTACTTTATATAAAATTATATTTGAAATCTCCATGTAAATATATCTGCATATACGATATTTACCCCACTGAGCTCAAATGTCACGTGACATTTTCACTGCAGCATTGAAAGATAGCGAGTGCACACTCCCCTCCCCGATCCTACTCTGTAATGTATTCTACTTTTTATTGATTTATCTATATATATAATTAATTTAATTAAACATATAGAATTATTTTAATTTAATTAAATAGTTTTATTACAAAATATAATTAAATGTCATTTATTTTAACTAATTTTTATTGATATTTACATTACATATAAATTTAATGAAATGACATTTATAATTTTAGTTATTTAAAATAAATAACTAAATTATTATATAATAAGTTTTAATTATATAATATACATTTATAATTACATATATTTATAAATTTATTCAATTATTAATTAATTAATTATTAATTAATTAATTATTAATAAGTAAGTTCATTTTATAATAATTTAATATGCAAATAAAATCATACTATATTATTCATAGACATTCACGAATATTCATATAAATGAACACTATACAGTACAGTTGAACAGCCAATATATTTAAGCTGTTTCGCACCACCAAATACAACTCCCCGATATCGACCCGATTTTTATAGCCAGATATCGGCTGCTTCAAATTATTTGTTTTTAAATATTTAAGTAGATATAGAATAATTCAAATATTTAAGATTTGATTATTGGTAATTTATATAAAACACATATAGTAGGCATTCGCATATTGTACGTTACCTAATTTAATTATTAAATATATTATGTATATTTTATTTAGGCCAGTGGAATCTTACTTATAATGATAAATGTGGCTTAGTTAATAAAACAATAATATAATTGTATAGAATTTAAACATATTATATATATAACATCTAAGTATATCTACTTATATATTAATGATCATGTGACCATTGTTTGAATAGAGGTTAAAGTAAACAATATGATGGTATATTGACAATACTTTTAGAACATCGATATGGATTTAATTCCCTGTGTAATTATATCTATTCACTCTAAAAATGTCCGATTTTGTTTGTTAAAGATATCTGGCTATAAAAATCAAGTCTATATCGGGCTGTAATTTTGGTGCGAATAAAGCTTTAGGATATTATTTTTATAACATGAAAAGTTGAACAGATGGCCAGTCTACTGTGGATCTAAACAATATATCAACTGTCTGTCAACCTGACCACCTGTACTGCTACAAATATCACACCCTCAATGAAATACACACATACACCTCCTCATGGACATACCCCCTCACACACACACCCCCCTCACGGATATACCCCCTCACACACTTACACCCTACCAGATGGTCACCTATGGTTGGCGCCTACCCTGCTGATAGTGTTCCTAGTGGTCGCCGTGGTGTGTTTCAGGATCGCTCACCACAACTCCTACACTAAAGATGTCCTCTACAGCGGCTGGACTCCGGTCATCGGCGCTATGGTCATTAGTAGGTCAGTAGGTCATCGGGGCTATGGTCATTAATAGGTCAGTAGGTCACACAAGTGTTGGTTGGGCATATTTATTTTGTTAGAATTATTCAACATAAAGTTATCTTAACTTACCCGTTCCTAATCTCTCCTATAATCACATGCCACAGTATCGGAGGCCTAATCCTTGACTTCACAGTGTCTAAATACAGCGGAATAGCAGTGTACCAGCCTGTGATCAATGGTTACGTCTAGCTCTAGCTCTAGCTCTAGTAGTAGTGGTAGTAGTAGTAGTAGTAGTAGTAGTAGTAGTAGTAGTAGTAGTAGTAGTAGTAGTAGTAGTAGTAGTAGTAGTAGTAGTAGTAGTAGTAGTAGTAGTAGTAGTAGTAGTAGTAGTAGTAGTAGTAGTAGTAGTAGTAATAGTAATAGTAGTGGTAGTAGTAGTAGTAGTAGTAGTAGTAGTAGTAGTAGTAGTAGTAGTAGTAGTAGTAGTAGTAGTAGTAGTAGTAGTAGTAGTAGTAGTAGTAGTAGTAGTAGTAGTAGTAGTAGTAGTAGTAGTAGTAGTAGTAGTAGTAGTAGTAGTAGTAGTAGTAGTAGTAGTAGTAGTAGTAGTAGTAGTAGTAGTAGTAGTAGTAGTAGTAGTAGTAGTAGTAGTAGTAGTAGTAGTAGTAGTAGTAGTAGTAGTAGTAGTAGTAGTAGTAGTAGTAGTAGTAGTAGTAGTAGTAGTAGTAGTAGTAGTAGTAGTAGTAGTAGTAGTAGTAGTAGTAGTAGTAGTAGTAGTAGTAGTAGTAGTAGTAGTAGTAGTAGTAGTAGTAGTAGTAGTAGTAGTAGTAGTAGTAGTAGTAGTAGTAGTAGTAGTAGTAGTAGTAGTAGTAGTAGTAGTAGTAGTAGTAGTAGTAGTAGTAGTAGTAGTAGTAGTAGTAGTAGTAGTAGTAGTAGTAGTAGTAGTAGTAGTAGTAGTAGTAGTAAATGTAAATGTAAATAGTTTATTATACACTGCATTAATGTTTTATAAACATTCTTAGAGTGTGAACGAATAAATTAAACAGAACAAATATTACTAATTGTTTTTAGCATTTAAAAACATAACATGATAAATATATACATACATATATGTGTATATAAATATATAAACGTATATAAATAAATATACACAAATATACAGATACATACAATACTTTCGTATATGTTATAAACTTTAGAATATTATTATACAATTATTACAATCAATAGTTATTTAATATATAACGATGTAAATGTTTCTTGAACGTATAATGGTTAATCATATTCTTAATGTTGGATGGAAGTTTGTTCCAAAGGTAAGGGGCATACCACCGATAAGATAGCTCGCCATATATTGAAGAATTAATTTTAGGTAGTTCAAGGTTAATTGTAGAATTAGATCTCAATTGCGAGTTATTAATAGATAACTGTAGCATATTATATATATACATAGGTTTCTTAAATACTATAGCTTTATGCGTTATAGTGAGTATTTTATATATAATAGATTGCTTAGTATTATGCCAATTGATTTTAGAACGAAGTTCAGAAATACTTGTAGAATAATCAGTATAAGGAATTTTAAATATAATTCGAATGCACCTATTTATAATGGAATCACATTTTTTTAGTAATGTAGTATTAATTTTATAAAGAAAAGAGTTGCAGTAATTTAGTTTAGAAATAATTAGTGAAGTAGATAATATTTTAGCTGTATTTAGTGAAATGAAAGGGCGAATTTTTTTTAAATTGTAAACATTATATGGTGCAGACTTAAGTATATCTTTTACATGTATTTCAGTCGATAGATCTTGTGAAATAGTTATTCCAAGATACTTTGTACTAGTAATAGGAGTAATATTATCTGTACCGATATAGATATTTGGAAATGCAGTGCGAGTTCTAGAAATATTAATTAGTTTAGTTTTATTTGAATTTATTAGTAAGTTATTATTAGTAAGCCAGTTAGTAGTAGAATTAATACAGTCTTGAAAATAATTATTTTGTGTAGAGTTAGTTGCAAATGTGTGTAATACAATATCATCTGCATATATATTATATTTTAGTAAAGTATATGATTGGAGTAATTTTGATAAAGGTCGTAGATATATAGAAAATAGAATTGGAGAAAGGACAGAACCTTGTGGGACACCGAAATTTAGTGGATAGGGTTGAGAAAATGAAGAATTAATTTTAACAGAGTATGTTCTAGTAGTAATGAAAGATTTAAACCAATTGAAAGCAGTTCCAGTAATACCAATATTGGAAAGTCTAGATAGTAATATAGTAAAGTCAATGGTATCAAATGCAGCAGTCATATCAATAAATAATAATTGCAAAGATTTGTGGTTGTCAAGTGAATGGTGAAGGCTATCAGTAAGTGCAATAATGGAAGTTTCAGTACTATGATGTTTACGGTATGCACTCTGGTAATTATCAAATAAATCATTATAGTCAAGATAAGATATGAGCTGTTTATAGATAACTTTTTCTAGAATCTTTGAGAGTAATGGTAATTGAGATAGAGGTCGATAATTAGATAAAATAGAATCATCTAAAGATGCATTTTTTAAAATGGGAGTTATTATAGCATGTGTTAATTCAGGTGGTATAATGCCAGTAGTTAGTGAAATATTAATAATTTTATGATATAGAGGTGTTAAAGTGTTAATAATTTTTTTAGTAATAGAGAGAGGTAATGGATCATTTGGTGAAGTACATTTGGCGGTAATTATCAAATTATATATTTCAGTATGTGTTGGAGTTATGAAATTATTAAAATTATTATTGGGAAATGAACATGTATCAAAACAATTTATATTGATAGATTTATTTACAGATTTACTTTTCGAGATATTATCACATATGTTGGAAATTTTATTATCAAAGAAATTTGAGAATTTATTAACTAGTAGATTATTTTTTTGAGGAGGAAAAGTTTTTCTTTTGTTCCTTCCCATTAATTGATTAGTAAGTTTAAAAAGTTTTTTAGAATCATTTTTATATAAATTAATTTTATTATTATAGTACATTGTTTTTTGAGATTTCATTTGTTTACGGTATTGAGATCTAGCAAATAAGAAATTATCATGATTAATTGTATTTTTATTTTTATTATATATTTTGTTTAATATGTTAGTATTTTTTTTATAAGTATGACATATATGATTAAACCATGGTGTTATAGAGTATATTTTAATTGTTCGGTTATTAAGTGGTGCATATGTGTCTAGAAGATTAGAAAGTGTATTATTAAGTGCAGTTATAGTAAAATTATTTATGTCAAGATTAGATAGAATATCAAGAGAAAATTTAGTTAAGTCTATATTACGTAAATGTCGATAGGATAATAATTTAGAACTTATATATTTTTTTATATTTAATGTACATTTAATAGCATAATGATCAGTTAATAGTGTAGAATTAGTTGGTTGTTTAGCTAATAGAATAGAATTATTATGAGTAAAAATAAGATCGAGTACATTTCCAGAAATATGTGTAGTTTCAGTAACATGTTGAGATAAACATAATTCATTACAGATATCTTTGAATTTATTATGGGGATATGATGTAGAATTAAAATGAAAATTAAAGTCACCAAGAATTATAAGGAAAGGGCTAATGTGTTGATGTATTAGATCCGAAAATTCTTTAAAAAATATTATATGGTTATTATTTGGAGGTCTATATATAGTGAGAACAGTTATTATTTGAGATTGTGATGTTTTAAATTTTACAAGAAGTACATCACATAGAGTCATATTAATTCGAATTTGAGAAAGTATAGTATAGTTATTATTTAAAAGTAAAGCAACACCACCACCATTTCTACCATCACATCTAGGACTATGTATAAAATTAAAATGTAATGGTTCAAAATAAGAAGGAGTAACATCATCTAATATATGGAGCCAAGTTTCTGTGAGTGCGATTATTGATGATTTAGATTCTATTATATATTGTGTGATGATATTAATATTAGCAACTAGTGACCGACAATTAATGAGGGAAGTAATGTTTTCATTGCTACATACCGATAGTCAATTAGATTTATTATTTGATTTATTTTTGATTGATGTGATATATGTATCGTATGATTTACTCCATGTGTTCAATTCATTTATGGACGGTAAATATGGAGAACAGTTCCAATCAAGTTTATTTGTATCATTATATGGTCTTAGTTCATAAGTATTAGTTTTTAAATTTAATGTACATTTATAGTTTAAAATTAGCTTAGATTTAATAGCATGATAAAATATATTACCATTTCTTCTAACATCAGCGGATAAATTGTCATGAATAAATAATTTATTAAATTTATTATCTAAAGTTTTAATAGTCGAGTTAAGATTTAAAAATTCTGATTTTGCAAACACAGTAGTGAAATTAATTATACATACTTTATTATTAAAGTGTACTTTAGAAATGGTATTTAAATCAATGTTTAATATTTTTAATAAATCCTTAATGTAGTTAGTATTTAGATTACTACTGTCAATTTGTTTAATAATGGCCGAAAATAAAGGAATATTTAATGCATCCCTATTATAAACAACAGCATTCGAACTACTTATATTTCTACTTGTCACATTAGCATAGGTTATGGTGTTATCGTTTTCTAAGCAGGTTTTGGCATTATCATTATTTACAGTGTTGTTAGATAATGAAGAGCTTATGCTACTTTTTAATTCATTAATTATATTAGTATGGCTGGATAGTAAAATAGCAATATTATTAATTTTATCCGGTGATGGTTCACTATTACGGCATTGTAGGCACGTGTATAAGAAGCAGGGCGAGTTCATCAATGCTATTGATATCTTAGATGGAACTTTGTTGCTCCATGCACAGTTAATTTCGTTTGCGTTAAACAGACATGCGTAGTGAATAAGTAGACCGCATTTACATTCTAGGAAACCATCTGGAGAGGTGATATCGCTTGTTTCCAGAGACATCTTACATTCATAGCAGGAACTCATCTGTTTTATTAGATTATCAGGCAGAAACACAGAATACACCGATTACGTAGACGGTAGTCTAACCTCCTTCGAGTAGTAGGCAGAACCGACTACCTATTGAGCATAATCCCACGGGAGATCCACGGGAGATGATTATAGTCGGATATAATCGTAGTTTAATTAATTAGATAGCATATTATAACAATGTATAAAAGTTATTATAATAAATCTAATGTAAAAATATTACATGTAAAATGCAAAATTCTGATGTAATATTAAACAATAGAAATTTAGACAATAGAAAAACACGACCGTTCGCTATGAGAGACAGTGATCGAATGAAGTAGTAGTAGTAGTAGTAGTAGTAGTAGTAGTAGTAGTAGTAGTAGTAGTAGTGGCAGTGGTGGTAGTGGTAGCAGTAGTAGTAGTAGTAGTATAGTCCTAGTTTGACCTTGACACTATCGCAGGGGTCGGAGGTAACCTGGTAGCAGTTCAAGCCTCCCGTCTGTCCACCAGTCTTCACAAACACTCTGTTCCTGGCAAGCTTCCTCAGACATCTCCGCACGGAATGCCTTCAATGTATAGCACGTACTTCTCTAAAGGTTAACCACGAAACCACTCGGTATACTCATTTATACTCTTTCCTTCAAACTTTTCTGCATCTATCCTCTATCACTCTCTCTTCCGCTATCCATCCCTCTATCTTTATCTCTATATATCTTACTCCTTTTACTCTATCTCCTTAATTCACTCTTACTTTATCTCCATCTCGCACCTTCCCTCCATATATCTTCCACTAACCACTCTCTATATACCTCCATCCCATTCTATATCTCCCTCATATTATCTCAATTCCCTATAGATAGAGTATGTGATATATATATCATGTATATTTGGTATGAAGCGTAGCAACATTAGAACACATATTTTATATTCCAAAATGTCGAATAATAGTATCATTAGAATATATATCTAATTAATAATATATTATAGTAAATATATTCATTAGCAAATCAAATTCCTAATTATTATGATTATTTATCGCAAGTCGTGTGTATTTATAATAATGCTGATTAGTACTAAATAATTGTAGAAACTTCTATTTAAAAAAGTAAACTTTTAGGGACCTTAGTAATTTATTAATGTTCCTAAGTTAATATAAGGCCTTTTATTTATATTAATAATGATCTAATAAATTAAATTAATTTGACAATAAATTATTTATTAATTTTTATATTTATTAATTTTTTTTAATATATTAAATTATTCTGCTTAAATATCTTTCTATATATAAATCTAGGGGTCAACCAAACTGGTACTAAACTACTACTACTATACCACTAACTGCAGGTTTAAACGCCCGTATGAACAGAGTTCTACTATTATTGGTGGTGCCGGGTCATCTGATCTTCATCTGCATGATAAGCTACCTAAACGCCGGCCATACCAGTACTACGCCCATATTCATCTCGTTCTACTTGTGCGCCTCTCTCATCCAGGTTTGGCGGGGCGGGGCTAACGGGGGTCGTGATACTAGACACGTCTAGCACGAACACTACTGTCCCTACCCCGTAGTCGTAAATAAACTGCAGCCATCTGCCACTTTCTATTTCTTTAGTCAGCTAGTCGCCCGTATCTTATGTGTGTATGTGTGTGTGAGGAGGCTAGAAGAGAATTGTTTACGCCTGTTTTATGATTAGCTACGTTCGGCTGATTTATGTCCTTGCGTGTAATCTACGACCGCTTATCTAGGTCAGAGGATGACCTCATTCCAGTATTGATTTTATTCTCCATCATGCACGATATGTAAAGACTATGGAATAGATGTTGTCATGTATATAATATGTATGTAAGTAATGTCAACATTAGTGTAACTACTATTTATACATTATTATCATGGCATGACAGTTAGCACGTTCGCAGTATGACAATATATCAACTATGCCCATTAAATACGTTATTTACTACTGATATTTATAACCAGCACAATCTCAATACCAACAGGTAGTGATTCTACTCTATTTCGGAATGTACCTAGTGCATTGGTTCTGGGGGCGTGGCATGGACCCAGATAATCATGCCATCCCGTACCTAACAGCCATGGGAGATCTCCTAGGAACGCTCCTATTGGCCGTTACATTCCAGATTCTCTACTTGATAGGGGATAGGGACACTGATGTAGGGGATTAAATCTTACCCAACCAATGAGTGAGGCTCGTGGAACAGCATTTATTAGTAAATATAAACACCAAATATTATTATGTACTAGTATTAATTTATATAACGACTTGTATTAATATTTATTAACCGACGATATTAATTTATTTTAATTTTTATTACGAATTTTACACCGTATTTTAAATCTATTATCAATTAAAATACCAAGCTGTGTTACTGTTAAAATGATGAATGTATTGTTATAAAAACTGATATTAGACTAATTTACATCGAATATCTGTATTCTTATTTAATATTTATTTTTATATCTATTATGGTTTTTAATTGTAAATATGTTTATTTTAAATAAGTAATTATAATAACACATGCTCAATTTATTGTTTATGTATTTGATGTTATTATAATATACTGGAAATTGGTGATATGTAAATATATATATATATATATATATATATTTAAAATAAAAGTAATTATAATGTATATAATTTATTCAATATATAAAAAAAAAATCCTATAAAACGGCATAATAAATATGTATCACAAGAAAAATAATATAACAATAATAGTTATATAATAGTCAAATCATAATAAATGAATATCATAAAAAACATTAATAATACAAAATAAATTTCCTAATAATTGTAAAGTATATAATACGCAGAAATCTAATATATGTGTGTATAGATATTTAATGTGGAAATAAAACTATTTCTAATACATGCTTTCATTAATAACGGTAAGCTAGGAAAGGTTTAAGTTGTTGCGGAACTTCCAAAGATTGTAAGAGGTCTGTGTTTTGGTATTGCTTTCGAACAGCGCTGCGTGTGATTTCTTGTAACGATGAAATCTTTTTGGGTGCCTTCCATAGTGACAATGTACCATTTCTATTGCTGAGAGATTGATTAAAGTGAATTATAATCACATGTTTATAAATGTAATAGATCATAAAACTTTAAAAGGGTATTCATAAAAAACAAATGGCTACATGTTTAGCTAATTAATATTGTTATTTGTAATGAAGCAATAAATATGACGTAATATCAATTAACATTATTATGATGAACTTTGCAAGTGAATTGTTAAAATCATTACACAATGTCTATAAATAGGTATACACGACAGAGACTAACCCTACAGCAATACAGTCTCCATTAGACGAATAGGAAACGCATAACGCATTCTCTACTTTACAGATCTTAATAGGTTTACTATCTTTGGTGAATATATCCCAGAATCTTATGTACCTATTATATTACATCATTCATTATTATGTAACCACGGTATGCAGATAAGATAGGTAGTTATTCTAGTGTGAATAGTAGTATAGGGTATCGCGTGATCACAACTAACGAATCATCGCAAGCAGAAACAATATGTCTTCCGTCGGGTGAGAAATTAATAGCTCTGACGTAGCTTCCATTAGATCCGCCCGCAAATATCGGAGATGGGGCGGGGAACATGTGACTGTAATGCCGTGACAATCAGTTATAATGATGAATGATACACTGAATATGTAGGGGGGAAATAGGGTGGACAGATGATATTTATAAAGTAATATTTAGGAGTTTTTAAACGATAAACATCACCAATATAAATTCTTGATTCGGATATTCATCAGAGGTCACCGTAGGGTCATCGTAGTGTCTGGTGTGATTTTCAAACAGAGAGTTTCAATCACTTCATTCACATATATACCTCATCATTCTGTGATGATGTATTACAGAAATATCCCCATATTTACCATAGTTTATATTCCCATATTAAATATAAAATCATTAATTAGTTTTCGAAAATTAACAAAAATTATCAACAAACCTCAATAATATATCGAATATAAATTAGTGAAGATTAAACGATAAGCTAGTACTCACCCAAGAGATTGAAGTTGTCTGCCGGTGTAAGGATCCCATACGATAGCTCTGGTATCATAAGATGCTGTCACTAGTAGGGCTCCATCAGATGAGAAGGCACAGGCGCACACATTGTGATTATGACCCTCTAGTCGTTGTATTTGTTTGTAGGTCACCATATCCCATATGATTACCTACAAGTGTACGTAAACATGAAACAGATGCAATAATGCATATTTAATATTAAATTCAATACTGTTCTAGTATAAATTTTATATTATTATTCTTACTTAATTTTAGTTACTATAAACACTACTATTATACATACTATTATAAAATAAAATGGTTCAATTAATTAAAGAATACTACAAAAGTTAGTTAATGGTGCAAATGTACTTACAGATTTCCTATCTCCAACGCTGGCCGCTATTTTAGAATCAGGACTCCATGCACACCCGTACACACATGAACAGTGAGACGTTTTTAATGTAGCTACCATGTTTCCTATTTGTAAATGGTTTATTTGTATACATTTATATATATGTATAAGTATTTTTAAAAGTATATATAATAAGTAAGGAATAAGAATAATTTATGTTATTCTTCAATATTCTATAAACTTCTACAATAATGTAATAAATAACTATTGAATAAACTATCAGAATTAAGGCCACCCTTTAATCACCCATTATAACTCAATATAAATAGTAATGATTAGAATACACACAATTATTGTGACTTGAAGTGATATTTATATACTCCTTAATGACTTCAAATAAATTAATTTTATGTTGTTGATTAAAGTTTATTTATTATTGAATTTATTTTACATACGATATTATCCATTTAAATATACTAATATTACTTACTTTAATACTATTATATATTCATACATACATATATAAACTAACCATGATCTTTTAATTGCCAAACTTTCAAGGTTCCATCTTTGGAGGAACTAAGTAGGCGTTCACTATTATCATTAGCGAAACATAATCCAGTCACAACAGAATTGTGGTCCACCAAATCCAATATGGGTTTACCTGAGTTAATTATAGGATCATCAGATATCCATATCTATTTTAGCTCTTATTTAAAGTAGACATTTTATTCAGAAATATATATATATATACGTGTGTGTTGTGTGTTTTTTATATATTATATAATGACATTTTTAATTATTAATGTATATATTATACATGTAATAGATATCATCGTGAGAATGTTGTATTGGCTTACACACTGTATATATATGCATGTCTGCATAATATAATCTCACTCACAAGCAAACACACACACACATTTATAACTATAGTTATATATAATGACTACAAACCACTAGGAATTTCCCATATCCTTATACGTCCACTCTTCAGTCCGGTTGCGAATATGATCTGTTTTTGACCGTTGTCCATAATGCGACTACCGAAGGCTACTGACCACACAAGCTCGCCGGCATCTATCACTACTGGTTCCGGTTTGCCGGTGATGTCACCTTCTAGACAACTACAATGCGCATGCGACCCATTATTACAGCTGTCTATTATGCAATAGTGTAATAATGTATGTTATAATACATATGGAATGTTGCTGTATAAAAAGTGTATGATAATTATTTGCTGTAATGTGTGGAAATGGAGACCTTTTTTAATATCTATGTTTACTTTATATGTGTAATTTTAGGTATATACAAGACATATTATAATATGTGTATATATATATATATATATATATATATATATATATATATATATATATATAACCTACTTATTTACTCTATATAAATAAACTATAATAAGTATAATTCATATACATATAGAAACCTGTTATTAATATAACCAAAAAATCCTGTTATAACAAATCATATATGTTTATTTAAATATTAATAAATTAATTTTAATATTATATTACATATTATATATATTAGTCTTATATTATAACTAGTTTACTCTTACTATTGAATCATATTGCATTATCGTATTATATATGTATATAATATATGTAAAATAATTATATATATATGGTTTATATTTTAAATATAACCAGAGATCTTCCTGATATAACTACATTTTTAATATATACTTTTATATTGGCATGTGTAAACAAATCTATACATAACAATAGGTTATCTACACGTGTATTATAATAGAGCTACTATTACAGTAGAGATATTATTGTATATAGTTTATGACCTTTTTGACAAGGGCAACGACCTATAGGCTATATGCATATGAATCATTGAATACAAGTGTGAACTGCATGACACCGGAATAATATTTATTTATTTATATTACATGTACATTTTACAGCATGTATATGGTATAATATATACATGTTCGCGTGTAATTAGAAACTAGGTATATATATATATATATATATATATATATATATATATATATATATGTATATTTATATGATATATATAGTGAATGGTCTATAGGCCGTGTATTATAAAAACAATATATAAGTTATATAAAATATCGATCACAAGTCCTTAAACGTCGCACTACTACACTAAACCATAACGTATTCAACAGGGCATATATTCAACGTTAAGCCAAACGTTCGAATTTATATTAGCTAATTAACTATTGATAAAGTCACGTGCTTCGAGTTGTAGTAAAGTGCGTAGTAGAGTTGTATATTCCTATAGGAGTGATTGACACGTGGCCCAGAATAATCGATAATAAGGACACGCGCGCGAGCGGTCAAACTATCTGACCGGTAGTCCGAAATGAGAGCAACGGTCAAAATGGGCGTATATACGTGGTAATGGATGACCGGGAAATAGGACGCCTCGCTTGCCAATATATATTATATAATACTGTATTGACTGAGATATATAGTTAGTAATATAATATCACACAATAGATTTACGAAGTATTATCGATGTTATATGTCGATATTTATGTATCCATAGTTGAAATATAAACATTGTATTTCTAAGTATTTCGTAATCTATATGTAAACATAAATCTATTCTAGGATATATATATATATATATATATATATATACGTATATTATGATCTTATTATAAGATACATTGAATATTATAATATAGGTATCTAATCTAAATATGATGACACTTTATTTCACTAATAAATACATATAATGATAATCTGAACTATTTAATAGCGCTCTTTATAACATATTTTTTTATAAATAAATCAGTTATACACACCAACGTGTGTTTATTATACATTGAATTATTAACAATGTGCAGATGATATAATATTTAGAATGCATTATGATAAATATAATCTATATATTGTAGTACACTATTTACATATATCGAGGTTATATATTATCTGTAATATTATGAAATATATCTTTAATTGACTATATATGTAAATATAATGTTATATATAAAATGATATATATATATATATATATATATATATATATATATATATATGAAATATCGAACCTATTTTCTTTCGTAAGAGTAAAGCAGGGAATCAGCCGAACTATACGTTGCCCGCTCGACCAGGCTAAGTAAGATCCGTCATTTGACCAGGTGCAAGACCACGTCTCTTGACCGGCTCTGATCGGGTTGTTGTTTCCATTGTCTTCTCGTTTTAGGTATTCAATTAATTCTGATTTTTCTGTTTTGTATAGTAAAATATTATTAATTATATCGCAATAGTAATGCTTATACGTGATTTCTATTATATAATAATATAGGTAATATTTAGTAATTTAGAAATTTAGTAATTTAGTGCCTTATGCTATATATAGAAATCATAATTAATGCATATTTTAAATATGATATTTACTATAGTAATTAGGGAATTTACCATAGTAAATATATATATATATATATATATATATATATATATAGTAAGATACTTTTTGATCATATATGTGAATTATGATATAATAATATACAAATCATAAGTATTATAATGGGTACATATATACCCATATACGTACATGTTATTATATATATATATAAATATATATGTTAAGGTTTTAGGTTATGGGGTAAACCTCTACATTTTAGTGATAAATAAATTCAGTTATTATCCTGTTAAAATGATACCTATTTATAATAAATAAAAAGTATCTAGTATCAATAAAGAATCCAATATATCCTTCACGATTAACTCACATTAAATATATTATGAAATAAATTTCATTATTTTTGGATGAAAAACATAAATTACCAGTAAAACACAAAAACAAATTCTAGATTATATTCTAGATTTGTTGACTTTTTGCCAATCCTATAGGATCCTTTCTATAGAAAGGATCCTTTCTATAGGGAAAGGATATACCAGGGAGGATATACTATATATGCACCTATGAATTGTGATACATAACATGTGATAATAAGAAATTAAATCATGATAAATGATATTAAACTTAATTAAATATAATAATTATGTATTATGTTATATATTTATAAAACCTAAATATAAATATATTAAATGTATAACATTATATTTTATAATAATATTATTATATTTTATAATACATTTAATGTGAACACGTGCTGATATACTATGTAGATAATTAATATACCCTACTATCCTACTATATGAATAAATATACATATTATATATTTATTCATATATTATTATACCTATAGGTAATAGTATACTATTTATTAATTATATTAATAATCTGCGATAACTATAGCTAGATATATGGAAATAAAGAGAATTATTACTTACCGAAACTTTCCACATCCACGTTGTCAGGGAATGAATTTCCCGAGCGCATAACAATGAGTTTTATATTTATTATAATTTTATAGGTATATTTTACCGAGAGATATTAACTGTGTGTGTGTGTGTTCTTATCTTATATTTACAGTATTATCAAATCTTGCTTTAATTTCTTACTCGATAAGAATTAGATAATATTTCGTAAATGTACTGTATCGTTTGGATAATATCTCTCGAATGACAGCCAAACGATAATAATATTTGAACCAGTTAACGGACCCTCGTTTTTTACGTCATAAAATACGCCCACATAAACACACACACGATAAAATATTTCCTATACATATTTATATATATATATATATATATTAATTATATATGGTAACTAGTAGTTACTAACTACATATATTATTGATACGTTATATATATACACACACTCACATATATATATATATATATATATATATATATATATATATATATATATATACATATAAATATATACTATATATTTATCATTATTATCGACTATTATCATTGACTTATATTACCAATATAATTCAAGGACTATTATTCATGGATTTGACATGTAATACTTATATATGCAGATATATAATATAGTTAAAATCTAATAACTGTAGCTATTACATAATATAAGTTACATATGATGTACCTGAATGTACACAATTAATATTCAATATGTAATATAGAGTAATAATGAATTACATTATATTAATATATATATATATAAATAATAACTGTAAGTTATAAAATATAACCCATATAGTATATAAATATAAATATTATCTGTGCAATTCTATATATATATATAATATTTATTGTAGGATATACATGAATATTGATGTATATTATATTATAACTCTCATAATTACAAAGTAATATATATACATATATATATATATATATATATATATATATATATATATATATATATATATATATATATATTATATCTGTATATATATATATATTATATCTGTATATGTATTATTTACAGATATGTTACCTACTTATAAATTTTAATATTACAATAATATAAAGGTAATTATATATATATATATATATATATATATATATACATATAAACTGTATGTAAAAAACATATAAGGGAGAGTGCTTTAATATCGACATACACGTAATATCGACACCTAGAGATTTCCTAAAATATAAATTTTAATATTACAATAATAAAAAGGTAATTATATATATATATAAACTGTATGTAAAAAACCTATAAGGGAGAGTGCTCTAATATCGACATACACGTAATAGCGACACCTAGAGATTTCCTAAAATATAATTACAATCCAAAAATAATTAATATATGAAAAGTTAATCAATATAATTCTAATTCATATAAGTATAATTTTTTTTTTAATATTTATATTTTTTTATTAAAAAACTGATTTTTTCGTTACAACTCAAACAACTAAATTTATGAAATTTTTGAAGTACAATATCGATTCTCAATCATTTAAAAATGTAGGTATTTTAAATATTTAAAATAAATCTTATACATCTAATTATATTTTACAATATGCAGATAAGATTTTGTATTTTTCATAATTTGTTACAAAGTTATAAACTTTTACCTAAGCAACATACATTTTCATACATTTTCATCATAATTGCACATAATATCGACACCCCTGTCATCTCAGAGTTAAACAAAATAAATTAAATTGTAAAATAGCTATTATATGTATATAGATACTTATAAATATATAGTAGCTACTAATAAATAAAATTTGGAAATATTTAATTGAGAAATAATAAAGTTATAGTGATTTATTGTTAGGGTGTCGGTATTCGAGTACTCTCCCCTATAGGTATATAAATGTATGGGAATTATATTTATATATATATATATATATATATATATATATATATAGGTATACCTATGTATACCTTATAGGCATAACGATGTACACGAAAAAGTACATACAATTAACCATAGTTAGTGGTTTACTCTGATAAATAGTAAAATACTATTCCAGGCAAATGATAATAATTACAAATAATATTAATTATAAATCTATATTCAATATCAATCCAATGTTTGAAATTATTTAATATGTAATACTATTGATTATTTATTAGGAAAGATTTTCTAAAAATTAAAAAAACTTTCCAATTAGGTATACCTAGATAATATAACTATAGTCATATATATATAGTGGAAAGTCCCCGATTACCGACCCCTCCTAATACCGACCCCTGTGGTATCTCAGTAACTATAAGAGATATCAAAAAATAATATATACACGAACTGTAGGACACCTATGTAATTTAATGATAAATATGAATAAGTATTTTGTTTTAAAAAATATGTAATCCTACAATTGTTATTTAATAAAATGTAATATTCAGTTTTCACTTTTTAAATATTTGAATAATAACTTTTTTTAAATCATTGTAAATACTTTATTATTTAAAATAAAACTTAATATTGCATATAATATTGTAGATCAATAAAATGTTTATAAATATTATAAAAATAATTTAATTTGAATAACTATTAACCAATATATCTTAATTATAGCAACCCATATTATTTTCCTATTACCGACCCCCTAAATTACCATAATACCGACCCCATTTGATTTATAATATCCAATCAAAATAGATCCGTATTTTACTTTAAAATATATCGTAAGTTGTTTGTGTATCATTGATATAGATTTAGGATTCATAATTCCAGTTGATTATATACATACTGATTATTAAATAAATATTAAATAATAATATTCACTATTTTAATATAATTACCATAAAGTTTAAATTTAAATTTAATATTACTATTAAAACATAACTTCAATATAAAATAAATTGCGTGAATATTATAATTAATTATATTTATGTATATCTACTATTTTTATTGGATATTATAATACTACAATTATTTATATCACGATTATGTTAGGGGGTCGGTAATAGTAGAAGGGGTCGGTATTAGGTACATTTATCCGATTACCGACCCTCCTGTTTATTCTTGTAAATATAATTATATCAACAATTTAAAATAGCCACAATATTGATTACCATAGTATACTATGGCAATCAATATTGTGGCTATTTTAAATTGTTGATATAATTATAATTATATATTACCCTAATTACAAAATTTCAAATAAATATATTTAATATTAAATAAGTTATTACAACTAATCATTTAGGGGTCGGTAATCGGAAACTTTCCCCTAGTTATAATACCTAAATTATAATACCTAAATGAGAAAATTGACACATTATAGATAGGCTATATGGTTTATTTATATAAACATATATTACTGACATTTATTATTTATGTTTTAATGACAATAATAATAATAGGACATAAATAAATAAGTGATAACATAACTTGAAAGTAGAAAATAATAAGGATGTTAGCTTAGTAAACAAAACGAAATAATAAATAATAAAAATATAAGAATATTAAAAATAAATAATAATAAATTGTTATAGTTTTCTTCTGGTGAGTTTTATGCATGTCACTAGTTTTAGATTTAAACTATTCCATAACGCAGCTTCAATATATTGCAATATATATATATATATATATATATATATATATATGCCTATAAAATATCTTTATATTTATATAGCAAGTCTGAATTTAAGATAACGAAGTACCTTGCTAGAATATGATCTTGTTAGTCTATAGACTATTCTATAGAATAAATCAGAGATGTCAGTAAATCATTTATATATATTGTGGGGGGGGGAGATATGATAGATAAGGGATATAAGATAATGTTGGTAGGATAGGCTATCCTAAGTCGTACAAATACAAAAGGTTCCTTTAATAATAAAATATTTTTAATTTTTGTTACGTTTAATATATTTACTTATATGGTACTATACTTATAAAAGATACATTAATTTATAAAGTTATTTATAACAATTACATGTTTTGTTTTTTTTTTATTTTTACCCAATTCGGACAAATTATAATGTAATTAATAAATTAATGATTAATATATATATTAAAATATAGTATTTAATTATTATATAAATATAAACAACTTCTATATTGTGTTTTTGATTAAATTATTGTAAAGCGTACTATTTTAGGTGATCCGAATTATGGTTATCCCCTACACTTTTATGAACAAATATATGCTATATATTTATCGCTGTTTAGTAGATAACCATTTTAAGAAATATAATGTATTAGAAGCATAGGCGTGATCGGATAATTTTATATGAAATAATAAAAACGCTGATGCCCTATACGGATAGCTATATATAGCTATGTGTTTACAATAGGTATACTATAAATAAGGTATATGATATCATAATTACAGTAATACATTCGATATAGGACATTAGATTCGATATGCTGTTTAAACCTATTTTCGTGCACACACTTTCAAATCAGCTTTATGTTGTGCACATTGAATAATGCATAACCATATATAATTAATATCCTATCAATACAAATTAGATTACTATTGAAGATAAAACAATGATTTCAACAGAATTTGTTTTCGAAATAATTTATCTATCAAAAATTACTTGAGAAAGATAGAATTAACACGATTAAATTAATAAGACAGGATAATTTATACATATTTAACATTAGTTAATTTTGTAAAAACTAATTATTTAAGGTATAACAGCAGGAGAATAAATATCTGAAGAAATATCATTAAAGGCAGATATATATATATATATATATATATACAAATGTAAATCATCTGCATATAGGTGGATGTTTGTGAGTGTATACATGTATTAGTTTAGCTACAATATCATTATCTATTTAAATTATAATCAATAAATATTCAAATTTACGAAATATTTTGATAGTAATAAAATATATACCTAAGTAGGATCTACAGAAAAGTAATAGATTACATGTATCTCCCCGATTATAAAAGCATAATATTTCTATTACTTATTTTAAATATATTGGAAAATTATATATATACATATATATATATATATATATATATATATATATATATATTATAAAAACATCCTATAGGATATATATTTATCCGGAAATACATGTAAACATACAACATATAGGAGAACACATGTACAATGTACATGTACATATATGACATATAGTAACATACATCATGTATGATCATGTATGAACATGTATGATACATGTTCATACATGAAATATAGGAATGCACATGCAAATACACGCATTATATTTAAACACGTAAACAAACTGGTTATTAAATATACCCTATAGGGTATACCCTACATACAATATATATATATATATATAGGGTATAATTATATATAATGTAATAAATACTTTTCCCGAAATATTATAAATAATATAAATAATAATATTATAAATAAGCACGAATAGGTTTTATTACATACCTACTGGTTTATTATTTCTCAATTCAATATTTCCACATTTTATTTATAAGTATTAAGTAGGTATATAGGTACATATAATAGCTATTTTAAAATTTAATTTAGTTTGTTTAACTCTGAGAACAGAGGGGTGTCGATATTACAGGCACTGCCTCGAATACCGACACCTTGGCACATAATATCGACACCCTAAATATATCGATATTTACATATACCATATATTATTTAATATCCACTATCTAATCATAATTGAATGCGCGTTACTTTTAGTTAACACACGCAATTCATAAGTTTTTTTCCTAAAATTAATTGTATCATAACGCACGCACATTATAAACAAATAACGTTGATAGGTTAAGGGTTAAAGGATGTCGATATTATGTGAAATTAGGGTGAACATTTATGATAATGGTATGTTGCTTAGGTAGAAGTTTATAACTTTGTGATAAATTATGACAAATACAAAATCTTTTCGGCACATTCTAAAATATAATTATATCTATATGATATATTTAAAATATTTAAATATACAAATTTTCAAATGACTGAGAATCGATATTGTACTTCAAAAATTTAGAGTTGCAACGACAAAATCAGTTTTTTTGTTTATAATTAAAAAAATATAAATATTAAAAAAAAAGTATACTTATATGAATTAGAATTACATTGATTAACAATTATTTTTTGAATGGAATTATATTTTAGGACATCTCTAGGGTGTCGATATTACGTGCATGTCGATATTAGAGCAATCTCCACTATATAATATATATATATATATATATATATATATATAATATATAATATATAATATATTATAAACATATTAATATATATATATATATATATATATATATATTAATGTGTTTGTATGTGTTTGTGTATGTGTGTTAAGCACAACATTAAGTCCTATCGAATACTGTGCAATACCAATACAACTATATTATTGATACCACGTACAACGTACTTCGTACGATAAAACATCATAGTGTTTATTATTACTACTATTAATAATGTTTATTGACTCAATAAAATGTAGAAATATTGTATGTGTCGTATAAATTAAAAGAAATGAATATAATGAAACAACAAAACAATTACAATTGCTGTTAAAGTTCAAGATAATAGTTAAATAAGTGGCGTTTAAAAGTAATAAAGTATTTATTAGATTTACTATCAACTGGTAATACTTTCCATATTTCAGGTAGGCAATAGAAAAAGCAATCTCACTATAGTGACACTGCTATATATATATATATATATATATATATATATATATATATATATATATATATTATATAGGTATAATTATATAGTGAAACTTTAAATAACATTATATATTTCACATATTTATTAGTGTAGTTATTAAGTATACTATTAATAATTATTAAGGTTATTTGTTATGTTGACGAATTCATATAAATGGCTTAAAGATAAAGGCATAATAATCTATATTTAGATTGCGATTTGAATTTCACCATCATAGTCATCGCATCTGACTAATATGATGATGATGATGATGGTTTATTATACACAAATATATATATATATATATATATATGTATATATATATAATAGCGAGCGCTATTCTCGAATATGATATGATATGACTCATGACATGACGAGTCTTCACTGATGAGTCATCAGTGATGACCCATATTGATTGATAATTTATTCAAGAAAATACATAGTCGAAATATATAATCGAAAATATAAATATTTGCTAACGATAAAATCCGTTATAGAAATAAACAAAGAATAATACGAACTTAAAAAATTAAATTAATGTAACTGTTACCGTAAAAATAAATGAAAAATATAAATAAATTATGTAGTAAAAATAAATGAAAAATGATCGACAATAGAAATAAAATATAGCGTAATATTAATTGAAAATAGAAATAAATTAATTATTTTGTAAATGGTTTCGACATATTCAATTTCAACATTAATTTATTTTGATTCTTCTTATAAATATATTTATATCCTGTAATAGTAATACATTATTAGTTATATAGTTAAATATTTATTAATTTAAATGATACATTTTAAATATATTATAAGTTAAGTATTAATATTGTATCTTAATATAATAAATTTGAAACATATACAAAATGTATATAACAAAATATAATAGAGAACAAACAAAAATAATGTATTACTTCCCTCTTTAAAATCTGTAATAATAATTAATTATTAATTTTATATTATAGTATATATACCTATATATATACAGGTATATACCTATATATAGGCCCCTATAGGGGAAGTCTCGGATTACCGACCCCTAAATAATTATTTGTAATAACTTATTTAATATTAAATATATTTATTTGAAATTTTGTTATTTGGGTAATATTATGGAAATGAATAATTTGGCTATTTTAAATTGTTGATATAATTATATATATATATATATATATATATATATAGTATACTAGAATAAGCAGGGGGTCGGTAATCGGATACATGTGCCTAATGCCGACCCCCTTCTCCTATTACCTATCCCCTAAAATAATCGTGGTATAAATAATTGTAGTATTATAATATCTAATAAAAATAGTACATAAATATAATTAATTATAACATGCACGAAATTTACTTTTTATTGAATTTATGTTTTAATAGTTTATTAAATTTAAATTTAAACTTTATAGTAATTATATTAAAATAGTGTATATTATTATTTAATATTTATTTATTAATCAACCTATGTATATAATTAACTGGAATAATGAATCATAAATCTATATCAATGATACACAAACAACTTACGACATATTTTAAAGAAAAATACGGATCTATTTTGATTGGATATTATAAATCACATGGGGTCGGTATTAGGGTAATTTAGGGGTCGGTAATAGGAAAATAATATGGGTTGCTATAATTAAGATATATTAGTTAATAGTTATTAAAATTAAATTATTTTTATAATAGTTATAAACATTTTATAGATCTACAATATTATGCAAAAAATTAAGTTTTCTTTTAATTAATAATGTATTTACAATGATTTAAAAAAAGTTATTATTCAAATATTAAAAAAAACAGAATATTACATTTTATCAAATAACAATTGTAGGATTGAATATTTTTAAAAACAAAATACTTTATTATAAATTCATATTTATCATTAAATTACTAAGAGTTCATGTATATATAATTTTTTGATATCTCTTATAGTTACTTAGATACGAGAGGGGGTCGGTATTAGGAGGGGGTCGGTAATCGGAGACTTTCCCCTATACAAATATATATTTGAAACATATATATAAAAACCCAAATAGTCTTTAGACTGTATACAAAGAAAAAAAACCGAATAGATGCAATAAGTATGATAACAAATTAAACATAAATCAATATAAAATTATAAATTTCTGTTAACAAAAAGTTTGTTTATTTTATTTTTAAAAGATGAAACAGAAACAGATTATATTAGATAATTTATTTATTAACAATTTTATATTATTCTTTTATTGGAGAGTATCCTATTTGTGAGTATATATTACGAGAAAATATATGGTATACCAGAGGGGTTACGATAACAAAGGACGAGTTAAGGGTTAAAGGTTAAATTTTAAATGCGAAATAAAATTGTATAGGCTCACTTTGGGAAGTAATGCAGCTAAAACCAAACAGGACAACACTAAACCAATCCAACCAAATAACACACAAATATATCTATACAGAATATGTATATATATATATATATATATATATATATACTATTAACTCGTATTTCAAATGTAACCTTTAACCCTCAACTCGTCCTTTTTGATCGTCTCCCTACCAGAGTATACTCTATTTTTAGCAGAAATTGTATTTGCTAAATTATACTTTCTGATTTCAATAAAATATTTTCATTCATTCCTTCATATAATTAAATGAAATAAATAAATAATTTCTTATATGATATATACAAAAGAAAAAAAAATAAATTTGATATTTAATTATATTATTTATTATATTTTATAGTAGATAACATATTTGAAATCTAAAAAATTCTATTCCTTATATCGCAGATAAAATATTAGCTACGTAATATATATATATATATATAATAATAATAATAATAATAATAAATCAGATTTATTATTTCATGTTGTAAAGCATGACATAATGGAGAAGTTAATAAACAAATGTATATGTTTTTGCGAGAACTTCCCCAATCATCGTATTCTAGATTATCGTGAGTAAATGTTTTACTTTTACATTTTCAAATGTAAATATAAATAATTAAGGTGTAAAGAATAAAAATATGTATCAATAAGTCAAGTTACTTAGGTAAACTGAAACTCTGGAATCAATTATATTTTATATGGATTTCTGACACACTAGTATTAGCGATATATCGTATTGACATTATAGCTATAGAGACTCTATGATATATTGATACACACTAAATATCGATGTACTATAGTGATAGGCATATATGCAACCAATTATATAATTTTATATATGTGACATTCGAAAATATCGTGAAGTCCATCCTCAGAGGCAGGATTACAAACATACTAACTTTTATCTTTATATATATATATTATAAATTATTTATATGAACATTTTATTTTCGATCAAATATTATATTTAATATATACAAATTATGATTAAGTTAAAAGTTATAATTGATTACGATAAATTAACACAATAATAGGAATCATAAACTGTTATATTAAAAATTATAATATAAGTCAAAAATATAATAGTAATATTTATCTATATTTATCTATATTTATCCTATATAATTTTAATTTATAATTAAATCAAATATGTTTTACAATATTAATAATTATATGTATTATATAATACAATTTAATTATTAAAAATAAGTGATTTGTGAGATTGGTAAGAGTTGTTTGGTGGTGTATAGTGGTGTATCATTAAGCATATCTGCTTATATAGAAGCTCTCGAGTTGGTATCCCAGTTGAGTTATATTTTTTAACTTTATATATGCATATATTTGTGTGTTTTAATTATATATATATATATATATATATATATATATATATATGTGTGTGTGTGTGTGTTTGAGTGTATGCATATACATGTACACATGCATATACATGTATATGTGTGTGTATGTCTATATATATATATATATATATATATATATATATATATATATATATATATATTAGATATATAGACATATCAGAACAAAACTAAGTAGATCCATTGCTATTATAAATAAAATAAAACATAAACTACCTTTAAAAAATCGTATACAAATATATCATTGTATTTTTGAAAGTCATCTAAATTATTGTTCATCTATTTGGGGTAGTACATTTTTGTCTAATATTCAACCAATTATTATATTGCAAAATAGGGTAATACAAAATTTGCTTTTTTCTTTTAATGTAGATATAGATACAATTTATAAAAAATTCAATCTTTAAAATTTCAAGATATTATAAAGATTAATATCTTAAAATATATAAATAGATATATGACTACATCTTTGCCTATAATTTTACAATATCTTTTTACACAAAATTCAAATATTTATAAGCCTTTATCTAAAAAATTGGTTTTACCCAAAATTAGAACACATAGAAAATCGTTTTGCCTCATTAACAAAGCTCCTGAGATATGGAATGCATTACAAGCTTCTTTTCACAAATTAATGAATAAAAAAACTTTAAAATAAATAAAAAATTATTTATTACCTCTTCGTATTAGTTAACTTTTTATATTTTTTATTGTGTTTAGTTTATTATCTTTTTCTCTTTTTCATTTTTATATTGTTATCATATTTTATGCATTTATATCATTTGTGTTATATATTTGTCTTCTTTTAATATACATTTATTATATTTTAATTATATATACTTTTATTAATTATTATATTTTATTTTGTATTTAACTGAAAATGATGACCTCTCCTTGATAAGAATGTTCAAGTATATATATATATATATATATATATATATATATATACTTACGTAAGTATATTCTTACTTATTTATTCAACACGATTTTCATTTACACGAATCACATTTACAAATCAAATAACTTTAATAATATATAAAATAGTATATATATATATACACAATTATATTTATAATTATATACAAAATTGAAATTTTAAAATAATTTATTATCATTTTATAATTGTCATTTTATAATTTTCTTATATTTTTTCAAATCACTTTAATAATATATACAATAGAATATATATATATATATATATACAAAATTATAGTTCTAATGATATACAAAATTGAAATTTAAAAATAAGTTATTGTCATTTTATAATTTACTTATATTTTTTTATTTTGTTATTTTGTAATGCTGTTATCAAGTTGAGTGGGAAAATACCTAGTCAATCTTTGCTTTTGTGTTTTCCTGAATGTTTATACTCTATCTGATTCTGATATAATATATATATATATATATATATATATATATATATATATATATATATATTATATATAACATATAATATATATAGGTGTGTATACCCAAGTAACCAAAAGTTGGTTCAAGACTTCCCAAGTAACACAGATTGGGTCAAACTTGGTCCATACTTGGTTCACAAATAAAATACTTGCTTCATAGTTGGTCATATTGACTTAAGTCAAAAATCTGGTTCAAAACTTAAGTCAAACTTAAGTATTTTTAATTTTATATAACTTAGGTCACTGTAACTTAAGTTATTTCTTAAGTCTAACTTAATTCGAAATGACTTAAGTTTTTAAGGCATGAAAAAATTAATGTATGACTTAGGTCAAACTTAATCAGCTGAACTAGGTTTTATTGTGTGTATAACTTAAGTTATAACTTAAGTCAAACTTAAGTCAGCTGAACTAGGTTTTATTGTGTGTATGACTTAAGTTATAACTCAAGTCAAACTTAAGTCAGCTGAACTAGGTTTTATTGTGTGTATGACTTAAGTTATAACTTAAGTCAAACTTAAGTCAGCTGAACTAGGTTTTATTGTGTGTATGACTTAAGTTATAACTTAGGTCAAACTTAATTTAAATGAAATAAGTTTTATTGTGTGTACACATATAATATATTATATTATATTAAAAAAGATAATTATTTTTTTGTTATAAAAAAGTGTCATAACAGAGATTAACATTGTATTTACAGTGCATCTTATTATAATCAAGTGATACACCAACTGTCTTGATATATGTTATATAAATATTTAATTATATTGTATATAGTTTTGATTTAATTATCTTTATAATTAGAATATATATTATAATTTTCTTTATAAATAAATAAAAACTATATAGATAAATATTAATAGGATAACATCAATAACTTAAGTTGAACTTAAGTCATATAACATACGTTTATAATAGATTTAAATATATAATAATAATAATAATAATAATAATAATAATAATAATAATAATAATAATAATAATAATAATAATAATAATAATAATAATAATAATAATAATAATAATAATAATAATAATAATAATAATAATAATATTATTAATATATATATATATTAAATGGTATATAATATATATATACATATTATAACTAATATATTATACACTTATGATACATGACTTAAGTTCAACTTAAGTTGTTGATGTAAGTATTATTATTAAGTTTATATAATTATTTTATTATAGAAAGAATAAAATATTATAACTTTTAATTATTTTGAAATATTGATTTAATTTTATATATGCAAATTAATTAATAATTATTATTTTAATTAATATATTTAAGTTAATATACTCTTTTTAATAAATACAATATTATTTTAAAAAGTACAATTATTTAAGTAATACTATGTAATTTAATACATTATCACTGAATTAGGTTTTATATTGGTTCATATTTGGTTCACAGACTTAGGTATTATTTGGTCCATACTAGGTCCATACCTGGTTCGCTGACTTAAGTTTTAAATTCGTCCATACCTGGTTCGCTGACTTAAGTTTTAAATTGGTCCATACCTGGTTCGCTGACTTAAGTTTTATATTGGTCCATACCTGGTTCGCTGACTTAGGTTTTCGGTATCACAGGTTACTAACTTTTGAACCAAGTTTGACTTAAGTCAATATGACTTAAGTTTCCTAAGTCTTGAACCAACTTTTGGTTACTTGGGTTAGGAAACTTAAGTCATATTGACTTAAGTCAAACTTGGTTCAAAAGTTAGTAACCTGTGATACCGAAAACCTAAGTCAGCGAACCAGGTATGGACGAATTTAAAACTTAAGTCAGCGAACCAGGTATGGACGAATTTAAAACTTAAGTCAGCGAACCAGGTATGGACCAATTTAAAACTTAAGTCAGCGAACCAGGTATGGACCAATTTAAAACTTAAGTCAGCGAACCAGGTATGGACCAATATAAAACCTAAGTCAGCGAACTAGGTATGGACCAATTTAAAACTTAAGTCAGCGAACCAGGTATGTACCAATTTAAAACTTAAGTCAGCGAACCATGTATGGACCAATTTAAAACTTAAGTCAGCGAACTAGGTATGGACGAATTTAAAACTTAAGTCAGCGAACCAGGTATGGACCAATATAAAACTTAAGTCAGCGAACCAGGTATGGACGAATTTAAAACTTAAGTCAGCGAACCAGGTATGGACCAATATAAAACTTAAGTCAGCGAACCAGGTATGGACCAATTTAAAACTTAAGTCAGCGAACCAGGTATGGACCAATTTAAAACTTAAGTCAGCGAACCAGATATGGACCAATATAAAACTTAAGTCAGCGAACCAAGTATGGACCAACATAAAACCTAATTCAATGAACCAAGTATGGACCTAGTATGGACCAAATAATACCTAAGTCTGTGAACCAAATATGAACCAATATAAAACCTAATTCAGTGATAATGTATTAAATTACATAGTATTACTTAAATAATTTTACTTTTTAAAATAATATTTTATTTATTAAAAACAGTATATTAACTTAAATATATTAATTAAAATTATAATTATTAATTAATTTGCATATATAAAATTAAATCAATATTTCAAAATAATTAAAAGTTATAATATTTTATTCTTTCTATAATAAAATAATTATATAAACTTAATAATAATACTTACATCAACAACTTAAGTTGAACTTAATTCATGTATCATAAGTGTATAATATATTAGTTATTATATATATATTTATATATATATATTATATACCATTTAATATATATATTAATAGTATTATTATTATTATTATTATTATTATTATTATTATTATTATTATTATTATTATTATTATTATTATTATTATTATTATTATTATTATTATTATAATTATTATTATTATTATTATTATTATTATTATTATTATTATTATTATTATTATTATTATTATTATTATTATTATTATTATTATTATTATTATTATTATTATTATTATTATTATTATTATTATTATTATTATTATTATTATTATTATTATTATTATTATTATTATTATTATTATTGATTGATTGATTGATTGATAATTTATTTAAGCAAATACATAGCCGAAAATATAATCGAAAGTATAAAGTATAAATATTTGCTAACGATAACATACGTTATAGAAATAAATAAAGAATAATACGAAATTAAAAAATTAAGGAAATTAAAACGTTTTACAGTTACCGTAAAAATAAACGAAAAACAATCGAAAGTAGAAATAAATCATATAGTAATTATAAACGAAAAATGATCAAAATATAAATAAAATATAGCGTAAAAATAATCGAAAATAGAAATAAAATACATTATTTTGTAAGTGGTATCGAAATATTCAATTTCTACTTTAACTTTATAGAATTCTTCATCTTGTATCCTGTTTTAGTAATAAATTATTAGTTATATAATTTAATATTTAAATGTTAAATTTTAAATGTTAAATTTTAAATATATTATAAACAGAACATATTAAAAATCAAATAAACCAATACTAGAATGAAACAAACAAATAATGTAATACTTACCAAAATCTGTAATAATAGTAGGTACTTTATTAATTTATATTTTAATTGTATAATCAATTTGAAACATATATATATATATATATATATATATAAAAACAGAACAAGTTACAAATAAAATAAACCAATATACATATACAAAAACAGTTAATAACAAAACATACCAATAATATTACGAAACAAAATAATATAATACTTATCACTATAATCTGAAATAATAGAAAATTATTAATATTGTATTTTAGTAATATAATACATTTGAAACATATTTACAAAATATATATAAAACAAACATATAATACCGAACAAACAAAAGTAAAATAATACTTCACACTTTATCTGTAATAATAATGAATTATTAATTTTATATTATAGTATATTTGAAATATAGATATAAAAAATCCGAAGATATAAAAAATCCGATCTTAATTATTATTATTATTATTATTATTATTATTATTATTATTATTATTATTATTATTATTATTATTATTATTATTATTATTATTATTATTATTATTATTATTATTATTATTATTATTATTATTATTATATATTTAAATCTATTATAAACGTATGTTATATGACTTAAGTTCAACTTAAGTTATTGATGTTATCATATTAATATTTATCTATATAGTTTTTATTTATTTATAAAGAAAATTATAATATATATTCTAATTATAAAGATAATTAAATCAAAACTATATACAATATAATTAAATATTTATATAACATATATCAAGACAGTTGGTGTATCAGTTGATTATAATAAGATGCACTGTAAATACAATGTTAATCTCTGTTATGACACTTTTTTATAACAAAAAAATAATTATCTTTTTTAATATAATTTAATATATTATATGTGTACACACAATAAAACTTATTTCATTTAAATTAAGTTTGACCTAAGTTTTAACTTAAGTCATACACTCAATAAAACCTAGTTCAGCTGACTTAAGTTTGACTTAAGTTATAACTTAAGTCATACACACAATAAAACCTAGTTCAGCTGACTTAAGTTTGACTTAAGTTATAACTTAAGTCATACACACAATAAAACATAGTTCAGCTGATTAAGTTTGACCTAAGTCATAAATTAATTTTTTCATGCCTTAAAAACTTAAGTCATTTCGAATTAAGTTAGACTTAAGAAATAACTTAAGTTACAGTGACCTAAGTTATATAAAATTAAAAATACTTAAGTTTGACTTAAGTTTTGAACCAGATTTTTGACTTAAGTCAATATGACCAACTATGAAGCAAGTATTTTATTTGTGAACCAAGTATGGACCAAGTTTGACCCAATCTGTGTTACTTGGGTATATTGTGTATAGGGGAAAGTCCCCGATTACCGACCCCCTCCTAATACCGAGCCCTATCGTATCTCAGTAACTATAAGAGTTATCAAGAAATGATATATACATGAACTGTTAGTAATTTAATGATAAATATGAATAAGTATTTTGTTTAAAAAAATATGTAATCCTAAAATTGTTATTTGATAAAATGTAATATTCTGTTTTTACTTTTTAAATATTTGAATAATAACTTTTTTTAAATCATTGTAAATACTTTATTAATTAAAAGAAAACTTAATGTTGTGCATAATATTGTAGATCAATAAAATGTTTATAAATATTATAAAAATAATTAAATTTCAATAAATATTAACCTATATATCTTAATTATAGCAACACATATGATTTTCCTATTACCGACCCCCTAAATTACCCAAATACCGACCCCATGTGATTTATAATATCCAATCAAAATAGATCCGTATTTTACTTTAAATTATGTTATAACTTGTTTGTGTATCATTTATATAGATTTAGGATTCATGATTCCAGATATTTATATACATATTGATTAATAAATAAATATTAAATAATAATATACACTATTTTAATATAATTACTATAAAGTTTAAATTTAAATTTAATATACTATTAAAACATAAATTCAATAAAAAATAAATTACGTCATGTTATAATTAATTATATTTATGTATATCTACTATTTTTATTGGATATTATAATACTATAATTATTTATACCACGATTATTTTAGGGGGTCAGTAATAGAGGAAGAGGGTCGGTATTAGGCACATATATCCGATTACCGACCCCCCTGTTTATTCTAGTATATATAATTATATCAAAAATTTAAAATAGCCACATTATTCATTGCCATAATATTACTCTAATTACAAAATTTCAAATAAATATATTTAATATTAAATAAGTTATTACAACTAATCATTTAGTGGTCGGTAATCAGAGACTTTTCCCTACATGTGTTTATGTGTATATAATATATGTATATGTATGTGTGTAATTAAATCAGTGAATCAAATTAAGATGTGTATACGCATATATTAAATATAATTAATAATAAATAATACATAATTAACAAAAATAAGACAAAATATAAATCGAATACATCACGAGACTCTTATCGAATTGTATGGTACTATCGGCCACTACTCCTGACTTATCTTATCTTATTTTATTACTTTTTATAATGCCTAATCAACAATTTATATTATGTAAAACACTTTATATATAAAAGTGAAATCACAGAATTCTAGAACTATATGATTTCTAGCTAACTCAAAAAAATGAGATCTGAAAATTCAGTATTTATCGATATATTAGACATATTCTTAGGCATATAAATAGTCGGCCTACTCCATCCCCTCCTCTTTATGTTTATGAAAAAATATTGATTAGTAAGATATAATAGAAGAAGTTGGTCATCATCATAATAATCAAAATATTTATGAATAATACATAATATTACTAATATAATGATGAAGTAAATGTATATATATATATATATATATATATACAATATAATATATCGAGTGATTATATAGTAATACATCGAGTATGAATCACTCAATATATTACATAATCCCAATGTTTACTAGTTGCTATGGCCTGTCACTAGAATGCGTCACAGTCGACTTTTAACGCTCGACCGATAGTATAGTCTCCTAGCGGTCAATAAAACATACTTTATATAATGTATCGGCTATGTGTGTCGGTTACTTCAACACTTTATGAATTTACCAGAATTAATCACGTTTAACAACGACAACCGCATACGCAATCCGATATTTTTTGAAAAATAAATATCCGCTAATATCTTTTCCAGTTTAATATAGGCGATATTTCTTTATTACTATATTTATAATGTTAATATATACTACTAATAATGTAATATATTTTAGTTTTTGGTCTTACGTGTTCCTTAATTCGAATCGTTGTGGAGCTAAAAATTTAAATTAATTTAAAAATAATAATGATTATAATAATAATATTGAAAATGTAAAGAAATAAACTATTTGTTTTGAAAAATCTAATTACTACTCTAATATATTAATGTTATGATAATCATAATATGATTTATATTTGGGAGATAGTCAGGAAAATATTTATGTTGGAAGATTTTGTAATTATATTAGGTCATATTTATTTAGTATTTTGTTTCTAAATTTAGATGGCATAGCGCAAATTAAAAGAATGTATTATATGTCATATATCGATATCATATACTTATAAATCACGGAATAGATCATCTATAATATTGATAATTTAAAAGTTCATCAACACAAATAATAATATTAATTATAGATATCTATATATTATATCTATATTATAATTAAGGCTACTAAAGTTTCAAATGTATTACTATACTATTTTTTCATCACTTTTTAATTTATTTATGATAATTTTCTATGGTTTAATAGTGAATTCTACAAATTATACAAATTATAAAAATAAAAGGGAATTACGAAAACTTGAAAACTTATATAATTAAAATCTTCTAATGAAACATATGCTACAATTGTTAATTATAGGTATTTTTTATAGATCATCTATATTAATTTCTAAAAAATTATTATTATAATACCTATAGTTCCTTTGAAAATAATACTAGAAAGATTTATTCTTTTATAAACTCTTTAAATAAAAAGAAGTCGGTTATATTTCCTACTATACTTTTTCTATTTTTGTATGGATAAATTTTCAAATATTATTTCTAAAATTAAGCTTATAACTAATAATATGACTTTTATTCCTTTATATTATGATATTTTACTTGGGTGTGGTGTATATTTTGACTAGTTTTCTTCTACTCTCTGAAGTGTTAGATCTTAAGATCTAACATAATTATGCTGGCTTGTAACTTGTCTTCTCCTATTGACCCATTGGCTCTATTTATTTTTCATAAGCTTGCTTCATAAGCTTTTATACTAATTCCATTTATTTTTAATATTATTAATATTTCTCTCCATTCTGGTATTGTAGGATACATTCATTTTTAAAATATGATATATTAAAAATATTCTAAAGAAACCAGGATTGGATATTGAGTTTTTATCTAATTATAGACCAATTACCTTTTGTAAGGTAATTGGTCTATAGCACTCTATTTTCATAGCAACCAAATAGCAACCAAATTAAAGTAGCTTTATTTACTTTCGCTAATAAATATCCTTTAATTATATTTTTACTATAAAAATAAGTATGTATTTATATATTTGTTATAGTATATATAATATTAATATTAATTAAATATTATTATCCTACATGTTTGAAATATATCATAGCGTATAACGCATTTTAATGTATATTCATTTATTATTTAGATACAATTATATTTAGGATTTGTTTTAATCTTAGAAAAAAAAAATAAAAAAAAAAATAAATAAATAATAAACAAATAAATAATAATCACAAAGATTATAGAATTATATTTTACACTCATTAATTATAATTAACTTTTATACTCGGTAATTATAATTAAAATATATCATACGATCTATAATCTTCATACCCCGGAGATATCCTCTGGGAGCCGCGCCTTAGGTAGTGTCACCTACCTACCTTCAATATAAGGTTAGCCACTATTAACCATTAACGGATACATCCTGCTGCTCTACCTTTTATACATTTAGTCAATCTGAAACGTGGTACTATCTGGAATACGACTACTGAATACAACATACAAGAACTTACAAGAACTTACAAGAACATACAAAGTTAATCTGCCAGAATACACGCGAATACTCGACGACATTCTGTTTACACGGCTCGGCATCATCTATAATCATCTGCTGTATCGGAGGACCACTCTCCCTGATATAAAGATTTACACTCACAATTCGTATTACTATTATCCCGTACTATTATTTAATTCATATTATTATTACTATTAACTTATGTACATATATATTTTTTTTTTAAATTCTTAAAAATTTATATATATTTTTTTTTTTTTTTTTTTTTTTTTTTTTTTTAATTTATAATATTATTATAAAATTTGTTTCTATATAGTAATTGTTATCCTTTACGAAATATATCATATAATAAGAAAACTATACTAGTAGATTTATGAGATTATACTGATTATATAGACTATAGTATGCATCTATAGATGCATACAATTATAGAATATGTAAACGTTAGATAGTCACATCATAGATATAAAATATCATAAAATGAATTACATCTGAAAACTTACATCAGAGTATTTTATAAACATATATCTTTATTTATTTATTTTTTATCTTATACATTTTGTTTCTATATTAATCTCATATTATTTATTTTTCCAATAATTATGAATGCCGATAATTCACGAAAAGATATATTTCAAAATAATTTATATAAACAAACTTTAGATAATCTCGATAATGATTTCAATTCTAGCGATAGTATTCTTTATCATCATAAAAAACAACTTTATAATAGTATAAATAATCAATGTAACTATGATAATATACCAAACCAAATACACACGAATAGTAATATATCGATCATACACTTTAACGCACGTAGTCTGGTAAAAAATTTTAATTCTATTACTAATTATTTATATTCTTTACACCATAAATTTGATATAATAGTTATAAGTGAAACATGGTTAAATGAATATAATAAAGATCTATATTTTATATTAGACTATAATAATATACATATAACCAGAAATCATAAACGTGGTGGAGGTACCTCAATATTCGTTAAAAATTCTTTTAAATATATAACTATTGATACACTCAGTACAACATTACCAAATAAATTTGATATAGTTACCATTAAATTAATAATTCCCAATTCTAAAGATATTATAATAAGTGGTATATATAAATGCCCCGAATTTGATATCATTAATTTTTCAGATGAAATATATAATTTATTTAATACACTCTATACTGATAATACAATATTTCTTTGCGGAGACTTTAACATTGATATATTAAAATTAACTTGTCCTAAAGTCTCTCATTTCATTGATATACTTATTTCATTAGGTCTACATCCAATAATAACCAAACCCTCACGCATTACTAATATAACGTCCACCTTAATTGATAACATATACACAAATTATAATCATGTACCAATATCTAATGGTTTATTATATAATGATATAAGTGACCATTTACCTATTTTTTGTATTTATAAATTAAATAAATTTAACAATTCTATTAAAAAAAATAATGAATTCATATATTATATGACACAGAATAATATAAGCGAGTTTAAGCTCTATCTTCTAAATTATAATTGGTCATCTTTATACAGAATAGATAATGCGCATCATGCTTTTGACTTATTCATTTCTACTTTAGAAAACTCTAAACAAAAATTCCTTTCTAAAAAAAAAGTATATACAAAAAATTCTTATTTAAATAAACCTTGGCTAATAGAGGGCCTTAAAAAATGTATAATTAAAAAAAATAAACTTTACCAAAACTTAAAAAAAAAAAATTCTGTATCTAATGAAACTATTTATAAAAAATATAAAAATTGTCTTTCAAAAATCATAAATAAAGCTGAACGCTATTACTATAGTCAATATTTTATTACTAACAGAAACAACCCTAAGCAGATATGGAATAAAATAAATACTATTATACATAATAACAAAAATGGTAATATAGTTCTTAATGTAATAGAAGATAATAAACGGTGTGAACAATTTAATGATTATTTTTGTAACATAGGTGAGAAGTTAGCTTCTAAATCAGAAATCTCCCACTAATCCAATTGAAATAACTAATTTTGTTGAAAAAAGTAAACCAACAAATAGTACTGATTCTCATAACTTTTCATTTAAACTAATTATTCAAATCATTTCTTCAATAAGTAATATATTATCATATTTAATTAATCTATGTATACAACAGGGTATATTTCCTAATTGTCTAAAAACTGCTAAAGTCGTAACTAAATATAAATCTGGTAATATTGATGATCCTTCTAATTATAGGCCAATTTCTCTATTATCATCTTTCTCAAAAATTTTAGAAAAAGTCTTAAAATCTAGATATATAGATTTTATGGAAAAAAATAAAATAATTAATAAATCACAATTTGGTTTTAAAAAAGGAGTTTCAACTTCCGACGCATTGACTGACCTAACCGGAACCATAGCTTCAAATAAAATGAAATATTGTGCAGCTATATCTATAGATTTAAAGAAAGCATTCGACTCCATCAGTCATGATCTATTAATAAATAAGTTAGAGAAGTATGGTTTCAGAGGAGTTGCTTTAAAATTATTAATATCTTTTCTTAATAATAGAAATCAATTTGTAATATTCAATAAGTCTAAATCAAAAATAAAGAATATTAAGTTTGGTGTCCCTCAAGGATCTGTCCTCGGTCCCCTATTATTTTTAATATTTATAAATGACATAGTCAATATTAAAACACAAGGCCATTTTGTTTTATTCGCTGATGACACTTCTATTATATTCCGTGAAAATAATATTGATTCTATGGAAAATTCCATGAATAAAACTTTAAAAAATCTTGATATATGGCTATCATTAAATAAATTGACAATTAATTTAAGCAAAACTAACTATTTAATATTTAATAATAATAAAGCAAAATTATCTATTATATTAAATAATATTGTCATTATTCAAAAAAACTCAATAAAACTCCTTGGTGTAATTATTGATTCGAACATGAATTGGAAACTACATACTAATATGGTTAAATCTAAACTTTATTATGGATTATCAATTCTAAGAAAACTAAATAATATTTTACCCATCAATATTTTAAAACTAATATATTATTCTGTATTTCATTGCCATCTTATTTATTGTACACATATATGGGGGAATAATTATGATGTAACATCAAAACAAATAAGTATAGCTCAAAATAAAGCTATAAGAATATTATATCGTCAAAAAAATAGAACTAATGTGGATAATATTTACAAAGAACAACACATTTTAACTTTTAAAGAAATAATATTCTATAATGCCTGTAAAATTATGTTTAGGATTAAAAATTATCAAATTTCAACAACAATTATAAATTTATTTAAATTACAAGACTCTTATAATATGCGCGATAATAACAAATTTAAAATACCTTTAGTTAATACCAATGCAAAAAAGTTTAATATAACTTATTATGGACCCATTTGCTGGAATAATCTACCGATACATATAAAATCATACAATAGGCAAACCACACTTAACCAATTTTGTTCAAAAATTAAATATTTAATATCATGTAATCTCTAATCTATATTAAAAATTCATATCTTTTATAATATTTTGTAATATATGTACATAAGTATTATTAATATGCGCACTATTATTATTTATATTATTATTATTATTATTATTATTATCATTTATTATTATTATTATTATTATTATTATTATTATTATTATTATTATTATTATTATTATTATTATTATTATTATTATTATTATTATTATTATTATTATTATTATTATTATTATTATTATTATTATTATTATTATTATTATTATTATTATTATTATTATTATATTATTATTATTTATTATTATTATTATTAATATGTATATTCGATATAAATATCTTGTATTACACCATTTTTATTATTACATTTTCTTATTTCATAATTATTATTATATATTAAATATTTAATATTTTTGTTATAAGGATATTCTTAATATAAGCTACGTATAGCTTCTGAATATCCTTCTGTATATTAATTAAATATTCAGTAAATAAATATTCATTCATAAGTAAAATATTGGAAAGAATAATTTCCAAGCAATTAATCAATTATCTAAATGTAAATTCATTATTTGACCCTATATATAGGATTTATAGGGTCATTTGTCTATATACAAAGTGCATATAGGAAATTCTATAGTCCTGAAATAATTCTTCTATCTATTCTTGATGATTGAATTAATAAGCTTGCTAATACTTCTAATATATAGCTTATATTAGTAGATATATCTGCGGAATTTGATACTATTGATCATTCTATTTTATTAAATGTCTTGAATATATTTGTATTGTAGGTATTCCTCTATCTTCGATTAAATCGTACTTATCTGAAAATACAGTTTCTATAAAAATGGATAACTATTATTCATCTACTTGTAAAATGTTTTATAGAGTTCCTCGAGGTTCTGTATAGGACCAGTGTTATTTTATCTTTATATCTTGCCTCTTAAAAATATTATATCTAATTTTACATCTGTAAAATAACAAATTGTTTCTGATGATATTCAATTGTATATCGAGCTTCCAATAATAGCCAATTTATCTAATAATATAGCTCTAATTGAATGTATTAATATGGTTAAAAATATTTTTTTTACAAAATAGCTTTATGTTGAATATGAATAAAACTAAATTTCTAAATATATCTAGAACATCATTAGTTTTTCCTTCTGTCATCATTGATTCTATCACAATTATTCAATGCAATAATTTAAAAAAACTTGGTTTTATTTTCGATAATAACTTACATTTCATCGATCAGATAGCTAAATTGTGTAAATCAACTAATTATCAATTATAATTATATACAATACGATCAATAAGGAAATTCTTACTTTTTAGAAATTCTAAAATATTAATAGAATCACTAGTTATAACTAGTGATGTAAATGATGCTCAAATATTAAGTGTGATGCAGTCTCAGTCTCAGTTACTTAAAGTCTCAACTCGTCTCGTGCTCGCTTGGCTAGAGTCTCGACTCGGCTCGGGCTCGTTTTTTTCCGAAAATGAAAGTCTCGGCTCGGTATCAATAACCAAAAGTCTCGGCTCGGCTTTAAAAAGCTCGGTATTATTTACACCACTAGATGAAATTTACAGTATTATTCACTGAATCGCGAATTTACCGCAGATTATTTTTTTTAAATTGATGTAAATATGAAATATTTAAAAATTAGTATTAAAATGTAATTTAAAAAAAAAGCATCATTTCGACTCGGTAATGTTTTGTAAAAGTCTAAACTCGGCTCGGGTTCGTTTTTTTCCGAAAATGAAAGTCTCGGCTCGGCATTGAAAACCAAAAGTTTCGGCTCGGCATCAAAAGCTCGGAATCATTTACATCACTAGTTATAACTAATGTGAAATATATGTCAATGGAAATTATTGTTACTCTCTATATCATGTCCTTCCTGATACTTCTACTAAATGATTATATAGAATTAGTAGATCATCGAAAAGAGTTTAACATCCTGTAAAAATTATATGATCATGAATCAGTCAATTATAATTTAGATAATTCTAAATAGTTAAATATTTATCTGAGATCTATATTCAACTATTTAAAACTTATTTATTAGGTACTAAAGAATCGTCTTCCGAGATATTTGAATGACCTCCTACAATTCAGAGTTTACAAGATAGATCTACGAAACACTTCTACTCGGCTATTACTAAAGAGGAAATACATGCTATCAATATATGGTAAACGATCATTCAGTGTAGCTGTACACGATCTATGGAATGCGTTACCTGTATCCATAATAACTATAGCATTGTTATTAATTCGTAACAATTAATTATAATATATTAACTGATTTATATTCTTTTTTTATATGTTGTTATTGACTATATTGTTTACATAATATAGTACGTTTAACGTTATTTTAGTATTTAACTAAACATTAATTCATTCATGCATACCCTTAATTCATATTTACTTTTTATATTAAATATTTTTTTAATATTTATTATTAATATATGATATTATGGACATTTTATATCTTATTTAAAATAAACTATTATAATAGTATTAATATATTAATATTATTTGTGATATAAATTTATATATGTGTATGAAATAAATAATCAAGTTTAAATTTATTTATTTGTTTAAATCAATGTTAATATTTAAACACCATATTATTAAGTTAATATTATCTTCATAATATTCTGATAAATATTAACGTAATATGTCTTACGTAGTTAGAAAATGCTTGAAAATTAGCATCTTCTTATCTTCGTAGAGTTATGGTACCAGGTATTCAATTATCGTCTTATCACGGTTTTATTTATCTTGAAGAATTCACAGAAATGTTTGATTCATTTTCATCTTTTAACCATGGTATCTAATCTTTTATCGGTTCTCATTGACTTCCATTTCGTCATTATATGTGGATGTTTATACATTATTTCGAATGTTCAATTACATTCAGCCAACTAGTATTTATACACTCGGAATAGTAATATTAGTATTGAAGCCTAATTATTAAATCACCATTATAGGAAGTTTAGAAGAAAATTAACGACGAACATTTGTGGTGTATTAATAATAATAATAATAGAAAGGTTTATGTACTCAAAAAACGATAGACGTTTATCGTTGTATGAGTGTATGTTATGTGTGTCAAGTTGAAATAATAAAACAAATAAATAGTTACACAAATAATAATAAATTTAAAAAGAAGATTTTAATAGACATTATAATTATACCATATATGTATGTAGTCGACATTTAAAAGTAGTAAATGATGACATGGTGCGTAATTCATCGGGAAGACTATTCCAGTACTTCGGAGCAGCAACAGTGAAAGCAGCTTCTGCATACATAGATGAGACAAGCGGTAAAGAGAGTTTCATCAGCTCACATTTGCGACTCGGACGAGTAGTTGTTCGAATTATGAGTCCCTTCGATAGGTATGACGGACTCCCATATATATAGCCTTGTGAGTAATGCAAAGAAGTCGAAACTTGCATACATCTCGAAACTGCAACCACCCGAGAGTCGCCATTATGGAATATATAGATATGGTTAAATCACTACGCTTTAGCTTAAATAATATGCGAAAGGGCTCTAGGTTGATCATTAACCTATAGGTCATTAACGTATACGTTGTATTGAATCGAATTTTTTTATCAATTTTTGCGGAATGTTAATGAAAAGCGAATTACAATATCTAAGTCGACTAAATACTAATGAATGTAATAATGATTTAGTTAAATTAAATGTTAGCTTAGATCTAGCCTTGCCTATATTATACAGGAAATAATTAGCAGTGCGGACAGTGTTTGATATATGTACTGAGTAATCTAATGAATTATTTATAGTAAAACCTAGAGTATTGATGGTGTTTGAGATAGGAAGTGAGATAAGGAATGGATGAGTTAGAGTAAATGAAGAAAGAGATTTAGAAAGTATAATGCTATCAGTTTTAGAAATATTTAATGAAAGTGAATTACAGGAAAACAAAGAGATTAAATCATTAATACAGTTAGCAATTTAAAATTGAATTATGTCAATATAATAACCAGGTGGAAAAAAAGTCTAAATTTGTAAGTCATCAGCAAAGAGGTGATAACGAATATATGGATATTTAAAAAAAATCAAATTAATGGGAAGAATATACAAAATAAAAAGTATCGGACCCAGTACTGATCCTTGAGGAACGCCATGAGTGTGATCAAATGGAGCCGACAAAGATGACTTGATATTTACCGAATATATTCTATTAGATACAAATGACATCAACCAGTTGTGAACCTGTCCATGAATACCTATTTCACGTAGACTGTAAGAAAGAATCCTATTATTTAACGTATCAAAGGCGCTAGACAGATCAAGAAGAACCAAATAACAAGAAGCCTTATTATCCATAGATAGTATAATATCGTTAAACACAATGTTTAGATCAGTTTATGTACTACGATTGGGAAGGTATGCACTCTGAAAGCAATCCACAATATAATTCGATATGATATAATCAATAAGCTGACGCGTAACTATGCGTTCAATAGTCTTAGAAATTGATGATAATTGCGAAACAGGACGATAGTTGGATATTGGATTAATGAATCAATACAACATGTACAATACCTACTATCCCGAATGCAATCTATACTGAAGAGAATACCGATAATGTACTGCAATTAGATATATATATATATATATATATATATAATCAGATTATAATCATAGTTTAGGCATTATCCTGGATGAACGAAAAAGCAGAGCTTATCAAGTTCACCCAATGTGATTGTGGGGGGAAAAATCAGGTATAAAATTAAAATAATAATAAATAAAATATTTTATTATTATTCCCGATATATTGAAACGATGTTATTGAAAGACATGAGATCGATCACAATAATGTCGTCATTAAAATCAATATTTGCACGACACGGTATTCCTGAGAACTGAAATATATTCGTTTTCGACATGTTGTACACTTATCTGTACTTATTATTACATGTATTTATTGTTTTTTATATATTATTGTCACACTATAAGAATTTTATAATTGAATTAGTGTTTAAATAAATCATCGTTAAATAAATCATCATCATCATCATAATCATCATATATAGATATATATGCATGAATATATATTATATGTATAAGTATGCGAAAATGCGAAAATTGTTCCAAAATTATAAGATACGCAAGAAAAATTAAGAGATGAAAAACTGGTACCTGTATTAAAAATCACAGAAGAAAAAAAGGGTTCCGATAGTTAATTAATCTAACGGAATATATACCTTATAAGGTCATATGATAAAATGTATCAGGGCTATATTATGCCGATGTATTTTATAGGGAGCTATGTATATAATTATATATATTATATATAATATATAATATATATATATATATATATATATATATATATATATATATATATATATATATATATATATATATATCGGTACAATTATGACCCAATATTATATTGAATAGGAAATATACCAGATAGAACATAGTTTCAACAATGCATTGTTATGTACTATATTATGTTGTATACGAGATGATAACCCACGTGTTATCATGTCGTGTTAGGTACCTATCTCGATTAAAGATACAACATCTAATACCTGTAACTACCATATATGGTATACATACTAGATATAATTCAACCTATTAATTTAATCAGAGTAAATGCCTGCAGCATAATAATAAATTATCTACATAAAATACACCGTCGACAAATAAAGAAAACAACAACACAAGATGATGGTTTATATAAATCAGAATAAATATATATATATATATATATATTATCTGTATCCACTTCATTATAGATTGAATTCGTGATCTAATAAGTGGGCGTGACTATTTCTTCTCTAATCTTTGTGATAAGGTTAAGGATTCCTAGATGAACTGACACAAGGATTAGTCTGACATACTCTACAGTGAACTCAACCCATATACCGAGAGAACAATCGGGAGAATACTTTACCGAGAAGGAATGACCTTGGCAGTTAAACAGATATGGGTATATGATATATACTCATATATAAATATGAATAATAATTTGAGAGAATTTGAATGTCGCTACAAATAATTAATAAATAGCTATACCCACTTATCCGAACACTTATTCCAATACCTCCTATAACCTCTGAGGTTATAGGAAGTATTGCTTATTCAATCTATACTGAAGATAATACAGATAATGAACTGAAGTTAGATATTATGGAGGATTATATATGTATATATATATATATATATATATATATATATATATATATTGTATGGCTGCTTTAATACTGATTATTGTATATTGTAGAGTACTTTATGAATCATGTCAACAAGTACTACCTATTCCCATTACTAAAGATACGCGTCTCACCGGAGTTGGAAACATCCGCGAAACTAGTAACTACATTGACATCTAATATCTAGAAATATCCGACCCCTGACCCTATAATTATTACCTGATAAGATATGTAGCTAGTGTACAATACTATCACAACCGGATAGGAAACATAATACGCGTACGATGTACGTCGTACATATCTGCTGCATATATTATTATAATAATAAAGTATCTACATTAAATACAGCGTAGACAATTAATTAAAACGGAACACAATGGAATATGTGAATAGGGTATTGTTTAACAGAATTATTAGTTATGTTATATCACATATAGTATATACTACTGCAGTGACATATAAACTATTAACTATAAACCTTTCAATATTAGTTATACCTCGGTGATGTATATGTTCTGACGATAACGATATAAACATAGGCATATATAACTGCAGTTCATTATAATGAACTGTTTTGTGATGATAATTATCTGTATTCTCTTCATTATAGATTATATTCGTAATCTAATAAGTGTGTATTGCAATTTTTACTTTAATCTTCGTTATATGGCGATTAAATACATAACGTATATGTAATATTTCTTCTGGTTAAATTTTATTATGTTTTTAAATTAAAAACAATAATAAATAACAAATAAATTATATTCAACAATTATTTTAAAAATAAATTATATAATAAATTCACAAATAAAACTAAATAATTTATTTGATAATTTTACATTACAATTATAGAAATCACTTGGATATAACATATATTTCATATTATCTTTCATGCCTACGACAGTGAATGTATTAAATATAATGCGATATATTATTTTCGAAATTATATATATATTATAATTATTGTTGGCCATTTATTGTTTATTTCGAAATTATATTTAATTCTTTGATAAAACTAACTCGAATAATAACAATTTCGTGACTGCATGTGCTGCAGAAATAAATCTTCTATTATGATTTAGATTTTATAAATTGAGAAAAAAATTAAGAAATTAAATAGGAATTAAATAAAGAGTTTAATGAATGTTTAATAAGAGAAATTTAAAGAAAAGAATTTAATAAATAATGTTTTAATATGGACCAGGCACGTATATTGATTAAGTATGGATTATATTTAATTGAAGTATATTTAGTATATTTATATACAATACAAAATAGATACTATTACTACTACTACAAAATACGTGTTTTAAGTTTAAAGTTGTCGTAAGTTGTGTTTTTATAATTTATATTGAAGGATTCATTATTCCAGTCGATAATTATATATTATAATATATATTGAATAATCTGCGTTTTATACTTAATAAAATCTATTTAAGGGAAAGTAACCGAATACTGACACTCTCGGTATCTCAGAAACAATAAATCCTACAAAAAAAATTAATGAATAAAATATTCATAATTATATAAATAGTCTAAAAAAATATTTTTTATTTTTTTATTACGTTTTTATATTTATGAAAAAAAATGTCAACTTAAAACCTTCTCAAGAATATACAAAAGTATCGTTATAAAATATAATACTATATTATTAAAAAATAAATCATTCTAAAAATTATATATATATATATATATATAATTTCTGTGTTTGTTATCAAATATTCATTAAATTATAAGTATATATCTAGAGGTCATATAAGTTCCTAATATATTATAACACTATAGTGTATAATATAGTATAGTATGGTATAAAATGCGTACTAGCTTCTAGTTCACCATAAATTATAAAACTTATACCAAAATGTTTGTCATTCAATACTCTATAAGTTGCAGATCAGGCGTTATACGTTTATGAAAATCACTCCACCTTAACGTGGGACCCACGTCGTGGGTCCATGCTCAATTCAGACCATTAAAATAGGTATTAAAATAATATTTATAAGTTATCTTATATAATTGTGTATAAATAATGATCTGTATTCATTAAAACCATATATGCATTGATCAAGCATGCTTTAACACGAGAGCGGCTTCGAAGGGACATTAGAGCCATATGGTTATAAGTAAAAACTTAATCTAAGTTCCTGGATGGGATGAAAGGACTCCACCAAAATAAAAATAACAATATATATATTCTATATGTATCCTATAAGATACATTATATATAATCAAATATAATTGAGAATTAAATAATTAGAATGAGAAAAACCTGAAAGTTAATATACAACTATGACGTATTAAGAGTGTATTATAATATACGTATACGTAATACAACTTATTGCGTATATATTATGTATTATATATCAATTATATTTGTTTTTATTTATTACTGACTTAATAATTATATTTATAATTATTTACTTGATATTATTTAGAAATTTAATTTCGCCGTAACATAAACAAGTTTTTGTAAATAATAATAATAAAATAAATAAGCATATTCTTAAAAGAGGTTTAATTATTAGGTACATTATGTATTATATGCTAAATAGTTTATGTAAAGTCGCAATAAAATATGAGTATACGGACACTCTAAATGTCTTAATACGGACAGTGTCCGTCGGACACCCTATAACAAATCAGCGCGCAGCGTATTAACTATACTGATTTATAGATCTACAATATTATGCAAAAAATTAAGTTTTCTTTTAATTAATAATGTATTTACAATGATTTAAAAAAAGTTATTATTCAAATATTAAAAAAAAACAGAATATTACATTTTATCAAATAACAATTGTAGGATTGAATATTTTTAAAAACAAAATACTTTATTATAAATTCATATTTATCATTAAATTACTAAGAGTTCATGTATATATAATTTTTTGATATCTCTTATAGTTACTTAGATACGAGAGGGGGTCGGTATTAGGAGGGGGTCGGTAATCGAAGACTTTCCCCTATACAAATATATATTTGAAACATATATATAAAAACCCAAATAGTCTTTAGACTGTATACAAAGAAAAAAAACCGAATAGATGCAATAATTATGATAAAAAATTAAACATAAATCAATATAAAATTATAAATTTCTGTTAACAAAAAGTTTGTTTATTTTATTTTTAAAAGATGAAACAGAAACAGATTATATTAGATAATTTATTTATTAACAATTTTATATTATTCTTTTATTGGAGAGTATCCTATTTGTGAGTATATATTACGAGCAAATATATGGTATACCAGAGGGGTTACGATAACAAAGGACGAGTTAAGGGTTAAAGGTTAAATTTTAAATGCGAAATAAATTTGTATAGGCTCACTTTGGGAAGTAATGCAGCTAAAACCAAACAGGACAACACTAAACCAATCCAACCAAATAACACACAAATATATCTATACAGAATATGTATATATATATATATATATATATATATATATACTATTAACTCGTATTTCAAATGTAACCTTTAACCCTCAACTCGTCCTTTTTGATCGTCTCCCTACCAGAGTATACTCTATTTTTAGCAGAAATTGTATTTGCTAAATTATACTTTCTGATTTCAATAAAATATTTTCATTCATTCCTTCATATAATTAAATGAAATAAATAAATAATTTCTTATATGATATATACAAAAGAAAAAAAAATAAATTTGATATTTAATTATATTATTTATTATATTTTATAGTAGATAACGTATTTGAAATCTAAAAAATTCTATTCCTTATATCGCAGATAAAATATTAGCTACGTAATATATATATATATATATAATAATAATAATAATAATAATAAATCAGATTTATTATTTCATGTTGTAAAGCATGACATAATGGAGAAGTTAATAAACAAATGTATATGTTTTTGCGAGAACTTCCCCAATCATCGTATTCTAGATTATCGTGAGTAAATGTTTTACTTTTACATTTTCAAATGTAAATATAAATAATTAAGGTGTAAAGAATAAAAATATGTATCAATAAGTCAAGTTACTTAGGTAAACTGAAACTCTGGAATCAATTATATTTTATATGGATTTCTGACACACTAGTATTAGCGATATATCGTATTGACATTATAGCTATAGAGACTCTATGATATATTGATACACACTAAATATCGATGTACTATAGTGATAGGCATATATGCAACCAATTATATAATTTTATATATGTGACATTCGAAAATATCGTGAAGTCCATCCTCAGAGGCAGGATTACAAACATACTAACTTTTATCTTTATATATATATATTATAAATTATTTATATGAACATTTTATTTTCGATCAAATATTATATTTAATATATACAAATTATGATTAAGTTAAAAGTTATAATTGATTACGATAAATTAACACAATAATAGGAATCATAAACTGTTATATTAAAAATTATAATATAAGTCAAAAATATAATAGTAATATTTATCTATATTTATCTATATTTATCCTATATAATTTTAATTTATAATTAAATCAAATATGTTTTACAATATTAATAATTATATGTATTATATAATACAATTTAATTATTAAAAATAAGTGATTTGTGAGATTGGTAAGAGTTGTTTGGTGGTGTATAGTGGTGTATCATTAAGCATATCTGCTTATATAGAAGCTCTCGAGTTGGTATCCCAGTTGAGTTATATTTTTTAACTTTATATATGCATATATTTGTGTGTTTTAATTATATATATATATATATATATATATATATATATATATATATGTGTGTGTGTGTGTGTTTGAGTGTATGCATATACATGTACACATGCATATACATGTATATGTGTGTGTATGTCTATATATATATATATATATATATATATATATATATATATATATATATTAGATATATAGACATATCAGAACAAAACTAAGTAGATCCATTGCTATTATAAATAAAATAAAACATAAACTACCTTTAAAAAATCGTATACAAATATATCATTGTATTTTTGAAAGTCATCTAAATTATTGTTCATCTATTTGGGGTAGTACATTTTTGTCTAATATTCAACCAATTATTATATTGCAAAATAGGGTAATACAAAATTTGCTTTTTTCTTTTAATGTAGATATAGATACAATTTATAAAAAATTCAATCTTTAAAATTTCAAGATATTATAAAGATTAATATCTTAAAATATATAAATAGATATATGACTACATCTTTGCCTATAATTTTACAATATCTTTTTACACAAAATTCAAATATTTATAAGCCTTTATCTAAAAAATTGGTTTTACCCAAAATTAGAACACATAGAAAATCGTTTTGCCTCATTAACAAAGCTCCTGAGATATGGAATGCATTACAAGCTTCTTTTCACAAATTAATGAATAAAAAAACTTTAAAATAAATAAAAAATTATTTATTACCTCTTCGTATTAGTTAACTTTTTATATTTTTTATTGTGTTTAGTTTATTATCTTTTTCTCTTTTTCATTTTTATATTGTTATCATATTTTATGCATTTATATCATTTGTGTTATATATTTGTCTTCTTTTAATATACATTTATTATATTTTAATTATATATACTTTTATTAATTATTATATTTTATTTTGTATTTAACTGAAAATGATGACCTCTCCTTGATAAGAATGTTCAAGTATATATATATATATATATATATATATATATATATACTTACGTAAGTATATTCTTACTTATTTATTCAACACGATTTTCATTTACACGAATCACATTTACAAATCAAATAACTTTAATAATATATAAAATAGTATATATATATATACACAATTATATTTATAATTATATACAAAATTGAAATTTTAAAATAATTTATTATCATTTTATAATTGTCATTTTATAATTTTCTTATATTTTTTCAAATCACTTTAATAATATATACAATAGAATATATATATATATATATATACAAAATTATAGTTCTAATGATATACAAAATTGAAATTTAAAAATAAGTTATTGTCATTTTATAATTTACTTATATTTTTTTATTTTGTTATTTTGTAATGCTGTTATCAAGTTGAGTGGGAAAATACCTAGTCAATCTTTGCTTTTGTGTTTTCCTGAATGTTTATACTCTATCTGATTCTGATATAATATATATATATATATATATATATATATATATATATATATATATATTATATATAACATATAATATATATAGGTGTGTATACCCAAGTAACCAAAAGTTGGTTCAAGACTTCCCAAGTAACACAGATTGGGTCAAACTTGGTCCATACTTGGTTCACAAATAAAATACTTGCTTCATAGTTGGTCATATTGACTTAAGTCAAAAATCTGGTTCAAAACTTAAGTCAAACTTAAGTATTTTTAATTTTATATAACTTAGGTCACTGTAACTTAAGTTATTTCTTAAGTCTAACTTAATTCGAAATGACTTAAGTTTTTAAGGCATGAAAAAATTAATGTATGACTTAGGTCAAACTTAATCAGCTGAACTAGGTTTTATTGTGTGTATAACTTAAGTTATAACTTAAGTCAAACTTAAGTCAGCTGAACTAGGTTTTATTGTGTGTATGACTTAAGTTATAACTCAAGTCAAACTTAAGTCAGCTGAACTAGGTTTTATTGTGTGTATGACTTAAGTTATAACTTAAGTCAAACTTAAGTCAGCTGAACTAGGTTTTATTGTGTGTATGACTTAAGTTATAACTTAGGTCAAACTTAATTTAAATGAAATAAGTTTTATTGTGTGTACACATATAATATATTATATTATATTAAAAAAGATAATTATTTTTTTGTTATAAAAAAGTGTCATAACAGAGATTAACATTGTATTTACAGTGCATCTTATTATAATCAAGTGATACACCAACTGTCTTGATATATGTTATATAAATATTTAATTATATTGTATATAGTTTTGATTTAATTATCTTTATAATTAGAATATATATTATAATTTTCTTTATAAATAAATAAAAACTATATAGATAAATATTAATAGGATAACATCAATAACTTAAGTTGAACTTAAGTCATATAACATACGTTTATAATAGATTTAAATATATAATAATAATAATAATAATAATAATAATAATAATAATAATAATAATAATAATAATAATAATAATAATAATAATAATAATAATAATAATAATAATAATAATAATAATAATAATAATAATAATAATAATATTATTAATATATATATATATTAAATGGTATATAATATATATATACATATTATAACTAATATATTATACACTTATGATACATGACTTAAGTTCAACTTAAGTTGTTGATGTAAGTATTATTATTAAGTTTATATAATTATTTTATTATAGAAAGAATAAAATATTATAACTTTTAATTATTTTGAAATATTGATTTAATTTTATATATGCAAATTAATTAATAATTATTATTTTAATTAATATATTTAAGTTAATATACTCTTTTTAATAAATACAATATTATTTTAAAAAGTACAATTATTTAAGTAATACTATGTAATTTAATACATTATCACTGAATTAGGTTTTATATTGGTTCATATTTGGTTCACAGACTTAGGTATTATTTGGTCCATACTAGGTCCATACCTGGTTCGCTGACTTAAGTTTTAAATTCGTCCATACCTGGTTCGCTGACTTAAGTTTTAAATTGGTCCATACCTGGTTCGCTGACTTAAGTTTTATATTGGTCCATACCTGGTTCGCTGACTTAGGTTTTCGGTATCACAGGTTACTAACTTTTGAACCAAGTTTGACTTAAGTCAATATGACTTAAGTTTCCTAAGTCTTGAACCAACTTTTGGTTACTTGGGTTAGGAAACTTAAGTCATATTGACTTAAGTCAAACTTGGTTCAAAAGTTAGTAACCTGTGATACCGAAAACCTAAGTCAGCGAACCAGGTATGGACGAATTTAAAACTTAAGTCAGCGAACCAGGTATGGACGAATTTAAAACTTAAGTCAGCGAACCAGGTATGGACCAATTTAAAACTTAAGTCAGCGAACCAGGTATGGACCAATTTAAAACTTAAGTCAGCGAACCAGGTATGGACCAATATAAAACCTAAGTCAGCGAACTAGGTATGGACCAATTTAAAACTTAAGTCAGCGAACCAGGTATGTACCAATTTAAAACTTAAGTCAGCGAACCATGTATGGACCAATTTAAAACTTAAGTCAGCGAACTAGGTATGGACGAATTTAAAACTTAAGTCAGCGAACCAGGTATGGACCAATATAAAACTTAAGTCAGCGAACCAGGTATGGACGAATTTAAAACTTAAGTCAGCGAACCAGGTATGGACCAATATAAAACTTAAGTCAGCGAACCAGGTATGGACCAATTTAAAACTTAAGTCAGCGAACCAGGTATGGACCAATTTAAAACTTAAGTCAGCGAACCAGATATGGACCAATATAAAACTTAAGTCAGCGAACCAAGTATGGACCAACATAAAACCTAATTCAATGAACCAAGTATGGACCTAGTATGGACCAAATAATACCTAAGTCTGTGAACCAAATATGAACCAATATAAAACCTAATTCAGTGATAATGTATTAAATTACATAGTATTACTTAAATAATTTTACTTTTTAAAATAATATTTTATTTATTAAAAACAGTATATTAACTTAAATATATTAATTAAAATTATAATTATTAATTAATTTGCATATATAAAATTAAATCAATATTTCAAAATAATTAAAAGTTATAATATTTTATTCTTTCTATAATAAAATAATTATATAAACTTAATAATAATACTTACATCAACAACTTAAGTTGAACTTAATTCATGTATCATAAGTGTATAATATATTAGTTATTATATATATATTTATATATATATATTATATACCATTTAATATATATATTAATAGTATTATTATTATTATTATTATTATTATTATTATTATTATTATTATTATTATTATTATTATTATTATTATTATTATTATTATTATTATTATTATTATTATAATTATTATTATTATTATTATTATTATTATTATTATTATTATTATTATTATTATTATTATTATTATTATTATTATTATTATTATTATTATTATTATTATTATTATTATTATTATTATTATTATTATTATTATTATTATTATTATTATTATTATTATTATTATTATTGATTGATTGATTGATTGATAATTTATTTAAGCAAATACATAGCCGAAAATATAATCGAAAGTATAAAGTATAAATATTTGCTAACGATAACATACGTTATAGAAATAAATAAAGAATAATACGAAATTAAAAAATTAAGGAAATTAAAACGTTTTACAGTTACCGTAAAAATAAACGAAAAACAATCGAAAGTAGAAATAAATCATATAGTAATTATAAACGAAAAATGATCAAAATATAAATAAAATATAGCGTAAAAATAATCGAAAATAGAAATAAAATACATTATTTTGTAAGTGGTATCGAAATATTCAATTTCTACTTTAACTTTATAGAATTCTTCATCTTGTATCCTGTTTTAGTAATAAATTATTAGTTATATAATTTAATATTTAAATGTTAAATTTTAAATGTTAAATTTTAAATATATTATAAACAGAACATATTAAAAATCAAATAAACCAATACTAGAATGAAACAAACAAATAATGTAATACTTACCAAAATCTGTAATAATAGTAGGTACTTTATTAATTTATATTTTAATTGTATAATCAATTTGAAACATATATATATATATATATATATAAAAACAGAACAAGTTACAAATAAAATAAACCAATATACATATACAAAAACAGTTAATAACAAAACATACCAATAATATTACGAAACAAAATAATATAATACTTATCACTATAATCTGAAATAATAGAAAATTATTAATATTGTATTTTAGTAATATAATACATTTGAAACATATTTACAAAATATATATAAAACAAACATATAATACCGAACAAACAAAAGTAAAATAATACTTCACACTTTATCTGTAATAATAATGAATTATTAATTTTATATTATAGTATATTTGAAATATAGATATAAAAAATCCGAAGATATAAAAAATCCGATCTTAATTATTATTATTATTATTATTATTATTATTATTATTATTATTATTATTATTATTATTATTATTATTATTATTATTATTATTATTATTATTATTATTATTATTATTATTATTATTATTATTATTATTATTATTATTATTATTATTATTATATATTTAAATCTATTATAAACGTATGTTATATGACTTAAGTTCAACTTAAGTTATTGATGTTATCATATTAATATTTATCTATATAGTTTTTATTTATTTATAAAGAAAATTATAATATATATTCTAATTATAAAGATAATTAAATCAAAACTATATACAATATAATTAAATATTTATATAACATATATCAAGACAGTTGGTGTATCAGTTGATTATAATAAGATGCACTGTAAATACAATGTTAATCTCTGTTATGACACTTTTTTATAACAAAAAAATAATTATCTTTTTTAATATAATTTAATATATTATATGTGTACACACAATAAAACTTATTTCATTTAAATTAAGTTTGACCTAAGTTTTAACTTAAGTCATACACTCAATAAAACCTAGTTCAGCTGACTTAAGTTTGACTTAAGTTATAACTTAAGTCATACACACAATAAAACCTAGTTCAGCTGACTTAAGTTTGACTTAAGTTATAACTTAAGTCATACACACAATAAAACATAGTTCAGCTGATTAAGTTTGACCTAAGTCATAAATTAATTTTTTCATGCCTTAAAAACTTAAGTCATTTCGAATTAAGTTAGACTTAAGAAATAACTTAAGTTACAGTGACCTAAGTTATATAAAATTAAAAATACTTAAGTTTGACTTAAGTTTTGAACCAGATTTTTGACTTAAGTCAATATGACCAACTATGAAGCAAGTATTTTATTTGTGAACCAAGTATGGACCAAGTTTGACCCAATCTGTGTTACTTGGGTATATTGTGTATAGGGGAAAGTCCCCGATTACCGACCCCCTCCTAATACCGAGCCCTATCGTATCTCAGTAACTATAAGAGTTATCAAGAAATGATATATACATGAACTGTTAGTAATTTAATGATAAATATGAATAAGTATTTTGTTTAAAAAAATATGTAATCCTAAAATTGTTATTTGATAAAATGTAATATTCTGTTTTTACTTTTTAAATATTTGAATAATAACTTTTTTTAAATCATTGTAAATACTTTATTAATTAAAAGAAAACTTAATGTTGTGCATAATATTGTAGATCAATAAAATGTTTATAAATATTATAAAAATAATTAAATTTCAATAAATATTAACCTATATATCTTAATTATAGCAACACATATGATTTTCCTATTACCGACCCCCTAAATTACCCAAATACCGACCCCATGTGATTTATAATATCCAATCAAAATAGATCCGTATTTTACTTTAAATTATGTTATAACTTGTTTGTGTATCATTTATATAGATTTAGGATTCATGATTCCAGATATTTATATACATATTGATTAATAAATAAATATTAAATAATAATATACACTATTTTAATATAATTACTATAAAGTTTAAATTTAAATTTAATATACTATTAAAACATAAATTCAATAAAAAATAAATTACGTCATGTTATAATTAATTATATTTATGTATATCTACTATTTTTATTGGATATTATAATACTATAATTATTTATACCACGATTATTTTAGGGGGTCAGTAATAGAGGAAGAGGGTCGGTATTAGGCACATATATCCGATTACCGACCCCCCTGTTTATTCTAGTATATATAATTATATCAAAAATTTAAAATAGCCACATTATTCATTGCCATAATATTACTCTAATTACAAAATTTCAAATAAATATATTTAATATTAAATAAGTTATTACAACTAATCATTTAGTGGTCGGTAATCAGAGACTTTTCCCTACATGTGTTTATGTGTATATAATATATGTATATGTATGTGTGTAATTAAATCAGTGAATCAAATTAAGATGTGTATACGCATATATTAAATATAATTAATAATAAATAATACATAATTAACAAAAATAAGACAAAATATAAATCGAATACATCACGAGACTCTTATCGAATTGTATGGTACTATCGGCCACTACTCCTGACTTATCTTATCTTATTTTATTACTTTTTATAATGCCTAATCAACAATTTATATTATGTAAAACACTTTATATATAAAAGTGAAATCACAGAATTCTAGAACTATATGATTTCTAGCTAACTCAAAAAAATGAGATCTGAAAATTCAGTATTTATCGATATATTAGACATATTCTTAGGCATATAAATAGTCGGCCTACTCCATCCCCTCCTCTTTATGTTTATGAAAAAATATTGATTAGTAAGATATAATAGAAGAAGTTGGTCATCATCATAATAATCAAAATATTTATGAATAATACATAATATTACTAATATAATGATGAAGTAAATGTATATATATATATATATATATATATATATACAATATAATATATCGAGTGATTATATAGTAATACATCGAATATGAATCACTCAATATATTACATAATCCCAATGTTTACTAGTTGCTATGGCCTGTCACTAGAATGCGTCACAGTCGACTTTTAACGCTCGACCGATAGTATAGTCTCCTAGCGGTCAATAAAACATACTTTATATAATGTATCGGCTATGTGTGTCGGTTACTTCAACACTTTATGAATTTACCAGAATAAATCACGTTTAACAACGACAACCGCATACGCAATCCGATATTTTTTGAAAAATAAATATCCGCTAATATCTTTTCCAGTTTAATATAGGCGATATTTCTTTATTACTATATTTATAATGTTAATATATACTACTAATAATGTAATATATTGTAGTTTTTGGTCTTACGTGTTCCTTAATTCGAATCGTTGTGGAGCTAAAAATTTAAATTAATTTAAAAATAATAATGATTATAATAATAATATTGAAAATGTAAAGAAATAAACTATTTGTTTTGAAAAATCTAATTACTACTCTAATATATTAATGTTATGATAATCATAATATGATTTATATTTGGGAGATAGTCAGGAAAATATTTATGTTGGAAGATTTTGTAATTATATTAGGTCATATTTATTTAGTATTTTGTTTCTAAATTTAGATGGCATAGCGCAAATTAAAAGAATGTATTATATGTCATATATCGATATCATATACTTATAAATCACGGAATAGATCATCTATAATATTGATAATTTAAAAGTTCATCAACACAAATAATAATATTAATTATAGATATCTATATATTATATCTATATTATAATTAAGGCTACTAAAGTTTCAAATGTATTACTATACTATTTTTTCATCACTTTTTAATTTATTTATGATAATTTTCTATGGTTTAATAGTGAATTCTACAAATTATACAAATTATACAAATAAAAGGGAATTACGAAAACTTGAAAACTTATATAATTAAAATCTTCTAATGAAACATATGCTACAGTTGTTAATTATAGGTATTTTTTATAGATCATCTATATTAATTTCTAAAAAATTATTATTATAATACCTATAGTTCCTTTGAAAATAATACTAGAAAGATTTATTCTTTTATAAACTCTTTAAATAAAAAGAAGTCGGTTATATTTCCTACTATACTTTTTCTATTTTTGTATGGATAAAGTTTCAAATATTATTTCTAAAATTAAGCTTATAACTAATAATATGACTTTTATTCCTTTATATTATGATATTTTACTTGGGTGTGGTGTATATTTTGACTAGTTTTCTTCTACTCTCTGAAGTGTTAGATCTTAAGATCTAACATAATTATGCTGGCTTGTAACTTGTCTTCTCCTATTGACCCATTGGCTCTATTTATTTTTCATAAGCTTGCTTCATAAGCTTTTATACTAATTCCATTTATTTTTAATATTATTAATATTTCTCTCCATTCTGGTATTGTAGGATACATTCATTTTTAAAATATGATATATTAAAAATATTCTAAAGAAACCAGGATTGGATATTGAGTTTTTATCTAATTATAGACCAATTACCTTTTGTAAGAAAAATATTGGAAAGAATAATTTCCAAGCAATTAATCAATTATCTAAATGTAAATTCATTATTTGACCCTATATATAGGATTTATAGGGTCATTTGTCTATATACAAAGTGCATATAGGAAATTCTATAGTCCTGAAATACTTCTTCTATCTATTCTTGATGATTGAATTAATAAGCTTGCTAATACTTCTAATATATAGCTTATATTAGTAGATATATCTGCGGAATTTGATACTATTGATCATTCTATTTTATTAAATGTCTTGAATATATTTGTATTGTAGGTATTCCTCTATCTTCGATTAAATTGTACTTATCTGAAAATACAGTTTCTATAAAAATGGATAACTATTATTCATCTACTTGTAAAATGTTTTATAGAGTTCCTCGAGGTTCTGTATATGACCAGTGTTATTTTATCTTTATATCTTGCCTCTTAAAAATATTATATCTAATTTTACATCTGTAAAATAACAAATTGTTTCTGATGATATTCAATTGTATATCGAGCTTCTAATAATAGCCAATTTATCTAATAATATAGCTCTAATTGAATGTATTAATATGGTTAAAAATATTTTTTTTACAAAATAGCTTTATGTTGAATATGAATAAAATTAAATTTCTAAATATATCTAGAACATCATTAGTTTTTCCTTCTGTCATCATTGATTCTATCACAATTATTCAATGCAATAATTTAAAAAAACTTGGTTTTATTTTCGATAATAACTTACATTTCATCGATCAGATAGCTAAATTGTGTAAATCAACTAATTATCAATTATAATTATATACAATACGATCAATAAGGAAATTCTTACTTTTTAGAAATTCTAAAATATTAATAGAATCACTAGTTATAACTAGTGATGTAAATGATGCTCAAATATTAAGCGTGATGCAGTCTCAGTCTCAGTTACCTAAAGTCTCAACTCGTCTCGTGCTCGCTTGGCTAGAGTCTCGACTCGGCTCGGGCTCGTTTTTTTCCGAAAATGAAAGTCTCGGCTCGGTATCAATAACCAAAAGTCTCGGCTCGGCTTTAAAAAGCTCGGTATTATTTACACCACTAGATGAAATTTACAGTATTATTCACTGAATCGCGAATTTACCACAGATTATTTTTTTTAAATTGATGTAAATGTGAAATATATAAAAATTAGTATTAAAATGTAATTTAAAAAAAAAGCATCATTTCGACTCGGTAATGTTTTGTAAAAGTCTAAACTCGGCTCGGGCTCGTTTTATTTCCGAAAATGAAAGTCTCGGCTCGGCATTAAAACTAAAAGTTTCGGCTCGGCATCATTTACATCACTAGTTATAACTAATGTGAAATATATGTCAATGGAAATTATTGTTACTCTCTATATCATGTCCTTCCTGATACTTCTACTAAATGATTATATAGAATTAGTAGATCATCGAAAAGAGTTTAACATCCTGTAAAAATTATATGATCATGAATCAGTCAATTATAATTTAGATAATTCTAAATAGTTAAATATTTATCTGAGATCTATATTCAACTATTTAAAACTTATTTATTAGGTACTAAAGAATCGTCTTCCGAGATATTTGAATTACCTCCTACAATTCAGAGTTTACAAGATAGATCTACGAAACACTTCTACTCGGCTATTACTAAAGAGGAAATACATGCTATCAATATATGGTAAACGATCATTCAGTGTAGCTGTACACGATCTATGGAATGCGTTACCTGTATCCATAATAACTATAGCATTGTTATTAATTCGTAACAATTAATTATAATATATTAACTGATTTATATTCTTTTTGTATATGTTGTTATTGACTATATTGTTTACATAATATAGTACGTTTAACGTTATTTTAGTATTTAACTAAACATTAATTCATTCATGCATACCCTTAATTCATATTTATTTTTTATATTAAATATTTTTTTAATATTTATTATTAATATATGATATTATGGACATTTTATATCTTATTTAAAATAAACTATTATAATAGTATTAATATATTAATATTATTTGTGATATAAATTTATATATGTGTATGAAATAAATAATCAAGTTTAAATTTATTTATTTGTTTAAATCAATGTTAATATTTAAACACCATATTATTAAGTTAATATTATCTTCATAATATTCTGATAAATATTAACGTAATATGTCTTACGTAGTTAGAAAATGCTTGAAAATTAGCATCTTCTTATCTTCGTAGAGTTATGGTACCAGGTATTCAATTATCGTCTTATCACGGTTTTATTTATCTTGAAGAATTCACATAAATGTTTGATTCATTTTCATTTTTTAACCATGGTATCTAATCTTTTATCGGTTCTCATTGACTTCCATTTCGTCATTATATGTGGATGTTTATACATTATTTCGAATGTTCAATTACATTCAGCCAACTAGTATTTATACACTCGGAATAGTAATATTAGTATTGAAGCCTAATTATTAAATCACCATTATAGGAAGTTTAGAAGAAAATTAACGACGAACATTTGTGGTGTATTAATAATAATAATAATAATAATAGAAAGGTTTATGTACTCAAAAAACGATAGACGTTTATCGTTGTATGAGTGTATGTTATGTGTGTCAAGTTGAAATAATAAAACAAATAAATAGTTACACAAATAATAATAAATTTAAAAAGAAGATTTTAATAGACATTATAATTATACCATATATGTATGTAGTCGACATTTAAAAGTAGTAAATGATGACATGGTGCGTAATTCATCGGGAAGACTATTCCAGTACTTCGGAGCAGCAACAGTGAAAGCAGATTCTGCATACAATGATGAGACAAGCGGTAAAGAGAGTTTCATCAGCTCACATTTGCGACTCGGACGAGTAGTTGTTCGAATTATGAGTCCCTTCGATAGGTATGACGGACTCCCATATATATAGCCTTGTGAGTAATGCAAAGAAGTCGAAACTTGCATACATCTCGAAACTGCAACCACCCGAGAGTCGCCATTATGGAATATATAGATATGGTTAAATCACTACGCTTTAGCTTAAATAATATGCGAACAGCTCTAGGTTGATCATTAACCTATAGGTCATTAACGTATACGTTGTATTGAATCGAATTTTTTTATCAATTTTTGCGGAATGTTAATGAAAAGCGAATTACAATATCTAAGTCGACTAAATACTAATGAATGTAATAATGATTTAGTTAAATTAAATGTTAGCTTAGATCTAGCCTTGCCTATATTATACAGGAAATAATTAGCAGTGCGGACAGTGTTTGATATATGTACTGAGTAATCTAATGAATTATTTATAGTAAAACCTAGAGTATTGATGGTGTTTGAGATAGGAAGTGAGATAAGGAATGGATGAGTTAGAGTAAATGAAGAAAGAGATTTAGAAAGTATAATGCTATCAGTTTTATAAATATTTAATGAAAGTGAATTACAGGAAAACAAAGAGATTAAATCATTAATACAGTTAGCAATTTAAAATTGAATTATGTCAATATAATAACCAGGTGGAAAAAAAGTATAAATTTGTAAGTCATCAGCAAAGAGGTGATAACGAATATATGGATATTTAAAAAAAATCAAATTAATGGGAAGAATATACAAAATAAAAAGTATCGGACCCAGTACTGATCCTTGAGGAACGCCATGAGTGTGATCAAATGGAGCCGACAAAGATGACTTGATATTTACCGAATATATTCTATTAGATACAAATGACATCAACCAGTTGTGAACCTGTCCATGAATACCTATTTCACGTAGACTGTAAGAAAGAATCCTATTATTTAACGTATCAAAGGCGCTAGACAGATCAAGAAGAACCAAATAACAAGAAGCCTTATTATCCATAGATAGTATAATATCGTTAAACACAATGTTTAGATCAGTTTATGTACTACGATTGGGAAGGTATGCACTCTGAAAGCAATCCACAATATAATTCGATATGATATAATCAATAAGCTGACGCGTAACTATGCGTTCAATAGTCTTAGAAATTGATGATAATTGCGAAACAGGACGATAGTTGGATATTGGATTAATGAATCAATACAACATGTACAATACCTACTATCCAGAATGCAATCTATACTGAAGAGAATACCGATAATGTACTGAAATTAGATATATATATATATATATATATATATATAATCAGATTATAATCATAGTTTAGGCATTATCCTGGATGAACGAAAAAGCAGAGCTTATTAAGTTCACCCAATGTGATTGTGGGGGGAAAAATCAGGTATAAAATTAAAATAATAATAAATAAAATATTTTATTATTATTCCCGATATATTGAAACGATGTTATTGAAAGACATGAGATCGATCACAATAATGTCGTCATTAAAATCAATATTTGCACGACACGGTATTCCTGAGAACTGAAATATATTCGTTTTCGACATGTTGTACACTTATCTGTACTTATTATTACATGTATTTATTGTTTTTTATATATTATTGTCACACTATAAGAATTTTATAATTGAATTAGTGTTTAAATAAATCATCGTTAAATAAATCATCATCATCATCATAATCATCATATATAGATATATATGCATGAATATATATTATATGTATAATTATACGAAAATGCGAAAATTGTTCCAAAATTATAAGATACGCAAGAAAAATTAAGAGATGAAAAACTGGTACCTGTATTAAAAATCACAGAAGAAAAAAAGGGTTCCGATAGTTAATTAATCTAACGGAATATATACCTTATAAGGTCTAGTGATAAAATGTACCAGGGCTATATTATGCCGATGTATTTTATAGGGAGCTATGTATATAATTATATATATAATATATAATATATAATAAATATATATATATATATATCGGTACAATTATGACCCAATATTATATTGAATAGGAAATATACCAGATAGAACATAGTTTCAACAATGCATTGTTATGTACTATATTATGTTGTATACGAGATGATAACCCACGTGTTATCATGTCGTGTTAGGTACCTATCTCGATTAAAGATACAACATCTAATACCTGCAACTACCATATATGGTATACATACTAGATATAATTCAACCTATTAATTTAATCAGAGTAAATGCCTGCAGCATAATAATAAATTATCTACATAAAATACACCGTCGACAAATAAAGAAAACAACAACACAAGATGATGGTTTATATAAATCAGAATATATATATATATATATATATATATATTATCTGTATCCACTTCATTATAGATTGAATTCGTGATCTAATAAGTGGGCGTGACTATTTCTTCTCTAATCTTTGTGATAAGGTTAAGGATTCCTAGATGAACTGACACAAGGATTAGTCTGACATACTCTACAGTGAACTCAACCCATATACCGAGAGAACAATCGGGAGAATACTTTACCTAGAAGGAATGACCTTGGCAGTTAAACAGATATGGGTATATGATATATACTCATATATAAATATGAATAATAATTTGAGAGAATTTGAATGTCGCTACAAATAATTAATAAATAGCTATACCCACTTATCCGAACACTTATTCCAATACCTCCTATAACCTCTGAGGTTATAGGAAGTATTGCTTATTCAATCTATACTGAAGATAATACAGATAATGAACTGAAGTTAGATATTATGGAGGATTATATATGTATATATATATATATATATATATATATATATATATATTGTATGGCTCTTTAATACTGATTATTGTATATTGTAGAGTACTTTATGAATCATGTAAACAAGTACTACCTATTCCCATTACTAAAGATACGCGTCTCACCGGAGTTGGAAACATCCGCGAAACTAGTAACTACATTGACATCTAATATCTAGAAATATCCGACCCCTGACCCTATAATTATTACCTGATAAGATATGTAGCTAGTGTACAATACTATCACAACCGGATAGGAAACATAATACGCGTACGATGTACGTCGTACATATCTGCTGCATATATTATTATAATAATAAAGTATCTACATTAAATACCGCGTAGACAATTAATTAAAACGGAACACAATGGAATATGTGAATAGGGTATTGTTTAACAGAATTATTAGTTATGTTATATCACATATAGTATATACTACTGCAGTGACATATAAACTATGAACTATAAACCTTTCAATATTAGTTATACCTCGGTGATGTATATGTTCTGACGATAACGATATAAACATAGGCATATATAACTGCAGTTCATTATAATGAACTGTTTTGTGATGATAATGATCTGTATTCTCTTCATTATAGATTATATTCGTAATCTAATAAGTGTGTATTGCAATTTTTACTTTAATCTTCGTTATATGGCGATTAAATACATAACGTATATGTAATATTTCTTCTGGTTAAATTTTATTATGTTTTTAAATTAAAAACAATAATAAATAACAAATAAATTATATTCAACAATTATTTTAAAAATAAATTATATAATAAATTCACAAATAAAACTAAATAATTTATTTGATAATTTTACATTACAATTATAGAAATCACTTGGATATAACATATATTTCATATTATCTTTCATGCCTACGACAGTGAATGTATTAAATATAATGCGATATATTATTTTCGAAATTATATATATATTATAATTATTGTTGGCCATTTATTGTTTATTTCGAAATTATATTTAATTCTTTGATAAAACTAACTCGAATAATAACAATTTCGTGACTGCATGTGCTGCAGAAATAAATCTTCTATTATGATTTAGATTTTATAAATTGAGAAAAAAATTAAGAAATTAAATAGGAATTAAATAAAGAGTTTAATGAATGTTTAATAAGAGAAATTTAAAGAAAAGAATTTAATAAATAATGTTTTAATATGGACCAGGCACGTATATTGATTAAGTATGGATTATATTTAATTGAAGTATATTTAGTATATTTATATACAATACAAAATAGATACTATTACTACTATAGTAGTATACTATAACATACGTGTTTTAAGTTTAAAGTTGTCGTAAGTTGTGTTTTTATAATTTATATTGAAGGATTCATTATTCCAGTCGATAATTATATATTATAATATATATTGAATAATCTGCGTTTTATACTTAATAAAATCTATTTAAGGGAAAGTAACCGAATACTGACACTCTCGGTATATCAGAAACAATAAATCCTACAAAAAAAATTAATGAATAAAATATTCATAATTATATAAATAGTCTAAAAAAATATTTTTTATTTTTTTATTACGTTTTTATATTTATGAAAAAAAATGTCAACTTAAAACCTTCTCAAGAATATACAAAAGTATCGTTATAAAATATAATACTATATTATTAAAAAATAAATCATTCTAAAAATTATATATATATATATATAATTTCTGTGTTTGTTATCAAATATTCATTAAATTATAAGTATATATCTAGAGGTCATATAAGTTCCTAATATATTATAACACTATAGTGTATAATATAGTATAGTATGGTATAAAATGCGTACTAGGTTCTAGTTCACCATAAATTATAAAACTTATACCAAAATGTTTGTCATTCAATACTCTATAAGTTGCAGACCAGGCGTTATACGTTTATGAAAATCACTCCACCTTAACGTGGGACCCACGTCGTGGGTCCATGCTCAATTCAGACCATTAAAATAGGTATTAAAATAATATTTATAAGTTATCTTATATAATTGTGTATAAATAATGATCTGTATTCATTAAAACCATAGATGCATTGAGCAATCATGCTTTAACACGAGAGCGGCTTCGAAGGGACATTAGAGCCATATGGTTATAAGTAAAAACTTAATCTAAGTTCCTGGATGGGATGAAAGGACTCCACCAACATAAAAATAACAATATATATATTCTATATGTATCCTATAAGATACATTATATATAATCAAATATAATTGAGAATTAAATAATTAGAATGAGAAAAACCTGAAAGTTAATATACAACTATGACGTATTAAGAGTGTATTATAATATACGTATACGTAATACAACTTATTGCGTATATATTATGTATTATATATCAATTATATTTGTTTTTATTTATTACTGACTTAATAATTATATTTATAATTATTTACTTGATATTATTTAGAAATTTAATTTCGCCGTAACATAAACAAGTTTTTGTAAATAATAATAATAAAATAAATAAGCATATTCTTAAAAGAGGTTTAATTATTAGGTACATTATGTATTATATGCTAAATAGTTTATGTAAAGTCGCAATAAAATATGAGTATACGGACACTCTAAATGTCTTAATACGGACAGTGTCCGTCGGACACCCTATAACAAATCAGCGCGCAGCGTATTAACTATTCTGATTTTTTATAAAAATCGCGTATGTTATAATAGTAATACAACCAATGAAGCTAAATCTAATTTTTTTATTATTTAGTTACTTGAATTGTATTTTTAATTAATAAAATAATAAAAATTAGTTAATTAATTACTAATTAAATTACATTAAATTATTCATAAAATTAATTATAAATAATGTAATTGTGATTTGTCTGATTCATCAATAATATATAGATTATCTAGTGGAATATAGGGTGTCCGTATTATAACACAGGGTGTCCGTATTCGGAAATGGGTACCGGACACCCCCGTTATCTATGGAATTAAAAGATTAAATAACATTTTAAAATCAAATAATATCTATAATCATATAATATAAATATATTGTAATTTTTGAATAAAAATAATGAATCATAAAATATTAAGACCATTTATTGTTAAAGTGTCCGTATTAGGTTATGACCTATACGAAAGTATACTTTCCCCTATTCATCAATTCATCCCAAAGATATGTTGCTTTACTTGCTTATTTCGGGATTGTTGTTTCCCGGAAAGTAAAAGTTCTCCAAACATCACGGTTCATCATAGCTACTTTCATCTCGCTCGTCGGTATACCAGTTTCGCGCTCGAGATTCCCGATGTAGCTTTATGGTGGCCTTCCCCGTCTTCTAGTTCCATGATAGGTTCCCAAAGAACTAGGTCCGAAACAACTTCATCATCTCTACGTAGGCAATGTCCACAAACTTTAAGAATCGACGTCTTATCTTTGTAGATATTTTCTTTTGTTTTTTTTTGTTTTTTTTTCAAAGATATGTTACATAATATTAATTCTACATAAGTCATTCGATGAACATAATAAGATAAATTAAGATATGTAAATATAAGGACATGTATATATCTTACCATAAAGTCCATTGGATACATTTACATAGACAAAAAATAAACATCGACAAATAAAGATTTAAAAGAGTATCCTTTATATCACAATAATCAAGAAAACGAGCTTAAATTAAATGATAGACAATAAATAGATTATATATATATATATATATTATATGTAATGATATTTTATAGTATTTTAATAACGAAGAAGGTCAATTATTATTTATAGAAGCCTGAAATAGAAAACTCAATAATTAATCTATTATTAACTAATAATAACATTACGGTCCTTAATTTACGGAATACGAACAGTTGGCTGTGGCTTAGTCAGGTATCGCATCTATATTACTATAGTATAGTAATTTGTATAGTATACTATACAAAACTACTATCATATATGATTAGATGAAATATATATATATATATATATATATATATTTTAGAAGAACAATACGTTGAAGAAGAATTATTTTACGAAAGAAGATAATTACTAATATAAACCCGATTCCCAATATATTATATAATAATAACAAAATGTTAAAGGTATGTCCTGGAGGTCCCAGATTATTGGTATTATCAAAGTAGGTAACACATGGCCCATATATTACAAACAAAATAAATAATATGTAAGTATACTATTGTATACTTATAAGTATACAATGATAATAACATATTTTACTTTAATTCCTATTAATGTAATTATTGGTTAACATTTAATATTTTTTGTTTTGTTATGCTTAACAATTATTGTTTATGTAATTTTGTAAATGGTAAAAATAGATATAAATTAATTCTATAGAATGTATACTTGGATATAATTGTAATTGTATCCACATATGTAGTTTATCATTGGGTAGTTACTTCAATATAACTTATGTCGCTCGTAGCCCTTAATTGTATCTTATTTGACCTATTCATAAAATACATTAATATAGTACAACAATTATTTAATAATTTTAAATTAAATACAAATATATTCACATAATCTAATATAATAACTAACTATAAAACCATTATTTACGAAATAATATAATATATAAATATATATATATATATATATATAATTATCAAAGTAGGTTATATATCTAAAAGATACAATTAAATCTAGAAAATAAATAATACTCTTAATAAATATGTATTTATTTGCAATGGCACTTTATATAGTAGCAAAAATAATGAACAAATAACTCCGAATAGATTATAATCACACGGGTACCGATAAGTTAATCACAAATGAAGGTCTCTCTCTGTTTCTCTATATTAAAGCACGTCCATTGGTCGCAATACCAGTTAGGCAACTCTAAGCTGTCACTCAAACGATAACGTCATATAACTATAGCGACACATGCGTACGATGCAACTCGATATTTATTATCGGCGCATCATTATTTAGTATTATTATTTGTCATTCACATTACGCTATATTACTATTTCAAACAATATCATATTTCTATTTTCGGTGTATGACCGTCACGCGTGATGATCACATGACTTTACAGCAATTCAAGAATTGTAAGGCTGATTTTTTCTTTGGGCTGAAATCAACTTCGTCGTCTGCCAAAAGTTGTACTTCGTCATCCTATTATTAGTGGTAATATTTAAATATTAGTTTTATATCTAACGTCTGCATTAAATTAAAATAAATAGCAATATATTGTTAATATTATATCAGTAAAGACATTCTCATAGGTATTTGATAAATACTGTTTATTATATATAATATACATGTATATTAATTAAATTAATATTAAATGAATATATGCTCTTGTATTATAATATTTTATACACTAATAACCATTTTGATTGTTTGGTCTGGGGAAGTCAGACTTTTACCTATGCTCTTCATCATTTTCTTAGTTTTGGAAAGAGTCTTTTTAGGCAAGGTGGTTTTAGCCTAATAATAGATAAAGTAAGTATTTTTAGCAATGTTAATATATATATTCATTATATAGTGTACAGTTTACAGTATACTATAGTTAATATGTTTTTATATATACTTATAAGTATATATCAAAAACAAATTCACTATAGTATATATATATATATATATATATATATATATATACTAATAGGTGTACCTATAGGTGTACACATATATTTCTTTGTAGTAATATATAGTTCTTTTGTAGAGAGGTTTTCTCATAAAGAAATGTTATTTTATTATTAAAATGTATTACAAATAGGGGAAAGTCTCCAACTACCTTATTCAATATTAAAATATATTTATTTGTAATTTTGTAAATAGGGTAATATTATGGAAATGAATAATGTGGCTATTTTAAATTTTTGATATAATTATATTTACAAGAATAAACAGGGGGGTCGGTAATCGGATATCTCTTCCTAATACCGACCCCCTTCTCCTATTACCGACCCCCTAAAATAATCGTGGTATAAATAATGTTAGTATTATAATATCCAATCAACATAGTAGATATTCATAAATATAATTAATTATAACATGTACGCAATTATTTTTTATTGAATTTATCTTTTAATAGTAATATTAAATTTAAATTTAAACTTTATAGTAATTATATTAAAATAGTGTATATTATTATTTAATATTTATTTATTAATCAGTATGTATATAATCAACTGGAATAATGCATCCTAAATCTATATCAATGATACACAAACTACTTATGACATATTTAAAAGTAAAATAATGATCTATTTTGATTGGATATTATAAATCACATGGGGTCGGTATTAGGGTAATTTAGGGGGGTCGGTATTAGGAAAATCATATGAGTTGCTATAATTAAGATATTTTGGTTAATAGTTATTCAAATTGAATTATTTTTATAATAATTATAAACATTTTATTGATCTACAATATTATGCGCAATATTAAGTTTTCTTTTAATTAATAAAGTATTTACAATGATTTAAAAAAAGTTATTTTCAAATATGTAAAAAGTAAAAAAAGAATATTACACTTTATCAAATAACAAATGTAGGATTGAATATTTTGTAAAACAATATACTTATTCATGTTTATCATTACATTTCTAACAGTTCATGTAAATATATATATATATAATTTTTTGATATATCTTATAGTTACTGAGATACGAGAGTGGTCGGTATTAGGAGGGGGTCAGTATTCGGAGACTTTCCCCTACGACGTCATATATTATTAATTAATTTTTTTAATTTATAACAACATAAATTACATATATTTTATAAATAAATAACATATGTATATATATATATATATATATATATATATATATTTATATTACATATATGAAATATAAACATTTAGTAATCTTTTTTGATTCTTATGAATACAAATACATATATGTACAATTATTAATCAATATATTATACCATATATATTTTATTTTATTTAAAATTATATCATATTATTCATGTATGATATGGTCGAGTTAAGTTAACATAAGTATTAACATGTAGTGTGATGTTATGCATGTAGTCAATTTTTAATTACATATGGGTTTTGTACTGTATCATCCACATTATTATTACATTGTATTCATAACATGATGTCATTAATGAATATATTGAATACATTTTCATAATAATTATATATTGATAAACTGTTAATAAACACACGTGTGTTTCTATACTTATAATATATATATATAGAATATTACTCGCTATATATGAATAGTTAAATATTACATGGCTTATCAATTATAATAGTAATATAATACATGTATATATTATATAACACTTATTATAATATATATATATATATATATATAATGAGTAAAGTACTTTTAATGAAAAACAAGCAAAAACACAAGCAAATGGAAACATTATCTGGGGAATACTTAGATGCTATTTATGATAGCTATACGCGTATATAACTATAGCGTTTAAGATAGTAATGTGTACACAATGTACGTACATTGTACACATCCACCCTCTTGTACACACGTGCTATAAGTACACATTCGTGAACATGTTTGTATACTTCAATACATATACGTATACGTACTATATATAGTGTACGATATATTCAGCGTATACACACATACGCACACAAATATATATATATATATATATATATATATACGTGAACACCCATGCGTGTGTGCGTATATGTCATCGATATAAAGAATTTCTTTATATCGATGGTATATGTGTATACATATACAAACACACACACACGCATACATCTATGTGTATGTATACAATTAAAAACACATACACACGCGCGCATGGATACCAACCTACACACACACGTACACACATACGCTCATACGGGCATCGCTTGAGCAACGTACACGTACTATATATATATATATATATATACCCTATATACTGATATATACTATAGCAACACTATTCTAGGAGTGCAATGTATTATTTATAGATGTTTATACATATAAATACCAGACTGCATACACATAGATAGCAGCCTACGTATTATGTATACATTACATGATATATGTTGTTGTGTACATATATATATAGCGATATGTATATAGTAATATATATATATACATATATATATAATATATATATATACATATATATATAAAATATATATATATATATATATATATATATAATATATTATATATATAATTATATATATATATAAATTCATACTAAATATATGAATATATACACGTATAACATATACCACTACATACACACTATCTGTCTCTCACACACACACCCATCATATAACACTAGACATATGCTTTATATATAGATGTATCGATTAATAAGCCTTAATTGCGTAATGTATTGAACATTGTCATTCAGTGTTTATCTTTAAATTATACTATTGTTTATCCCGTTAAAATACAGACATATCCTATAAGTATAATTATATATGCCTATATAAGGCGCTTACGTTAAATTGTATAATTGCAAGTTATCCTGATAACTATAGAATTAATTAATTATTATTATAAGTATTATAATTATATATATATATATATATATATGTACATATATAATAACATTATATATTAATCAAATATGGAGATGTTCGACTATATATAGCTATAGCTGTCTAAACTAGAAAGCCTATAAACATGTATAAATGCAGCTTCCATTTACAATATATATATATATATATATATATATATATACTATAGTGTATAATTTATGAATTCGGTCACATAATTCTAAAATAATAGATATATATGTAAATATATACCTTACAAAATAAACTATATTTTATTTTTAACTACATGTATACATGTATGAAGTGAGTATATGTACGCCATATATTGTATACTTTTATATCACCCCAATTATAAAAAAAACTACCCTTAACCACTCGAACCTGTCGAGTTATCGACCCAGCTCCCAGATTTCATCAATCTCTAGGCCTTGGAACGAATTATATCTGCTCTACTTATACAACTTATACACTACATTAATACCAATTACATTAATGATAAGTTTCAAATTGCTTACTTACCCCATCGGAGCACTGCATCAGTCATGGATCTTATCATTAATACTCCTATCCTTGGCAACAATGCCCCTGCTACCTTGTGTTACTTGACCAATCCAGAACCTTTGACACTCTAAAGTTTAGAGTTTAAACCATGACATTCTTGCTTTAAGACTCAATGAAATCGGTATTCATGGTCAATACACAGCTGGTTCCTGTCCTTCTTTTCCTTGAGGTCCTCTTCAGTGAAAATTAACTCATCTTTCTATACTTTTATCAGAACTCGTGGCGTTTCACAAGGCTCTGTGATTGGTCCTTTACTTTATTATTTATAGTATACCCATAAAATCCATATTTCGTAAATATCCTTACATCCACTACCATCTTTTTGCTGACTATCTACAAATTTATACTCCTTTTCCCATTTCCTGTGACTCCAACTCTATTCAAATGTATATGTTTAACTGCCTCACAGAACTTACTGACTGGTTCTCCCATAATTCCCTATCACTTAATATGACCAATACCGACACCATCATTCTCTCCAGACATATCCCCTAATCACCACCCACCCCTTTCTACTATCCCTTCCTACCTCACAATTCATAACAACTCTAGGTTTCATTATCAACTCCCACCTAGATTACTCTGGCCACATATCTATAATGATTCGCAATACCAACTATTTTCTTTATAGTATTAGAAATTCACGCAATAAATTAATTTATAATTTACAACAAATTCAATTGAATTTGTCAATGACTAAAAGTCTAATACACTTGCTAGTTTTCAGTAGACTAATATACTGCTGCTCACTTTTATGTAATCTACCCATAACGCTTATGCTTAAACTTGAGATGATATAATGACTTGCTATACGCACCATTTATAAACTGAAGTTCCCTTCAATAGTTTCAATATCGGCCCTAATGCAATCGGCTGGCTTAAGTTTAGATATATCTGCAGGTACATACTACTATGCATCACCCACAAGGTAATCTATCTTAGATCTCCCAAATATCTAGCAGACATGATCGATATTCAGACCATTAGTCGAGCTAGTAGTAAATATCAAACAATGAGCGTCGCTCGACTCTCTCTGCTCACTCTGTGATAGCTCCAAAATACTGGAATGCTCTACCATATGACATTAGGTGTTTGAAATCTCTGTCGCTATTTAAACGTAAACTATCCACGAACCTATTAAAATTGTGACCTATCCTCCCTTTTCCTTCATTTGTATTGTACTCTATTTATTTTATTTGTGATTCCTTCTCATGACGCCCATAACCACCACGTAATTTTGTAGTCAATAAACAATTTTTAAATAAAATAAAAATATATGTTGCGTAAAATCCCATTTTATGTCGGTATGGTATGGTTCATCTATAGATATATCATATCATATGATTCACATATTATATGCCATAACGCTATGAATGTATACATTCATATACACCGACATAGAAAATGTTCTTATTTCGAAGAAATGAGATCTCATGTAATACTACCATCGATTATATAATAACATTACAGAATAACAACGGCGCTATTTCTAATGCAGCTGAATAATTATATTAGTATTGATTTTCAATGAATTTTTTATACCCGTTTCAGTGTGACATATATGTTATAATATACATTATATATATATATATATATATATATATATATATATATATATATATATATATATATATATATATATATATACTATGTATCTATTATAATACGAGGAATGTGTTTATCAGCTTAATAATAGCAAAAGCCCACATGACTAATAGTGCGTATGTTAAAATAATGTGTATTCGGTAAAAATAGAAATTATATTTCTTATATATATAATATATATATATATATATATATATATATATAGTAATCATACACATATAATTGCATATAGTATTACTATTAAATATACAATATTGTTTAAATGATCTGACTCGTGAGTTTACATTATACAAACGTACAGATACATACACATAAAAACGAATACGCAAATACATATAGATATACACATACATATAAAAACACACACACACATACATATATATATATATATATATATATATATATATATATATATATATATATATATATAATATAGATATTATTTAATTAGTAATATAAGAAATCTATTTAAATTTAAAAATATTTTATTTTATTTCTCATTTTATTTATCTATCTACATGCAGGTGTCGCTCTTTTATTAAAATGTAAACAATAAACAGAATATAGCCTGAGTGTCCTACTCCCTCCCTGGTAATACTTTATAATTAATATCTTTATAATACACACACATATATATACGTATGTGGGGTACAAACTTTAAATAGAATACTCGTATCTTCGTCGCAACTTTCGTCTTCGGTTGCCCACTCGATAGCTTCGGAGTACTTCCTTCCGGCCAGATAGAAGGAGCAGTCTTCCTCCGTCGTAGGCTTCGTCTGTACATCGGTTATCATCTCAGCGTCATCTACTTCCGGAACCGTAGCTTCATCACCTTCGTCTTCATCAGCTGCCGGTTCGTCTTGTTCCGCTGTAGCGGATGCGGTGTTCAGTTCCGCTTCCAGACTGATTCCGATATCTTCGCTGATCATTTCCGGGGCCACCATGTTAAGTTCGCTAGCGAGGTCCATGCCCGTGGGAGCCAGTAGCGGCGTACCGGTCGGTGTGCCGAGGTATATCTCGGTCATTTCGTCCATCTCGTATTCGTCCGAGTCGATGCCGACTAGATCTTCGTCCGGTGAGTCATCGGCGTCGTCACGTGACGATGCCGTTACGTCATCACCGGCGAGTGACGTCATCGCGTCGCCGGCGAGTGACTCATCGCATATCGAGATCACGTCATCATCGGAGAGCGATGATGACGTCACCTCGTGGTGGCGGGACGTTTGCGACGAACACGGTCTGGACAACTCGTTCAGATCGGCCGACTCGCTAATGAGGGCTGTCAGTTCGGCTTCGAGGTCGTTCAATGCGGGTTCAAGGTCGAATTTATCGGCGGAGTATGTTTGCTCATCGGTGGTTAGGTCTATTCTATCCGAGTCTGTGGCGGGGGTGTGAGATTGCGGGCGTTCAACGTCCGCGAGTGAGGGAGATTGTGGGCGTGATACCGGCGATGGCGGTCGGTCTATCTGAGTGACGTGATCGATAACGGAGGCGTGGTTAAGCTCGCAGGGGGCGTGTTCTACGAGAGATAGCGGTAGTTCCTCTACCGACAAAGCTGTAATGCTATCTATATCATCGTCATCTTCATCGTATTCAGCGTCCTCATCCTCGTCGTCGTATGACTCGGAGTCTTCTGAATATCTGCTGTCCACGAATGCCTGTATATTGTGTTATACATTCGTATTAGTTAAAGTGTTATATGTTATTATACGTGTATATACGTATATAGTAAACTATATATATATATATATATATATATATATATATATATATATATATATATCTGATTTATCAATAATATGATGATTTGGGAAGTTCTTGTAAAAACAAATACATTTATTTATTAACTTCTCCAGTATTTCTTGCTTTACAACATGAAATAATAAAGTTGATTAGATATATATTTATATATGCGAATGTTGTTATATATTGTTATAAATATAATTGATAAATTAACATTACAAAATAGAATATAAATATTTGCTCTATATGTTAGAGGGTATACTCAATCAATAGATATATATATATATATATATATATATATATATCATTTACATCTAATATGTCATCTGTATTATGATAGTTATTATTTATAAAATTGTATACATATCATATTATTAGATATGTTATAATCAACCACTTCATTACATTACTTAGTTTCAATTATATCATTTATATTTTTTAACTTATTATTAATATATATCTAACGCTTATACAATGTATATATATATATATATATATATATATATATACAATATGCCCTTACATACTGTTTCTGTGCATTTATATAGATATTTTTTAAGAATACCCCCTCCCAATATTATTTTAACCTCTCACTTATAAATGTGTGCCTACATAAACATTCGGTTTTTATCATAATCAATCATACCATAATTCTATAAAATACATAAAGGTATGTATTATAAATAAGTAGATGTATTTTATTAAATTGTTTTTCATATAATATGAAAACAAAATATTTTTTTTTAATTTGACCCCATTTACAAATCTTTAAAAATGCTGCACTGCGACATTCGCACTTCCGACTACGCACCACGATTTCTATTCGTAAGTCTCTTTATTAACTTGATTTACTTTCTATAATAAACTCATTAAAATTAAAGCATTAAATCTATCTTTAATTCACTTTAAAATGATGCCTTCCAAAATAGTACTATTACTCTTTCAATGAATTTAATATTAGCTCGTTAATGATAACTTACTTAACATATACCAACTTATAATAAACTTATTCAAATATCAAAACATGAATATAGTAATATTCTGCACATCTTAATTATATATATATATAGGTATATTAATTATTATATATACTTAGTTATATAACTTAAGTTATTATTATTATTAATTAATAATATTCACATATAGGTAATCTACTAAATAATGTTACTTCAATAATTATATCGATATCGACAACAATAATATTGCAATGAACTAAGATTCACTTCCTTTGAAGATTTTAAAACTAAATAATTCGTTATACTAAATCGGAAAATTATTAAATTCTCTAAACTAGATAAAATAAATTGTATCCACTGACTGAAAAACATAGATTATACATCTATAATATATATTTATCAGTATTATTCCTAGAATTATGAAACTCCTCCATAATACAAATTAACTGGATAGGTATACTATAGTAGTATACTACTATAGTATATATATATATATACTATAGTACCTATAGGTACCTAAGGGGAAGTCTCCGATTACCGACCCCTTCTCGTATCTCAGTAACTATAAGAGATATCAAAAAATTATATATATACATGAAATGTTAGTAATTTAATGATAAATATGAATAAGTATTTTGTTTTAAAAAATATTCAATCCTACAATTGTTATTTGATAAAATGAAATATTCTGTTTTTACTTTTTAAATATTTGAATAATAACTTTTTTTAAATCATTGTAAATACTTTATTAATTAAAAGAAAACTTAATACTACACATAATATTGTAGATCAATAAAATGTTTATAACTTTTATAAAAGTAATTTAATTTGAATAACTATTAACCAATATATCTTAATAATAGCATCCCATATTATTTTCCTATTACCGACCCCCTAAATTACCATAATACCGACACCATGTGATTTATTGTATCCAATCAAAATAGATCCGTATTTTACTTTAAAATATGTCGTAAGTTATTTGTGTATCATTAATATAGAGTTAGGATTCTTAATTCCAGTTGATTATATACATACTGATTGATAAATAAATACTAAATAATAATATAAGCTAATATAATTAATATAAAGTTTAAATTTAAATGTATTATGAATATTAAAATTTAAATTCAATAATATATAAATTACGTGCGTATTTTAATTAATTATATCTATTTATGTCTGCTATTTTGTTTGGATATTATACTATTACAATCATTTCTACCACGAGTATTGACCTAAGTTAGGGGGTCGGTAATAGGAGAATGGGTGTCCGTAGTAGTCACATATATCTGATTACCGACCCCCCGGTTTATTCTTGTAAATATAATTATATCAAAAATGTAAAATAGCCACATTATTCATTGCCATAATATTACCCTAATTATAAAATTTCAATTAAATATATTTAATATTGAATAAGTTATTACAAATAATCATTTAGGGGTCGGTAATTGGAGACTTTCCCCTTTTCTATGATATCAACTTAATAATTCATTATTATTACAGATTTTAAAGATGGAAGTAATACATTATTTTTGTTTGTTCTCTATTATATTTTGTTATATACATTTTGTAGGATTGTATGCGAAGTTGCAACACATTGTATGTATATAAAAAGTATATATAGAAATTTGTATATATATAAAACTATTATATGTGACAATTTATTGTGGCAAACTATTATGTATGACTCACTATTATATTATCATTAGCAAATATTAAAATTTATATTTTCTATTATTTCAATAATAATATAATTTAGGGATTAAATTAATATTATATTCTAAAGTCACCGATTGATAAATATATTTCTAAATGTACTAGAAAATATATTTATCAATCGGTGACTTTAGAATATATTCTATAGAATCAAAAACAGTAAAAACATACATCTAAAACGTATTTTAATTATTATAAATTATAGTATATTTATAATACTACGTATACTAATTATACTACTGAAACTAAGCATTACAAGTATATATATATATATATATATATATATATATATATATAGTATTATTGTTATTGTTATTTTGGTGGAGACCTTTCGTCCCATCTAGGAACTTAGATGACTTTTTCACACATAAGCATATTTAACCATATGGTTCTAATATTACTTCGAATACGCCTTCATGTTAGGGATACATGGTTTTAATGACAGTCTATAATTTATTTATATATATATATACGTATGTATACTGTGTTTATTGTATATATTATTCTGCATGCGTATACGCATTGGTTTATAAACCAAGGCGTTTGTTATTAAATGTAAACCCAATGTTAATTTTTGTACCATGTCGATTTGGGTATCAATTCATATGTATTTTTTCTTCAATATTTTTGTTTATTTATTTTGTATTTACCTAATAAACTATATATTATTATTATATTATTATACACAATTATCAATATCACTTCTAAATACTATCCACGGGGCTTGAACCCGTGTCCTACTACCCGTACGCATAATACCATAGTCAAGCCTAAGCCACACAGACAGTATTATCTATAAATATATACATTAGAAATAAGCTAAATTAGCTGGACAAGTAGAACACGTGATAACAACTAACGTCAAACTCTGGATCCGAGAAGCCGTCGTCAACACTGCTCAGTGAACATTTGTTCCCCCTCTGTGGTGATGGTAATGAATACATGTAGGTTAGTTCCTACACTAGGTTAGTTCTTAAATATAGAGTGTATATTTGGTATTGAGTTAATTTTGAATAACATTAATTATATGGACAAGTCTTTTAATCTTGTCTATATTTATATTTAACATATCATAATAATTAAAAAGTTTTATATATTACAATATGTAAATATATATATATATATATATATATATATATATATATATATGTATATATATATATATATATATATATATTTATATATATTATAAATGTACTTACTATATTAGCAACTTTAACAATGGAGTTATTGTTATTAATCGGAATAGGGTTTGATATAATGATGACGTCTTTCTGAAAATAATATAAATATAATAATACATTTTCTAGCAATATTTATGTTATTTCAAATACATAAATTTACATTTATATGATCAATAAACTACATTACCTATATATATACTATATGCAACTTATAGTAATATATGTATTAATACGAATATCATATTCTATGTATCATATTCTAAGTTTATAACACGATAAAAATATGAATTTTCTATGGAAAATAAACTATGAATTTTCTAGGGAAAATAAACTACACTTATAACAAATAGCATAATATATATCACCGTCAAGTAATACTAACTAAATCGATTAGATCTTGGTTAATTTTTCCACTTTCGTTACCATAACGACCGTCTTCGTAACATCCGGTCACGTTTTCGACACTACCTTCGCCATCGCTATCAGATCCAAACTCACTAAGGAATACTCCAGAATCTGTTGGGTTGTTAGCTATTTGTGTATCTCATCGATCTAAAGCTATAGCTTCCTTACTTACAAAGGTATACACATTGTCCATGCCTTATATAATTTGTAATTAATTTAATAAGTATTATATATATACTACATACTATATAATATATAGTATTATTTATATATTGAATTCATTTATATGTTGAATTCATTTATATATGTAAATAAACGAATATAGGTAAATATAAAATAGGAACTTGTAAGGAAATAAAAACAAAATAAAAATGTATACATGTTTATTTTATCAGATTTTAAATAACGTAATTTACTTTATATTATGAAAATATATAAAAAAATATAAGCACATGTGTATGCATATTAATAGATTGGTATATCACTAATAAACCAATGAAAATTGTTCAATAGCAATGCACAGAGATGCCCAAACCCAATGATATTATATAAGGTAGGAACCTACATAAAACTTGGTTATATAAATAATATATTCATATAGGTGTTATGCGTGAAACATTATATCACTCCACTATTTATTAAAAGCCTAATAGGCATATAATATACGATAATGTAAGTATAATAGATTATAATAGACGTATACTAGATGATAATAGACGATTAACAGACGATATATGTAAATATGTTATAGAGATATCCCGTACATTTACTGTTTTCTTAACTTAACAACTAACTTATTGTTATATCATATGATATAACAATGATCTAGTTCTTATATAATATATTATGAGTTAATCAAATAATTATATGGGACTTAAGAAATGTAATCACAGATTATTTCTTAATAATATTTTCTAATACATATTATAAGATTAAAATAAAACCCATTAAAATTAACAATAAATTATGTGATACATTATTTAAATTAAATGTCGTGTACTAATATATAGATTATTTTATATTCAATTAATATATTATAAATATTATTAAACTATTAAAATATTATAAACAAATTAGTATGCTATTGAAATAATAATATATTTAATACATGCTTATAAATATATGAAAACTTATAATATATTAGAGTAAATTCTAAAAAAGAAGTAATTACATAAATATAGAAATTACATAAAAAACTTTTATCATATGATTCCTATAATAAAATAAACATTATAATACAATAACTAATATATGATAGAATAAAGTACATTATACATATGATCTGAAAATCAATTAAATAAAGTATAAAACATATATAAACATATCAGTATAAACATATCAGTATAAACATATAATATATAACTAACATTACATGATTTCATAATAATGTACGAACAGTTATACCTAATGTTATACCTATTGTTATACCTAATGTTATACCTAATGTTATACCTAATGTTATACCTAATGTTATACCTAATGTTATAACTATGTTATACCTAATGTTATACCTAATGTTATACCTAATATTATACCTAATGTTATATTTGGTTATCATTGATATACCCATTCAATAACCCTATAACATTCGGTTATACGCGCTACTAACCGGGTCTGGTTTTCTCCAGTAGTTTGTCATAGATCTGGGGTTTGATTGTTTCTAGAAGATTTTGGGGGTACGTCGGGAGGACATCGATCGGTTTGACTAGGGTTAGTCTTATCCTTATCTCCTCCTCCCGACGTTCCTCACGTTGTTTGTGCTTTTCTGTTAACAGGGTTAGATACGAGGTTACGTATATGTAGACATTAACATATATGGTAATGTTAACATGTTCTTGTTAGTGTTATTGTTATTTTGATGGATTCCTTTCGACCCATCCAGGAACTTAGATGAAATTATCACTTATAACCATATGGTTTTATTGTTGAAGTCTCTTTCATGATAAGGCATCCGTGGTTTTAACGATATCCGATCATTTATTTATATACACTTATATAAGATTACTTCTAAATATTATTTAAAGACTTATTTTAATGGTCCGGACAAGGTTCGAACTCGCGTCCTACAGATTATGTGTCTGACGCTTTAGCCAACGGAGCCACACAAGAAGTTAATATTACGTACACATAAATGGTGTTCTTTTGTAGCATGGCAACTTGTACAGATAGACAGATGGATATACCATTGTTTGTATATACACGACGTATCAACTTTATGTCCAAAGTGTCCATCTGACTAATTATTCTGCTCTAAAAAAGCACCCCTTTATAAGGGGGTGATTTTTATAACTATAGTATATAATAACTATAGTTTTTAGTATTCGTTATGTATATACTATTCTATATAATAAACGATGTCTATATAATCTATGAATTCTTGTATTCATATATGATTTAAATATAATATATTCATTTATATTAACATTTAAATTCGGCGTGTTGGCGAATGCAAATTATGTATATACTATTACACACATTTCATATCTACCTACCGATATTTATATAATCATATAAGTATACTTATAGCATAACATTGATATAGCATAACATAACAATATATTGTATAACAATAAAGAAAAAGATTGTAAATTACTCAATTTGCAGAATACTTAAATATGTGATATACCTTCTTATTAAAAGTACACATATAGCATAAGCATAACATATATGTTATATATGTTGTATACAAGAATAACACATACCATATATAGTCTATATATTCTATATCATAATGGTGATGAATTCCGGTTACTTGTAGTTATTTAAAACTCTACAAATACAATAGACATTAGTATATACTACTAACTATATATATATATATATATATATATATATATATATATATATATATATATATATATATATATATATTTAATTCTAGGTAAAACTAAAGTAATTATGACTGAAGATCAAGGAGAAATGTTAATAGATGGCAAGCATATTGAAATAGTATCTCACTTAATTTTCCTGGGATCTCTAATAATCAAGGCTGGGTTATGTAAGATGGAAATACGCAGAAGGCTAGCAATGGGTAGATCTGCAATGGGGGACTAACGACAATCTGGAAAGAGAGAGGAATTACGGTAATTCAATTACCCTCAGAACTAAGAGTTAGCACGTAAAAGCTTTAGTTTTCCATATAGTCTTATACGGAGCAGAATCTTGGATAATGAGAACACTTGAGAGAAAGAAGATCGATACTTTTGAGTTTTGGTGTTGGAGACGTCTGCTAAGAATAGCATGGACCAACAGAAAGACAAATATATGTGTTATTGACAATATAAAACCAGAATGGACGTTTGAATCAAGGATAGTCAAGGCATCATTATGCTACTTTGGCCATGCCATAGGATCAGGCAAAATGTAATATGAAGTGATGGTAGGAAGAATGGCGAGTTATAGAAGCATAGGGAGACTACGGCAAATATGGCTGGATTGCATAAAGAAAAACTTCTCTGGAACTATCTTCAGAATGATGTAGCCTCAAGATGTAGGAGGAGTTGGAGAGCTGCTGTCATCGATGTCGCCAGGGGTCGGATACGACTCGACGGCACAGGTTAATATGTTAATATATTTATATATATTTATATATATATATATATATATATATATATATATATATATATATATATATATATGTGTGTGTGTATGTGTATGTGTATGTGTTTGTGTATAGTAAGGTCAGTTGTAGCTTCCATTGTATTATTAATTAAGTATTACTAATTAGTAATTTCCGAAATTATTAATTATTAATTGCCAATTGCAAATTTATTTAAACAAAAGAAAATAAACTCGAATACTTTTTATTCCTACGATCTTTGATAATACGATTTATTAAATTCAAAAACCTATTATTTGTAAATATAACACAAACTTGGAACATAATTGCAATTTAGAGTGGTTATTTTCTAAGGATCTATGTATACATATGCGTGATAATTTACTATGTTATGTTTATGATGCTATGTAATGACAATGCCTTATTATTGAATATATAGTAAATAGATGGGTAGATTCTATAGAATATATGCTAATATCTATAGATCATATGCGCAGACTGGATATTACTCATTAATGGCATGGAATTTACATAGATATTTGCGGTTTTCATTCCTAGGAGTAACGTACTAGTTAGGAATGTTTTATGACTAATATTTCATTACAAGCTCAGCGTATATACATGTGATATAACTATTATATTATATTATATAACTATTATATTATGTAATAAGCAGACTAATAAAATACACATTACGATAATATATGATTTCGTGTGGATATATAATAGATTGCATAACATCAGATTTATATTTATAATATTTTAGATTAAATATAGTATATACTTTTATATATAAAAGTATTAAACTTGGCTAAATATATATTTGTAATACAAATATAATTATATCTATTTATTATTTAGTAGGGGAAATTAACCTAATACGGACACTTTAACAATAAATGGTCTTAATAGTTTATTACTCCATATTTGTATTACAAAAGTATGCTATATTTATATTATATAATTATAGATATTATTGTGATTTTTAAATTGTATCTAATATTTGTATTCAATAGATAACTGGGGTATCCATATTTGATACCCATGTCCGAATACGGACAATCAGCTCAATTAAAATTACATTATTTATAATTAATGTTATGAATAATTTAATATAATTTAATTATTAATTAATTTAATAATTCGTATTATTTTATTAATTAATAATTACAAGTAAATTATCTAAATAATAAGCATAACAAGTATTAATCAAGTTATGGTGTTAATATTATAATGCACGCGATTTGTATGAACATTAGAATAGTTCACACGCTGCGCACTGATTGGTTATTGGGTGTCCGTATTAAGCCACCAAGAATTTCCGTATTAGTGACTTATATAACCTCTAGATATATGCTTATAACGTAATTACTATTTGATAATAGATATAGCAATTATGCATATCATTTTTATAATTCTTTAGTTATTATTAGTATATTGTTATATTTTATATCGATACATTTTTATATTGTTGAGAAGGTTTTAAGTTGATATTTATTTTCTTAAATTTAAAACGTAATAAAAAAAGTGCTTTATTATATCAGCATTATTTAAATTAACAAAACAATAAAAATACGTATTTAAACTATTTATATAATTATGAATATGTTATTCATTAAACATGTTGTGTAGGGTTAATGGTTTCTGAGATACCGAGCACCGTTCGTATTCGGGCACTTTAACCTAGTGAATTATCAGAAATTATATACTAGATATTATATTTAAACAAAATGTACGGGTATTTATAATGTATTGTATTAGTTTATTAATTTTAGTAGTCGAGCAATGGAAATTTAAAATAATTGTAGTATTTTTAAAATATAATTCAATGCGTGAATGAAAAGTTATGAGAATCCGTACTTCACATCGGTATTTAATAAATTACAATACTTGCTAGTAGACAATTTGTTGCTCTAAAAGAAAATATCAAACAAATATACTTATTTAATGTTGTAACATGATATTATCAATACATATTTTATATTCTATTATATACTATATATTAGTAATCGAGTATATATATATATATATATATATACTGTAGTTTTAAACTCGTAGACTTATTGTGGGATTAACCGTAATATATTAACGTATACTAATTTAATATATATTAATATATATATATACAATGTATATTATACATATATATATATATATATATATATATATATTTATATATATATACATGTATGTTAAACTATATGGTACGGTTTTATAAAGAAATATCAATTTTCACAGTGAATATCGAGGCAAGTATGTAACATACATTACGATCCTCAATAAATGATTATAATTTAAATGTAAGGCATGCCATAAGTGCACTTATAGGTATGTATACAAATAAGTATTGTATACAAATTAAAAATAACAATCACCCTAATAAAAAAACCGTATAATAGTTAAGGTAGCTAATAGCTACCAGCTATAGATATATGTGGTAGAGTATAATATATAATCCAGTACTTTTATTAAACTGGTCTTTTAAAAATAACCTATTACATTTATACGATACTATTTGTAGAAATAGATACTAACTAACACAAATATTATAGACTAGTTCTATAACTCCTATAGGAATACCTACTATAGTACTACTACTCATAAGTAGTATCCTTTATATAGCATATGCTAAACTTATTATAACACAACTGTAACGTATTCAATAAATACGGTGTTGTTGATTTACATTATTAAATTTTAAATACTAAAATATATGTTATATATAACATATACATATGCATGTATATTTATTTAAATTTGTACTTCAATACATTTTATATTTAATAGATATTACAATTAAGCTTCCTATTTTTATAGAATATTATTAAACATTATTATAATGACATAATCATATATGAAATACTATAGATTTTAAATATAATACACAGTATACTATAGAATAAATATAATAACTATAAAAATACCCTTGATATATTGATCTAATAACATCCCCATTATATGAAATAATCGTACTAGCATCTAGTAAATATGATAATGTATAATATAAATAATATGTGTTCAATAAAACATTAGCATCATCATCATCATCATCATCATAAATAACTGTTCTATTCCAGACTGTAGTCTGATATAACTGAATTATCAGCTATTATATATATATGTATATATATATATATTTAAGATATGCTATATTAGTTCATTAAGTGCATACATATGTTCATATCCCTAATGAATATATATATATATATATATATATATATATATAGATATATATATATATATATATATATATATATATGTATATATATATATTGATAGTCTGCATATATAATGTAAGGTATAATTCATCATGTACATAGCATGTGTTCTATGGGAGTGTCTCATTGGCAAAGTGAACAATACTATACCTACTACGTAGTGTTACACTAGTAGTATTAACACACTACATATTTGTAATAAGTCTAAAGACTAAAATAGATGACTGCTAGAGCACCTGTTGATGTAGTATAGGCAGATGTACATTGTAGGCCATGTACATTGTACATTGCCTTGTACATTACATTGTACATTTTACACGTTGTACATGCCGTATGTGATGGTATTATCAATGAAGGTAATTATCCAGTAATCGTGGTATTTATATCTTGGGGAGGGGTAGTTATAAATAAAGTAGGTATAGAGTAAGTATATACCTACCTAATATATATATATATATATATATATATATATATATAATAACCACATGTGGTTATTATAGAAGATAACAATTAAATATCAATATATCGTGATTATATAATAACATATTAATATTGATCATTATAATTTACGCTGTTGAAAATTAAAGTCAAATTCCGACTGAATAAAGTAACACATATAAGTGGACAATATATTGTCCAATGTACAAAACGCTATAAATATAAATTGTATTGACTTAAAAAAGTATAATTTTTGCTTTAAATACATTTCAGTAAAAGTACATAAATATTTTTATATAAAATATATATAGGTATTAAATAAAAACATAATACTTGAATATTTTTTTTAAAAGGGATACTTTTCTCTAAACTAATAACCAATGTTGTATACAAGATATATCTTTAAATAATATAATACATAATCTTTGTACCTTTTATTTATCTTGTAATATATTAGGTATACCTCATTTATGATATATAATATATATATATATATATATATATATATATATATATATATATATTATATATATAATATATATAATATATATATTATATATGCTATATTTATATTTTCGTCTGAGGTTTTTAATATACATTGTAATAAGTAAATGGTTTTCTGCAGTAAAATAAATGGTATTTAAGGTGTGCTTATAATAGAACCCTTTTGATGGTTTTCTGCAGTGACATTTTTAGAATAACATATTAAGGGTTTTCTATTATCGGATTTAAGAATACCATTTAAATGGTTTTCCACAGTAGAAATTAAGAATACCATTTATATGGTTTTCCACCGTAGAAATTTAGAATACCATTTATATGGTTTTATACAGTCGGTTTCATAGAATACCATTTAGAGGGTTTTAAATAAATATTTTTTTTAAATACCCTTTCGATGGTTTTCTGCAGTAAATATCAGTCTAGAAAACCATAATGTTTAACAGTGTATACAACGGTATACCGTTAACCTAAACTTGATCATATTATTAAAGTCCTTACATATCAACAATAAGTTATAAACCTACATAGAGATATGATTCATAAACCTAATGACGAAAAATAGTAACTATAGGTAAAATAATAGGTAAAATACAAAATCGAAGACTCATAAAAACTATAAAATCTGAACTTTAAATTTATTTGATTATTTTAATATCATGTTAGTTCTAATTTAATAACAATAGACCTTATATGGGTGCGGTTTTGTAACGCTAAACGCCCGCCACAGGGGAGAAGTCACGTGGTAAACTCTATTCTAATTACATTACGCAGTTGTCCACTTAGATTTCGAAGGGGAATTGTCACGAGTCATATTGGGGAATATGATTCATCGCTAGTAAATGCGACAAATTTACCCTATATCAGTGAACCGAGACGAACTTTACACAGATAATGATGATTTTATATCAACACTAAATCTAATATTATTAATATTATTATATAAGTATACTTTTCTATAAGAATATATTGTTTTGCTTCTATATACTTATCATAGTGGATGAAAATATATACATATATAAACATATTTAAAAAAACAATGTAATAGGTATTACTCTGGGTATTACGTGTTAAACCACGTGATTACTAGCAGACATCAGACTACATCTATAGTCTGTGCACATCATTACTATAGTCTGTGCACATCATTACTATAGTTTGTGCACATCATAAATATAGTTTCCACACGTGTTGAATTATAGCTCATTGATATAGTACATGTATGTCCTATAGGACAATGTAGGCCAATATATTGGACACGGCAAACGTGTATGGCATACTGAATGAGACGATGTATGATCGATATTGTTGTAAATTATATACCTCATAACACAATATAGCTACCGGATATATATATATATATATATATATATATATATATATATATATATATAGTTTACATATATATATATATACAATACTGGAAAATGGGGAATACTATGGTATTCTTCAGAACATAATTCCCGTTATTTAATAAAATGTGAAATTATAAAAATAATTAAATATATATAAATATATATTTATATATAAAATGTAGACTATAGTATAATTTTCCATATATAGAATAAATAAATATATATATATATATATATATATATATATATTCTATGCAAAATAATATAATACTTATAAATAGTTATGCTATAATAGTGATAATATATTTATACATTTAGAATATAACAGAAGTATTATATTATAAATGCACATTCTAAACTATACGTATATTATAGTGTTATAAAGTTTAAATTATATCTATATATTTTTATATGCATAATGTATGTAATAATAGTATAGTTTTGGTTCGAACAGTAAAGTATAATGATGTGTTACACCATATATGTACACACACACACACACACACACACACACACACACACACACACACATACACACTAACATAGCTACACACACATGCATACATAATTCTACAGTTTATTATATCATACCATTAATCAACAAATATGCGTATATGTATATTTAGAAATCTCCAGGAATTCGTGAACTTTGAACTTCTCTACGATTAAACAATGTATGACTTTTTATATTTTGGCCCACAATATAATTCAGTTATCAGTTAATGGAATATATCATCAATACAGTGAATATACGTTTATAATTTATATGATGTAATTTATTAGTTAACTAATAATGTTAATAATATTAACTAATATTGTTATACATTATGTAATATTATATTATTCAGTGTACAAACATATTAGTTTTTACAAAAATTAACTGTATATATATAATGGCGGTTCTAAAAGTATTCTTATATACCCTATGGGGCGATCATTCCTTAGGGAGATTGATCTCTTGTTTTTCAGGATGCAATATTAAATTTTGTATACATAGAATTATAATTCTATATAAATCAAATCGAACACCGTACCGTATCGAACGGCGTACACGAAAATACTCAAAATCACAAACTTATAATAATAAAGTTATAGTGATATTACATATTTTAAAAATACATATTCTAAAAATATATATTAGATATTAATAAAATAAAATTAATGAATATATATATACATATACTATAGTCTATAGACTATAGTATATATATATAGAGTAATACTATAAATAGTCTAATATTAATAAAGATTTTTCTAAGCATGCTTCGCAAACTATTTGGTTTACACATAGCTAAGATTATCCGAAGGAAAGATGATTCACTCGACCGAATTATTGAAATAAAATGACACTAGCTCACATGCGACGGGTATACCCATCGTGTACCTAATCATAATTAGGATATATCCTATAGGAAAACTAAAATCTATTTTTGGATTTAGTATCTATTTACATGTGAATTCGAAACAAAATACCATAATATAATCTTAAATTAAGATATAGATCTATATATATTCGGTTTATATGGGATTTGGGCAACCCCGAAGCTTCCTTCACTTATATATTCCCTTTGATTATCCTTCTATACACATACATGTTTGAATGTATAATATGTAATTGCATTATTATTTACTCTGGCCAAACACCTCAAAAGTCAATTTGACTATTTTGTTTAGCCATTTATTGTTACATTTTGTTTGCAATAATAAATTATCCTTATCCTCATCCTTAATATCGAAAAGTAAATGTTCCGTACAAATATTATTTGGAGATATCATAAGTGAATTCATAAAAATGTTACCGAATGTTTCAAAGTAAAAATTAGATAGATTCAGCCATATATGACTATAGTTATTTACATGTAAACTTTCAATGCCGTGAACATATCGTAATTTGAAAATATATTTTTTATAATTATAAAAAATATTAATATATCTATTATAATATCAAAAATATATTATTCTGATAATTAGATTAATTACCTTATGAATTATTAATAGTAAATATAACTTATAATAATACACGTGTATCCATCTCGTGGTTGGTATGAAAACTATATTAAAATAATTACATAGCTTAGATAGGGAGTGAACCAATATTGCTTAGCAAAATCTTTGCACATAGTTAATGATTTACCAACGAAAAGTACATACGCATTCATGTGTTACAATCGTAGATTTGTTTTTTACTAAACTATAAATCTATGGTTACAATGGAATGTGTATTATACACTATATATACACATTATATACTATACTCAGTATAGTATACTGTATATATATATATATATATATATTATAGTAACTAAATACCACGTATACGTATATATGCATAGTATATATGCATATATGCATAGTTACCGACGTGTTACCCACATATCACTAATATGCACGTGCACGATTACATAACAGTATTGAATTACGTAATATTTCTCGGTAACGCCGGAGGAATGTAGACGCAGTCCGCTAGACGGCGACCATAGTGGATAACCACGCCCCCCGCCCGCCTCGCCCCGCCTCCTTCTGGGTGGGGGCCGCGCAGCAGATGGAGCGAAACACCGCACGATTAGTCACACGTGTGTTCCTAGTAGTGACTCATCGGTACGGCGGAGGCGGTGGTGACTCATCATCGACAGCTAATCAACAGATGACGGTGTACCTCAAGTGCCAGCCATCGACGCCCGCTTCTACTATGTGCGTGATGTATCACTACATCCCTACTCATGTATCACTACATCCCTACTCATGTATCGCTACATCCCTACCGAATGTATGATTGATGTAGGGTCCACATCGTAGGGATGCTCGAAACGAGTTTTCGCAGACATTTTTTAAAATGGGTAAAATAAATTGTTAAATATAATTTATTTATTTATTCAAGGATATATTATATTTATAGGTATATATTATATCAATAATTACAATTAGTGTAATTATTTATAAAATATATACCTATATATATATATATATATATATATATATATATATATATATAGTTAATTCAACCCATATTTAATAATTATGCCGTTCCCTATTTCAATTTATAGATAATTATGTATTAATGGATATGTTGTATACTACATGTATACTAAGTCTAAACATGTATATACTACGTTAACATACACCCTATAGAATATGTGTATATATTGATATTATTGTATGCCCAACATTATAACAACACGTTATTTTATATATTATAACAATATAGTTGTAATTGATATTATGTGTTAGATTATATTATTTAGTATATATTAGCCTAATTGTTTAGGTATATTTATAATAAATATCATATGGAATAAGCTAAAATAAAATACATTTTATAGTTTGTATTACAATTATATTATTAATATTACCTAATATATATATATATATATCAATAATAAGGCTAATTAAATAATTGTTGTTCTATATTATTTACATTTATATATTGTTAAGTATTATTGTATACGATATATATATATCGTATTTTAATAAATACACCAATCAAAAACTATAAATAAAGAATACATTTATAATGAATTAATGTATATTATATAAATTATATATATATAATTAGTTATTAAATAATAATTATATTTTACAACCTTCTATCCGAAGGAATTTTTTGAGGCGAAATTTTCTCCTTAACCTACTCTTTCCTACATAGATATATGCTCCTCCTTTAACCATTGGTAAACAATAGCGAGCATGGCTGACGCGATACACGGACGCATGTTTTAAAATGTGGGCGTGTCTATCTCCGCGTTTTCCCCGTTAGGGGGTGTCACGTAGACCCGCCCGAATTCCTAGGAACGGAGCAGACTATATTCGTGTGTGCACTTCTAACTTCGGTGGAGTCCACAAACTTTATTAAGATTAAATAATGCGGTTATAACTCGGGCAGACGACTAACTAAATGCTAAATATAGAACGTGACGCACGACCACGTGTGTGTATATCGATGTGGGATGGGAGAAATCGATAGTTGGACAGTTTTTATATCGATTAATTATTCAGGAAATAATATTTCGAACTGAAAATATGAAATAATGTAGAATATAGTGCCTATTACATATATTGCAGTGTAATAATAAACTATATAAATACACATACATATATATATATATATATATATATATATATATATATATATATTATACTCATACATAGAATATGAATTTATATATATACATAAATTAATACAATATATTTTATTATAAAGTATAATACAATATATAAATATTATAATTTATGTAAAGATATATATATACATATATATATATATATATATATATATATATATATATATATATATATATATATATATAGTTAGCGATGATCTATAGATTATATTTTAATATCAAAAGTCATAATAGTATTCCAGCATTTAGTAGCAACAAATAGTTACATAAACCGCATCCGAGTATACTCGGTACATACTCGGTACATACTCGAGTATATTCGGTGTTTTCGGTAAATTCGCTTATATATAAGCTGAAATCTCCGGTTATTACGGTGTAAACGAGTTTATTCGTGTGGTGGTGGCATCGTGATTTATAATAGGTTATATATACCGTATATAATATACGCATAGTGCACATAATAAACGTAATTATGGTGGCGAGATAATATGGAATGCCGCGATGAATGAATTTATAAATGATACATAGAATGTGTATTACACGGTTACCATATTTTAATACAACCAATCATATGCATATGTTAAACCATAGTTTAATGTTAATATATATATATATATATATATATATATATATATATATATATATATATATATATATATATATATATATGATAAATAACTAAAGATATTAATATTTAAATATAATCTTGAATATATATATAACTTTGATTACTCTATTGTTTGTATATATATTTATATCTATTTTATTTGTATGTTAGGGTTATCTTTTATGTACATTTTATTAAATAGTGATTTAGATTTTGAGGAGTTTTTTATATTATTATTTTAGTACTTTAATATTTTTTTATAATAATGAACACAATTTTGATATTTTAATAATAATATATTGACTTGTTTTATATTTATATGATTAGTATTTGGTGGAAAGCAAATTCTTACAATAATAGAATACAATAATATTATTTTTTCAAAGGTAAGTCTTGAGAACTATAGTTGGTATACCATCTAAAGTATTGAAGTACAAAAGTTGAATATTGACAGTTTTTACATAAATATAAATTTTATTTGTATACTTGTTTAATTAGAATTTGTAACCGACATTTTCAAAAATACATTTCAAAAATTTTGATTTTGTGTTTATTTTTACTTTATTAATTTTATATCATTTATTAAATTTGTTTATTGTTTTTAGTTATTTAAATTGTTCTCCTCATTATCTTAATGAGTGAAAGACTTGACAAGTCATGCTTTTTCATTCACCTAGGCTTTATGCCAAATCTGATGTTATTATTATTATTATTATTATTATTATATATTAGTGTATATATATAGTAGGGACTACATAGGTATATATAGGAATCTATAGATCCCCACTTAACTTAAATAGGATTACCTATAGGTATATTATAATATAATATAATATAATATATATATATTATTACCTATAGGTATATATATATATATATATATATATATATTATAATATAAATATTTATGTATATACTCATAGTAAGATGTTTTATACCCTCTAGTTTAAGTATAAGATTATGTGGTATCTATCATTTGAAACTATAATATAAAATTATATTAAATACTAACGAATGAATTCAACATTTAGTTATAACTATAGTTTAAAATGTAACTTATAAAGATTTTTGACAATATTATATAACGATTGTTAAGTATACTTCACAATTGTTATGTAACATTGTCAACAATAGTTAACTAGGGGAAAGTAACCTAATACGGACACTTTAACAATAAATGGTCTTAATATTTTAATTCCATAGATATCGGGGGTGTCCGTATTAGGTGCCAATGTCCAAATATGGACACCCTGTGTTATAATACGGAGACCATATATACAAATAGATAAACTATATATTATTGATGAATCAATCAGACAAATTACAATTACATTATTTTTAATTCATTTTATGAACAATTTATTCTAATTTATTTTATTATTTTTTTAATTAATTAATTAATTTAACAATACAATTTAGGTATCTAATTAATACACATTTTAGATTTAGCTTCATTGGTGATATTAATATTATAACTCAAGCGATTTTTATGAAAATCAAAATAGTTAACACGCTGCACGCTGATTGGTTATAGGGTGTCCGTATTATGGATTTATATGACCTCTAGATATATGCTTATAACTTAATTAATATTTGATAACAAATATAGTAATTATGTATATAATATTTAAAATACTTTTGTTTTTCATAATATATTGTTATGTTTTATATCGATACATTTGTATATTCTTGAGAAGGTTTTAAGTTGACATTTTTGTTCATAAATTTAAAAAGGTAATACAAAAATTAGTTTATTGGATATATTAGCACTATTTTGAATAAATATAAATAAAAAATACTTATTTAGACCTTTTATATGGTATAAAATATTTTATTAAATACATTTTTTTTGTAGGATTTATGGTTTCTGAGATACTGAGAGTGTCCGTATTCTGGCCCTGTCCGTATTCGGTTACTTTCCTCTACACTAACTTTATTTGAGATTTGTGTAAAATAGTCAAATATGTAGTTTATATGTACACCATGAGTAGTAATGATTTAGAGATTGAATGATATAGGTAGTGATACTAGTTAATAACATAATAGAGAAGATGGGTAGTAATTAAATAATAGTTTAATCGAGATAATATAATGGTGTCGGTATATTCAGCTGAATCTCTAGAGAAAGCGAATTCAGTGAAAACTACTCTGTAAGTTTATGTATACACTTCGTAATTTATGATTATATTATATAAACATATCGTAGTCAGGTAAATTTGAAAAATATATATATATCTGGAAGTGATCAGCATAAAGACAGTAGTGCAAAAAGTATAATTAAGAACAGATATATATATATATAATGAGGATTAAATATATAGGACATATACATTATTTCTATAGATAATAAATCAAAGTAGGTCAAGTACGCCCATTATGTGAAACCATGTATAGGACCTACGACGTAGGTCCTACGTTGTAGCAATACCTCATATATCACCAGGTCTGCATGTACACTGACTTTAGTTGTCGTGTCTTCAGACCACTTCAAATGTTGTTAAAATGTTGTCAAATATATTAAATTGTATTATAAATGCCGTTAAAGTTATTATATTTTAGATATATAAGCGTGTGTGTATGATGTGTGTATGTAGAGGAAAGTAACCTAATACGGACACTTTAACATTAAATGGTCTTAATATTTTATGGCTCATTATGTTTATTCAAAAATTACAATATATTAATATTATATGATTATAGATATTATTGAGATTTTAAAATGTTATTTAATCTTTTAATCTGAGAATGTTCGTATTCGGGTACTGTACGTATTCGGTTAATTTCCCCTATGTATACATATATGTATGCATATATATATATATATATATATATATATATATATATATATATATATATATATATAAGTATAGAGTTAATTTTTACATATATCCATGGCCTCCTTTAGCTTCAAGAAGCTAAAGGAGGCTATGATATATCCCAAATTGGGAGTCCCAATGATCTTCCAAAATAAAACATGTAATTGGATAATAATACTGACCATCGATTTCAATTTCACATAGACGAAAGAAAGAATGTTTCTATTTACCTTACCTTACCAGATCGGGATAGTTTCCCGAGCATATTCTACAATCTTTTTCCAGATGTTTCTATCTTTCATCGCTGTCTTCACTTCTTCTACTGTTAGGCCAGTGTCATCAGTTAGTTTCTTTGTATAGTTTCGTTTCGGTCGAAATTAATGAATTTAATCATACTAGATACATCAACTAGTGTAAGATAATATGAAAACTTGTTACCAATAGATAAATAATATCAATAATAATAACGTTAAGAACTATTTCAATACCTTGATTAGGAAGGTAAGCACTCTGGAAAGAATTAACGACAATATAGGGGAAAGTAACCTATTACGGACACTTTAACAATAAATGGTCTTAGCATTTTATGACTCATTATTTTTATTCAAAAATTACAATATATTAATATTTTATGATAATAAATATTATTGTGATTTTAAAATTGTATTTAATCTTTTAATTCCATAGATAACGGGGGTGTCCGTATTCGGTACCCATGTCCGAATACGGACACCCTGTGTTATAATATGGACACACTATATATCACTAGATAAACTATATATTAGTAATGAATCAATCAGATAAATTACAATTAAATTATTTATAATTAATTTTATGAACAGTTTATTCTAATTTAATTAGTTAATAATTTATTTATTTTTATTATTTTTTTAATTAATAATACAATCAAGTATCTAAATAATAAAATTTTAAAATGTATCTTTATTGGTGGTATTAATATTATAACGTACGCGATTTTTATGAATATCAGAATAGTTCATACGCTGCGAGCTGATTGGTTATAGGGTGTCCGTATTAGGAACTTATATGACCTCTAGATATATGCTTATAACTTAATGAATATTTGATAACAAATATAGAAATTATATATATAATTTTAGAATGCTTTATGTTTTAATAATATATTGTTATATTTTATATCTATACATATTTTATATTCTTGAGAAGGTTTTAAGTTGAATTTTTTTTTCATAAATTTAAAAACTTAATAAAAAAATCAGTTTATTGGATATATCAGCAATATTTTGAATAATAAAAAAATAAAAAATACTTTTTTAGACTAATTATATAATTATGAATATTTTATTAATTAAACATTTTTTTGTAGGATTTATAGTTTCTGAGATACCGAGAGTGTCCGTATTCGGTTACTTTCCCCGAATATAAATGTTCTCTAATGTTTTATAGATCGATGTTAATTAACTGGATAACTTATAAGTTAGTCTACTGTTCGGGAGTTTATTTATTTAAAATTAGAATTATATATAGGATATACATGTAGATTGAGGTAGGCTATAGTTGGTGAGCTAAGATACATGTATTAATATCAGTGATAGGTCTAATTAGACTTGAAGATAAATAATGGAGTAGGCCAGGATATACCCTTAGGTATAATTATAATGTTAATTAGAATACCTTAATTATAATTGGACATGTGATATTACTATTAAAAGTAAATACCTACTTATGTGTAGGAAGCATGAAACAGGACCAGTTTGATGATGATGTGTGATTTCCATTAAGAAATGCTGGATTAATAGACGGTACACAAATATATAGTATAGTTTATCGTGATGATATTTGGTATAATTCCTACATATGAAGGTGAACGATAAAATAACAGTTTAGGTTACCCTACTTCGAAGGGTTTCATAAGTGTAGAGCTTATATGTAAAATATAAATATTTACACATTAATAAATTATTCTCGTAATTATATTCGTAATTACATCTGCAAAGTTTTAAATGGTCAAGGACGGATTCAAGTTTAGAGGATCTAGGTGGAAGTGGGTGTTTAATGCCCATACTTTTATAGTTGAATTAGGGTGATATCGAATGTAATAGCAGGGAGCCGAGAGCTATAGTATGTAATTAATACTATAACCGTTCTCCCCACTATTACATTGGTTATCATAATATCGTTATAATACTATTAATAGATGGGATATGTTCATCAAGAGATTAGGATAATATAGTATTAATGTATCATAAGATGAAAATAATCACAGGATGAATATATTATTGAATTTGTGATCAATAACACTGATAAAACATATAATTAACTATATTAACTATATATTACATATATTATTATTTAATTTCTATTCATCTATAATGTATTTTGTGATGGCCTTATATTGTAAATTAAAGAAATAATATAAGTAAGTATGTGTATTAAGAATAATTTTATCATAATATATAATTGCAATAATTTATTATATAAAAGATTTTATTTAAATATTTGTATACTGAAATAATTATTATTTGTAAATAATAAGAATAGAAAGATATCTTTCTAAATAATCTACATATATGGTTAATAAGTACATTCATTTAGTTTAAATCAAAGGTAACAATGGCAGATATATAAAATTGTGAGCAGTATATAAAATAAAGTTAAGAATGAAGGATCAGATTGTTGATATAATATATTAAATACAAAATTGGCATTCTAATTTTTTGTAAATTTGATATGCTGTTTAATTGAATATGTAAGGTATAGTACATGAAACATATGTTTTCAGAGAAAATTAATTCTACTATTACTTATTTATTTGAACATTAAAGTCTCTTAGAATAATAACATTATCAGATGCATTGGCTATTAATATAGATTATCAAAATCATTTAAGAAATCCATAAAACTAGAAGAATGTAGAGGGTATATTAGAATGATTACAATGGTAAGAAACGGAGGTGGAGATTACATATTTTACAATATGAGAATTTTTGAATAAAGATGAAATGAGCTTCAATTCTGATGAGAATATTAATGCTAGACTACCTCCACGAGAGAGAGTATATTATCAAACATAAACAACCACCATTACGATTCATCTGAGAGGAGGTAGAAGTTTACTTCTATGATCATAGTTTAGTCAAGTTTCAGCAATATATGATAATAAAACAGACTTAGAAATTAAGAATATATTAAGAATAATGTAAATATTAGTAAGTAGTTACCTAGATATATGTATAGGTATAGTTAAAATGAATATGTATTAGGACTTTATATAGAAATTAATGTTTCATTTAATAGTTATGGTATATTTATTAATGGACAATTATATATTATATAATATAAAATGGAATGTAATAAAGTCACAATATAATTACGAGTTCGAGATATTAATGAGATGAGAAAATATTTCTGATATTATAATTATAACCTAAAAGTCAAATTCAAATAATTAATACTTATTCAGTGGCATAACATATATATATATATATATATATATATATATATATATATATATATATATATTATTGTATAATGATAGATACAATGGATATAAAAGATTACAAATATATAAAACATTAGTAAATAATCTAAACATCTAGAATAAATACTCTTAAAGTGAAGTTTAACAAATAACAAATATTCATATATAGCGAAGTTTCTCGTTTAATGACTTCTCTTTTGTCAGCAAATCATTCGAGTGAATTCTAAAAGCATCAAATTCCTAAAGTAAAAATATAAGTTTATTAGTTTATATTAGTAATACATAGGGTTATTTATTGAGATATAAAATAAATATAGGTTATCTATTACAATTTATGATATATGCGTTTTATGATGTTATGTCATTTATACTATAACATATTGAATATATCATAATATATTGGATTATTAATTATATATTACTTTTATTATAATTAGATTTTGAATGTGAGGGCGACAACAACGTAAAGTATGCTATGTTATTGTGAAGTGCTTTAGGAGTAGGGGCGCTGGAACGATTTTACCAAATAAAAATAAATATTGTGGTAAAAGTGGGGGGGGACCAATAAATAGGAGGTCCCCCTAGATTTTAAAGTAAGGGGGGCATAACCCCCCCTGTCTCCCCATGTTGCAGCGCCCCTGTTTAGGAGGAATAAGCATAATAATATGAAAAGGAAAAGTAAATAGAAAACAAACAAATTATTATAATTATTATTATTATAAGTAAAGTTACAAGTAAGGATTTTATTTCCGTAATTTGGGTATAATTTTCTATACAGTTTTTTAAATATTTCTATAATTCATAACCCTATACATCTCTTCTATTCTATCCTCGTATTTCTCTACTTCTCCCTTCCATATTTTAACTTGAATGTCGGCATTGAAATCATCCTTTAAATCTCTGTTCGTAACGAGTGATTAAGTTTTAAAATAGCAGCCGCTAATTCGAGCAGACACGTATGGCAAGCAGCTACAGTAAGGACATGATAATGCGTACAACGTGTCCTCTTGTAGCATGACTATACACTGAGCATCTATGCACTATCGATGTGCATTACATTTTTGGACTGCAAACTGTACTAATAAAGCAACCATATATACGTGAAATAATGTTTAATATATATATATATATTTAATTAAATAAATGCATCTTCAGTAGTGACTTAAAGTGTAGGGTCGATGGTGTTATACGGATGGATCTGGAGACAATGTTCCAAGTGTATTGGACCGATAATGCACAGAAACGAGTGTCGGTCGAAGGTGTAATATATTGTCTGTATATAATGAATACCTCGACGGTGCGAGGGACAGTGTGAGCGTAAGCACTAATACCTAAAGCAAGTGTACGGTAACTCCGCGTGTTACTAGTGTAGTATACCTTAGTCATTATCCAGCTCGGCGGTGGCTATAGAATCATATACTGTTATAATTTATAATTAATGATTTCGTATTCATTAGACTAGAAAAGATATTTTTCAATTCTATTAATTATAATTAGATATATCTAATTATAATTACCTAGAAAAGATATTTTTTAAATTCTATTAATTATAATTAGATAATTAACTAGAAAAGATATTTTTTCAATTCTATTAATTAGATAATTAACTAATGTTTAGTAATAGTTTATATTTATAATTAAACTAGTAACTAACTCGAATATTTTCCTTTCATTTACGACAATTTCGTTAGTTTGTTTCACTAGTTTTTGAAGGTCGACGATGTCGTGTTGTCTCTTCCGAATGATCTCCCCTCTCGACATCACTTCGTTCACTAGCTCTCTCTTGTCTTTCTCCAATGTATCAATCCTCTGCAGCTCGTCCAATTTCCTATTCCGAAGATTCTCGATTTCGTTTTGCAGTTTTTCGAGATTATCTAAAATTATGTATCTCGTTAATGTAATTTCATTTCACATATTTTTAAATTAATAATAATTATCCCTTATCGGAGTCACTCTTAGAAGTCGTATTATTATTATTCTTTTTATTATTTATTAATCTTCAGTAAACATTATAAACTTTCAATATTACACACTAATATATACAATGATATAAAAGAAGAATTTAAAATGATTAGATATCATATAATAGTGCATAGAATATCGAGGTAATAGGTTAAAGAGTTCTAAAATAGTAAACAATAATTTGTATTCATTAAGAATCTTTACCAACATCGTCATTACGGGCTTTTTTAAATGTAAATATTTAGCACCATATATATATATGGTGCTATGACCATATCATTTTATTGAACACAATTATAAAATAGATTTTTCAACATTTGTAGCAGTAAATATCTCCTAGCTATTTAATTAATTAAATAATGAAACCTCACGAAACCATGAAATTGTGAACACGTTGAATAAGATAATTAACATCGTTGATGTATAAAACAGAGTAGATTAGACGCTATAGCGTTGACAACCTCTAGCTTTACTTTGAGCTGCCTTCATCGTATCAGCCATGCTGCCTAAATCTTCATGGTATTTGTACTTCAGCACCTGTAGTTTTACTTCTACGTCGCTAAAGTACGAGTGTTTCGTTCGTGAATAGTAGTTGATATAATAATGATTGAATGATTTTAGCAAAGCAAATATATAGTCGAAAGTATACAGTATAATAATTGTAAAGTATTTTATGTTTATTTAAGTTTCGTTTATGATATTATCTTATAACGACAACCTCAACATAATTAGAAGGTATTGAAAATATATTAATATAAATAAAAATGAAGAAATAATAGATTCATCCTAATTACATTTATTATATACAAATAGAATATAATCAAAACTAATGTAATATTATAAATTATTTGTTCAATTAGTATATTTACCTTAATTTATTAAAAAATTCTGTTTTTTCATATTGTGCTTTTTCTAATAATTTATTTAATTTATCAATTTCAAAACTCTGTTCATTAATTTTCTTGGAAAATAAATTTCCATTTGCTTTAATAAGGCGATTATTTTCTTGAGTTAATTCAATATTCTTTATTTTATATTCATCCTATTAAGATAATGTATTTAAAAATAATATAAATATTAGCATAGATTTTAAATGATAATAACATTAAAATCAGATAAATGTATTATCAATATAAATACCTATTTCTACAACCTGGAATATTTAATAATAAATGATATTTACATGAGAGGAATAACATTATTTATTTCACTAATATGAGTTACAAGTAATATTGCTAATGTAACTATACAATATATTCTAAATGTATAAATATATATATATATATATTAACATTCTAGGACAATACCCATATTGATATTACCCAGTACATTATACCCAATGAAAATATTCTCTAATAAAAAACAAGAAACTAACTGCAAATATAACCACTACTCATATTGATCATGACTCTAACTTTGATAGGTGTTTAGTGCAATTAAATAATTGTAATATATAGAAATTTCTCTTAATTTTAATGGTAATTTTAACATTTAAAATGATAATTAAACCTACAACTTAAGATATAGATTACTAACTATAAATTAGCATATATATAAGTCACTTTAAATATAATTAGAATATTAAATATAGAATAATTATTTAATAAAACTAAAACTGAAACTGAATTCCAAATCTAAATTTCATATTAAGATATACTATATACTATATTATATTTAAATAATCTACATTTTCTTATTATAATAATACCATAATTTTTGGGAATTATTTCTAAATAGAAATTGCCAGAGGGGATATTATCCTGATACGATGACATTAAATAATACAACAGGATAACATAAAAGTAAAACTTACATATACTCTCACCCATAAAATAGAATATCAATTAAACTTGAAATATAGATTATTGTTGATGGATAAATTTATTGTAAAGCATAAAGTTACTTCACTATATAATATAACCTTTATTGTTATCATTTGTGAATGATTTGTTGCTAGCATTTCAAATCTTTCTTCTAAAAGTGAATATTCTCTGAGTTTTCTTTCTATAGTTTCAGCAGCCTGATATGATAGGATATTGTATAACTATTATATTCTGTATTTAAGGTATATTGTATATTATATGAATGTTATTATTTAATGGTGTTATTGATATATATTCTTATATATTTCCGATAGAAAATTTTTCACTACTATTTCAGAAATAATTTGTAATTATTTATCGTATTTGTTGAATAATTGGTTATGATAATTTTGATTTTATTTTATATCATTAATGTACGACAACAAACGAATAGATACCATCTTATTTTTAAATACATTGGATCCAATAAATCCAAGAAATATAAATATATTTACTACGAAATAAAAGAAGAAAAAAATATATGTATCTTCTAAAGGGTATCCCACTACAAGTTTTTACTTATTTAGTAATGCTATTGTATGGATGTGAAGTTTTTATATTAATAGATAAACCTAAAATAAATATTACTGAATATGAATAAAATACAGCAGCTTAAGGGGGGTATCCCACTACCAGTATTTCCGGAAATAACGTCTGGAAATTGTTGTTAGAAAGTGATTTTCTAGCAAGTTACCTACAATTGTAGTGGGATACCTCCTTTACTTTCCCTCAACTAGCCGGAAATATTGTAACTTAAAGGGGGTATACCACTACAACTTATTAGAAAATTACTAATTAATTTATTATTTAATACCCCTAAATATTATAATATTTATGATTTCATTTTATGCCATCAATACTAATAGTTACTTGGTATAAATGGCACTATGTTTTGAATACAATGAGATATTGTAAATGTTCACATAACTACAGTATACTATAATATTATGAAATTGAATGAAGCATTATTTATGAGATTACAACATTTATGTTTATGTTGCCTTAGCAATAGGGTACATATACATTATATATATACACTATTATATAATCAATATATACATTATTATATGTATAATTTATACAGTATAATATATACATTATTATATATATATATATATATATATATATATATATATATATATATATATTTATATATATATATATATATATATACAATATTTACCCTATTATAGTAAACATACATATACAAATTTAATATCGTATTTGTAACATCTATTAATTATTATTTTAAATTTATTAATATAATTTATGACTTATTAATTTCACAATAATACAAATAATATACAGAATTTGTAATAGAAATATCATAGGGATGAATATAATGAAAGTTATATTTTCGTAAAAATTAATATATAATTTATAGCATATTATAATGGCTGCACAAATAAATTATTATATTGAAAATTAGTGAAAATATAATAGTGTGCGACATAATTTATTTAAGGACATGGGAAACACATCATTTTTGAAACAAATATATTATTTATTAAAATAATATTATATTAAAATCATAAAATTAGATTTATTAAATATTATATGATATGATGCACTAAAGTAACTATAAATAGCATAAAAAAGCTCGGATAAAACATCAGGATATAATCTGTAACTCTAACTTTGCGTGTGATGCGGGTTGTATAATTTAAAAGTTTTTTTATTTAAATTTAGTGTACATTAGCGTAAATAACATTATTTTAAAACTGTTAATAAACAATAATTATAGATAAATCTCCTATACAGTCGACATGTACATAAATCCCATCTTTCGCCGGTTTTAACATATAAAATGATTACAGGAATACATTGAATGCTGTAGGGATGAGTATCGTAAGAGTTTCGCATCTGATCAAACCTGATCTCTAAACAGCATCATCTCTTTGTTCAGATTCCTAAGTACTTTAGACTCCTGGTTAGAGCAGTCCGACCTTGACTTTAGGATCGTTATCAGCTCCGATTGTTCATCTATCCGCGACCTTATATCGACGAAATCAATGAGAAAATAAACTTTACATATTTAGTATATTATATAAGTCTGTAATTAATATTTATATACAGTAATATATTGATATGTAAATATTCTATAATTACACCGACTCTATCCAAATATAAAAATCATAATAATTTTGAATATCTAAAATATGCTTTCACTTTTCACACATAGTGCGTTACAAATATCATTACATCGTAATAGTGATTATACGTTATTAAACATTGAACAAAATACCTCTATATATTTACAATCATAATGAAATCATGTGTTTAGGAATAATAGACTTCATGTAGCCTACATGATGTAGGACATTATTAATAATTATTAAGTTAGGTTGGGTTTGGGTTTAGTAATTAATTACTTAAGTAATGTAAGAGGTAGTGTAAAGGTAGTGTAAGAGGTAGTATAGCATAGGTATTACTTCATTACTGGTCTATATTGTTAACATATTATTAACATGTTTTACAATAATATTTGGGTATGGGTAACTTTAAAAATAAATTATTCAAAATCAAATATAAAAGTCTGTTAGATACAATTATTACATTAATATATATATATATATATATATATATATATATATATATATATATATATATATATATATATATATATATATATATATATTGTTATTGTTATTTTTATTTGGTGGAGTCCTTTCATCCCATCCAGGAACTTAGATGAAGTTTTCACTTATAACCATATATGGCTCTAATGTCCCTTCGAAGCCGCTCTCATGTTAAGGCATCCATGGTTTTAACGAGAGCCGATCATTTATTTATACACAATTATATAATATCACTTCTAAATAATATTTTAAGACCCATTTTATAAAATTAATTAATGGTCCGGACGAGGGTCGAACCCGTGTCCTACTGCTTGTGTGTCTGTATATATATATATATATATATATATATATATCATATCATGTATAAATTATGGAAATGATAAATTGCAATAATTAATTGTATTCTAGGGAACATTAACAAAATGATGAATCACAGTAACACACCTCAACAACGCCAGTTCAGTTTTATCCGCTTCCGGGATGTTCCGTAGCGGGGCGAGGGCGTTAATCATTCTATCGAGGGGTAGGGCAGAGGAGGCCGGAGACGATAGCTTTATGTTCTGTAGAGAGGATGATATCGCGGGGAGAACTGCCTGGTGGTAAGGTAGATGAGTCATAAACATGTCTGGTTAATATGGGCTAAAGCCCAAAATAAAATCAAATAGTGCAAAATAAGAATTTAAAAAAACATAAAATAACTTATTTCAAGCTTTTTATTTTGGGAATATAAGTTGATCTCTTAATTTTATACATTTTAACTTATAATAATTAAATTAAGTGCATATTTTTTAAATGATTTTAAACAATATAAGTATAACATATATGTTATATATATACGGATATTATTCATGATATATTATGACATGGATACTAAGGCTTTATTGATAAACACTTTAGTCTGCAGTTATATTCATTTTCAATTGCAGGCTTCACATATATTTTACATTAAAAATGTTTACTACTGCCATAAAAGTATATATATATCATATTATCCGTTATCAATTTGCAATGAATATATTTACTTATCTGTACTATTTATGCATAGAAATTATAGATTAGCATAATTATAGGAATATATAATACAATTAGAATAAGAAATGAGATACATAGACAATTATATATAGAGAGTTTATGAAAATATAGTCTATACATTTAGAAATTTAGTATAATTCAAATCAGTAATAACTGCTAAAAATATAAATATATTAATTTGTTGATGAAAATAAATGAGGTTAATTAACTAAATTAATTTAGCTAATATTGCAGAAAGTATGTATTATAGTTAGAATGTATACTTATAAGGCTGCGTATCTACAAAAATATAATTAGGTTTTGAGGTGCTCGTCTTTTACAATGTTTTATTGAGCAGTTAAAATTAATAATTTAAAATATAAAATATGACGCACGCATTTAAACTAAACTCTACTTTTGTAAAACTGCATCCTATGTAATTCAACATTAAAGTATACTGTATAATATATTTAGATAAGCATATAAGTTTATTACAATGTATTACTTGTATATAATTAAATTTCCAAACTATATAAAATACAAAGGTTACTTGTATATAATAAAATTTCCAAACAATATAAAATACAAATACTGGTGATAGGTTTTATTTAGGTTATATATAATTATTATATTCTACAATATATCAATTCTTGAATATAACTATAATATATCCATTGAAATAAAGTCCAATACTCATTAAATCAGATTCACACCAGTATTGATTTATACTCCAATAGGAATCACTCTCCTATTAATAATTGATTAATAAAGCACGTAATTATATTATAGTAAAAGTAGGTCACATTAATCTAAGTGAAACTATGCTTATACAATTATGTGAATTTATAGAAATATTATATACTTAATATATATATATATATATATAATTAAATAATTACTATAAGCAACTTTTTTCACATAATAAACAAGAAGACAATTGGAAAATAATTAATAAATTAATAAAAAGAAAAGAAAATGAGTATCCATCTATATTTATTTATAAGGATATTGAAATATATGATGAAATAGATCAATGCAATTGTTTTAATAAGTATTTTTGAACAATAGGAAAAACCATAAATAATACTATTGAAATTTTATCAGAAAAAAATAGTTTTAAACAATTTTTAACAAATTATTCTAAAAGTTTTTATTTTTTACCAATAACAAATAATGAAATTATTAATGTAGCAGATAGTATGAAGTCAAAAAACTCAAAAGATATAAATAATTATAATATGTATTAATAAAAGAAATTATATATGAAATATTTATTCCACTTAATCATTTATTTAATTTATGCATTGATAAATCAATATATCCGGATAATATGAAAGATGCAATAATTAAACCAATATATAAAAATAATAATATCCAATTAATAACTAATTATAGACCTATTTCTTTATTACCACAAATAAGTAAAATATTTGAAAAAATCATATATAATTTTGACTATCAAATTTTATACATAAAAATAATATAATTAATAATAATCAATATGGCTTCATACCAAACTCCAATACAACTTTATCATTAATAAATATACAACATTTTATTTTTAAAAATACTAATAATAATAAAAAAGTAGCAACAATATTTGTAGATCTTAAAAAAGCTTTTGATTTCGTAGATCATAATATATTAATTGATAAATTAGAATCGTATGGATTCAGAGGTAAAATGTTTTTAAAACATTTTTAAAAAGTTATTTATATAAAAGATATATTTTTACAAGAATAAATGATTCATTATCATCGAAGGATTGTATAGAATATGGAGTACTCCCAGGATCAGTTCTTGGGCTTCTTTTTTTTATATTATTTATTAATGATATGCGAACTATTTTGAAAGATGCAGTCAATATTAATCTAAACTTATATGCAGATGATACATCACTTACAATATATGCAGACAACAATGAATTATTAACTAAATACCTACAATTGTATATCGATAAATTAGTATATTGGTTCAATATCAATAAACTAAAACTGAATATTGAAAAAACAAAAATGTTACCTTTTATGAATGCTAGAATATTAAAAGATATATATATTAGAAATTCTAAAATTGAAATTGTAGGTAGCTACAAATTTCTAGGATTAATTTTAGATCAACATTTAACTTTTAAAAACATATAGAATATCTAGCTAACAAATTATCATCTATAATATATTTTATGAAAAAAGTTTCGTTTTTAAGTACTGAAAATATGATTTTATTATATAACTCTTTTTTTTTATCTAATATTTCTTATGGCATAGAAATATGTGGAAATACCTATAAATCAAATATAAATATTATTATGTTATTGCAAATAAATTATATGAATTATTAACAACAAAATATTAAATTGAAATCTATTACCTTTAATCAGATTATCAAATACATCTGAATTATTTATTAGTAATAATATTCTAAAATGAAATGATCTGGTGATGTTTAGAAGTATTATATTAATTTATAAATTGCTAAATAAAAATTACAAAATTGATTTTAATGAATATTTTACATTAAATAAACGTAATGATAGATTCATTTTACCATTAATGAAAACTACAAAATACCAAAATACAATATTCTTCAAAGGTATAAAGTATTATTATGATATAATATTTGGTAATATTCTTAAAAAAAATAAAATAACAAATATAAATCAATTAAAAAAAGTTATGAAATCGTTTTTCGTTAACCAATATAAAATATAACACTGATATATATTTTTGCAGTGATATGTTTAATAATATTAAAAATATATTATTTCCTCTAATATTATATTGTAAATTAAACAAATATTTTATATTATAAAACTTTATTAAAAAATCAGTATTAAATAGGTATTTCTCCATATAAATTTTACATTTTTACATATTTTACATTTTTATATATTTTACATCATATAACTAAACACAAAAAATAAAACAAAACAGTATTACAAATTAGAAGTATTAAAAACATAAAAATAATACAGTATTAAATGTTTAAAAATTTTTTTAAATTACTATTTATCAAAACTATTTTATATTTATTTTACAAATTTTACGTTTTATATATTTAACTTTACATAACTAATAAAAAAAAAAACTAAACAGTATTAAAATAATAAAAAACAGTATTAGAATTAATTTTTTTGGGGTATAGAGTAGCTGATTAGAGGCAGTACCTTTGTAAACCTGCTTGTAGCATGTCGATATAGACATGAGTAGGAACTCTGGACCTCAATTAATTACTCAACTCTCACTAATGGCTCCAAGTAACTGGTGATTAACCAGTGGCCATATCCCGGTACCTCCACTCGACAGTGGTGCTAAACTTAGTGAGGGGAAATCTGCTGCCTCGCAGATTATGCTTCTTTAGGCATAGGCTAGGAGAATGTAACTCTGACCATAAATCTAAGTCGAGTAGATGGTTCTCGTTAACTTTGGTTAGTAGATCATCTAGGAGAAGGAAATCTCTGATTTAAAAACCAACCTTCCGGAGAGGAATGGGACCCGCCGGACTATATTCAACAATATAGTTATATCCCAAGAAACGAATCATGGGAAACAAAATTAAATTATCCATACCGGCTCGGCCGTCGCCCGGGATAAAAAGGACCGCGCATAAAGAATGGACCGGAAAAGGCTTCAATGAACTAAATGAAATTGTATATGACCGGAAGAAGTGGAGAAAATTTTGTTTCAACGTGACACGCCCCCACGGCTCAACAGGCTAAGGGACCAAGGTAACAAGGTAATTAGAATTAAAACAATTATAAACAGTATTAATAACCTATAGTAACCTACAAATATATATATATCAATATTATTAAAATTGACATAAAATATGTGATACAAATAATTAGATTTTTTATAAATATTATATTACAATTATTAAAAATGTATTAATTATATTTTATACTTTGTTTTGGATGCTAACATGGGAATCAAATATTTTTTTTAGTTTTGTTTTATTCTTTCTTTTATATTTGTGTTTATTGTTTATTTTAATATCTATTTTTATGTAATTTTATTGTATTTTATCCGAATGAAGATGATGAAATATGACTTTACACTACTGTTATGAGATATCGAATTAAAAAAGCTCATCGCTTTCACAGATTCTCCTTAGACATTGTCTATAAACTGAATTCATTCATTCATTCATATATATATATAATAATGTATACATTTTACATTTTTTTAAATTCAGTATTAATGCCTTATATTAAAATTATAATAATGATCAATAATAATAAGTATTGTACTTTCACATATATAAGAATATTACTATTAATTCATTCTAATTGAATGATTAAATTAACTTTGAATACACCTATTCCAAATGTGTTCTAAACAACATAAGCTAATATGATGTATACAATACATATAGGATATTAGAATATGATTATAATAATCGATTATCATAAATATTTATATAATTGACCTACTTTCGTATATATGGTGATACCATTATAACTGCGGTATATGATTTAGTTTTTAGATATTCGATATATCTCGTGGAGTACGGGTATCAGTATAGATTCTACTGGTTCTAGAATATTCTCATGACATAGGAATTGGTTACCCCTTACCAGAAAGATGAGTCATCAAGGGTACTAATCAACTATAGTATCGTAACTTACTATGCATACTAATTATTAACTTAATCATTACTTTCTATGTTACTATCCCTCTATTTATATATTCCCTCACTTATGGCATAAGGCTTTTCTTATAGCATGTGTAAACCATCATTTTTTTTTCATTTATGATTTCTTATCAAATTATTGTTTCGTATCATTTTATGTGTATTTAATACTTAATAGTATTTAATAAACAATCTGATACAATATTTGATTAATAGGCATTCATATTGCTATTAGACGCAGCCAAATGTGTACTTTAATGCATAAGACTACTTATACATGTAAATGTAATGTAATAGTTAGTATAAGTATATTAATAATGATGTTTTAGGTATACTATAAATTGTATATGTACCTATAGGTATACTATTAATTATTCAATATAAACATGTTACTAGTCATAGAAATAATTATAAATAAAACATTTTAATAAGTTATTTAAGGGTTAGCCAATACATTTACTAAAATTATATAAAATATTGATACATTCTAATAACCATTAATTATTTATTCATAATTATTGTTTTGAATATATTATAATAACTATATTATCAAATACATTATTAAATATATTATTAATATCAAAACAATATTAGTATTATTATGAATTCTATATACATGGCAATACTGAATTTCAAGATAAATAATTCATTTATAATATATAGTAGGTATATAAAGTCTATATAAAGTCATATTTAAAGTTTTACTGAAAACATAATTAAAAGTATTGTATAACAATATAGTATTACATATAATATTATTAATAAAATAATTTTATAATTATTATAATATAAAATTAAACTTTATTATAAATACATAGGTATTCTATTAATTAAACAAAATAATTGGTTTATCAATAATAAGGATCATGGTATATCTTCAACGGCAAGTATATAACATTTTTTAAATATGCGCACTAAATGGAGAACTAAATTTAAATATTCTCTAAAATAAGTGAGTATGCAACTTTACATTAATTATCTGTATGACAAACGAGAATATATATATTCTTTATATAAACTTTGTATATATAAATATTTTATATATAATATATATATACATTTATTATAGATCAAATTATTATTTATTTTGTAATATATGAATCATTATTTGTGGTGATACAATGTTATCCATCACTATGATATATTAATGCATATGTATTATTGAATGTGTCACGTGAAGTATGTAAATGTGTATATATATATATGTTACGCATTGATATTTAAATATGTTTTTGATATCGCTGATTTAGTTTGGTTTCACTGGTTTAGTTTAGTTTGGTTTTAAACTTGATTATATATCAAAATGAACATTTAAAATCGTGCGCTAAAAGTAATGAGCAAACATTTCATAGGATCATTTTTTGATGTAATGCATCTAAAAAAAATAGCGAAACTAAACCTAATTTAGTTAACCCATAATATAAATTACCCTATATATAAAATATATCAATATATGTGAAGGTATAAACGTTGCGCTTGATAACTGGCACAGATAATTTTGATATGTTAGTTGTGGTGGTATACGATCATAACGGACGGGTTTCTAATGTAAATAATCGCGTAAAAGGACGAGTTCAACTTGAAGTTGAGTTTTAATAGGCTCAGTTTGGGATGTAATGCAGCTAAAAAAACAAAGCAAAACAAAAATAAACCACTTAAACCAAATAGTCCTCACATTATGTTATTATTTGAATAATATTATTAATACAAAAAATATATATTTACATTCTCAACTCGTCCGTTATGATCGGACATCGTTGTGGTAGGTAGGTAGATGGGACGTGATGAGAGCGACAAATGTGAGTGTTATGTCGCGATACACTACATACATGTGAAATGTGTAATATCTATTAATTTTACATTAAAATGTACATATATGTTACACTACACTTATAATTGATTTATAGGTTTATATACATATTTATTATATATATATATAAATATATATATCATCAGTTTTAAATACTACTTAGTAGTCCTATTAGTAACCGGTTGTTAATAGTATATTAGAGTAAATTACATTTAATTGATATGTAAGTAGGACCTATAGGTTAGTAGACCTATATCATGTATGATTCGCTCACATCAATCGATCGCTATATATATAATAATTACTTATGCCGGTTTTCATGCCGCCGGTATATAAACAATGTAAATATATACACATGTTATATCTGATTATTCATTTAGTACAGTAACTAAATCCCTGCCACTCTACTACAGCCCAATAGTATTGCAGTCTGAAAGGTCTCCTGATCCAATAATAATATAATAATAATATAAATGATATATTTAATATAATGGTATTATTGTTGTCATTATAATTATAATAATTATTATCATAATTATTATTATTATAACCATACTAATTATTATCCAATAATATTAAATAAGTATAATGATAATATTAAAAATTCAATAATAAATATTCAAATATAAATTATTATTATAAATTTTATAATAAATGACATTTTTGAGGTGATTATTATTATGATTAGGCTAAAAATTATATATATGTATATATATAATATGTATATTCATACTTAAAATATACACCTACTTTATTTCGATTCAATATAATATCATAGTTATTCTCCTTATTTTGAGACAACGAATGCATTATTCAAATATATAATTCAAAACAATCATTTAATTTCGTTGTCAATGTAAATAATGGAACAGTGGCGACATAAGTGGCGGGTTAACTCGTTATTTACCTAGAAGTCGTAGCCCGTCGTAGCAAGGCATAGAGCATAGAGCTAGTGAGCAACTTTTCTCTCTAGCTCTATGTAGCAAGGACATCGAGTATTGTCCTTGATTTATATTAATCTTAGTTATAATCACTTTCACAGTGGAGGTTTCACAGCATTATTAAATATTTAGTATACGCAGATAAATCTAGATATATATATATATATATATATAAATATATATATATATATAAATATAGCCTATACTATAGGCTATAGGCTTTATATTATGGTAGCCCGTATGGGTAACTTTGTAGTTCCCTTATAGAAAAGTGCCAGCTATCTCGGAATAAATCCTCTTATTCATTCCAAATATAATAATAAATAATTGAAAACAGACAAAAATTCAGAAAACAAAATAATATTTAAAAAAGATAGGAATTTACATTGAAAATTAACGAACAAATTTAAATTACAGATATATGAAAGGAAAAATGTGTACAAGTAAAAATTGCCTTTTAGCATATGTAGTATGTAAAAAAAATGCTTAATTATTTAACAATGATTTAACATTTTTTTTTTCAAATAATTAAACAGAAATTTTAATTTAATTTTTAAATTTTTTCTAAATCGAAAAAAATTATCAATGGAATAATATAAAAAAATATGTTATATTATATATGTCTATAATCATTATATGAATATAAAATTATAAGTAATAATATAAAAATAGCATATAATTATTCAAAAAATTACTTTTATTTTAACAAAAAATAAATTTGTCGACAAAGTAGTCGTAAAATTTTTGTTGTTATAATAATAATTTTTTAAAATAATTTATCAAAGAAATAATCTAATAAATTATATTTATTAAAAAATAAAAAAAAATTAAATTAATTTGAAATTTTTACTAATTTTTTTACTTTAATATTATAATATATTTATACACTTATTTGCCAAATATTTTATTTGTATGACAACGTGCACTTGCACAAATACATAAAATACATAAGTAACATTTTCTATTTATAGAAATTTACATTGTATCATAAATTCAAATATTTTTTCATAAAAGTGCTCTTGATGAAACTTCACAAATATGTTTATTATGACATGTATGATCTAATGTAAGCATTCTAGCAAAACTTTCAAAAACTGGCATAATATACTGTATACAGTGTATAGGCTATACATAGGCTACTGTATATATATATATATATATATATATATATATATATATATATATATATATATATATATATATATATATATATATATATATACAGAAGTATACTTCCTAAATAATATATATCCACATGAATACGGCCAATAAGAAAGTAATAGACATTATAGAATGCATATATTTTATAGATTTAAAGTAGGCCCAGGCCTACCTATTAATCTATGCTTATAGTAGCCTATATATATATATATATATATATATATATATATATATACTTACATACAGCAGTTACCTGTTGTTGTAATATAGCAGGTAGGGGCACTGCAACAGGTGATATGTCCCCCCCCACTTTAAAATCTAGGGGGACCTCCTATGTATTGGCCCCCCCTACAACTTTTACCACACAACATTTATTGTGATTGGTTGGTCCCTCCTACATACACACCATCGTTACAGCGCCCCTAATAGCAGGTAATATCGTTACCTATGAAAGTTATCATGAAATGCATTGATCTCCGGTCCGATGTATATCGTATTTATATCCTCTAACATATATAGTTTATATAAGATATAGTTTATAATATAATAGGAAATAAACTTATTTGTTAATTTGCCGACAATATTATAGATTAATGACATGTATGTCGTACGTGTATCATACACAGGTTAACTTACAATTTATAAATTATACATTTCATTAATCTATAATATTGTCGGCAAATTAACAAATAAGTTTATTTCCTATTATATTATACTATATCTTATATTATACTATATCTTATATTATACTATATCTTATATTATACTATATCTTATATTATACTATATCTTATATTATACTATATCTTATATTATACTATATCTTATATTATACTATATCTTATATTATACTATATCTTATATTATACTATATCTTATATTATACTATATCTTATATTATACTATATCTTATATTATACTATATCTTATATTATACTATATCTTATATTATACTATATCTTATATTATACTATATCTTATATTATACTATATCTTATATTATACTATATCTTATATTATACTATATCTTATATTATACTATATCTTATATTATACTATATCTTATATTATACTATATCTTATATTATAAACTATATCTTATATTATACTATATCTTATATTATAAACTATATCTTATATTATACTATATCTTATATTATACTATATCTTATATTATACTATATCTTATATTATACTATATCTTATATTATACTATATCTTATATTATACGTACGATGTACGTCGTACGACCTACAATTGTAGGTAGATTAATGTAGGTACAATGTACCTACATGTATACATCGTAGGTCCTATACATAAATAATTCAACTATTCAATTGTCGGCGACTAACTGTTTAAGATCTTAATTCATTTATAGTGATTAGGGGTTTATCAACATTTTATATATATATATATATATATATGTACCTATACCAAAGATTTTCCGAAGGAAAGATATAACACTTACGCGAAATCGTGTAATTCGAATTTGTATACAAAATACCCTGGTGCCACCTATAGCGGGTTACTTTTAGGAACTATGTGTTGTTTATAATGTAAATTCGTATTTAACTATACACTTTTAAAATGTTAAATAATATGCTTTAAATTAATATTTATATGATGAAAACTAAGTGTTCATTACTAATATATAACAAACAAATATGATATTTATGATTTAAATGCTATAAGTATATATTTAGTGAGTAAAAGCTAATTTATATTGCGTGTAATTTAATAGAGCAATGAAAACATTGTTGTATGCAAACAGATCCGAACCTAAATCTATTTCAGTAATTTCGATACTACTGCTAGCAGCGGTTGGGGATACTACTAAATTACGTTGCATGCATAGGGAGTGTTATATCTTTGCTTCGCAAAATCTTTGCCTATACTACAGTACCTATGCACCTATAGGTATACACTAGGATACACCTATGTATACAGTGTATGAATACTAAACAAATATTCAACGACTATTTAATTATTGGCAATTAACTTTTCAAGTTCGTTAATTCAACAACGGGCTATAGAGATTAAGATATTGTATAATACGATATATTAACAATGGAAATCCAATGCATCAACTTTACTATTGTCGGTGGTTTGCTTTGTAGGAGTTCAATATTAGTTAATTCACCTATACGATTATAGGAAATAGAGATTATAGGCTATAGCGCTTATATACGAACAATGATAAATGCCTATATATTTACATTATATACATACATTAAATATTTTTCTAAGGAAAGATATAGCACCATATATGGTATAACTATATATAACTCTATATAACTATATATATAACTCTATATAACTCTATAGAGTTAGAAAGAAATTACTGAATTTCTCTCTAGCTTTATGTATAGCACGCGAAATCATGTAATTCTATTTTATATACAAAAACCAACAGCGCAAACTATGCCGGGTCTATTTTCGGAACTAGGTGTTGTTTATAATGTAAATTCGTATCAAACTATGTACTTTTAAAATGAAAAATAATATGCTTTAAATTATTATTTTTATTATGAAAACTAACTGTTCATTACTAATATATAATAAAGCAATTGGATATGTTGGTTTTAAATGCTATAAATATCTATGTGGTGAGTACAATTTAATTTATATTGAATGTAAATTAATAGAGCAATACAAATATTGTAGTAGGTATGGAAATTGCGGTAAACCTAAATAATTTCGATACTGCTGCTAGCAGCGGGATATATGAATACTAATCACGATGCATATATATGGAGTGTTATATATTTGCTTTGCAAAATCTTTGTTATGGGGTTGTTTCGGATCTAGTTCTTTTGGAACCTACTTATGGAACTAGAAGACGATGAAAGCTATCTGAAAGTTACACGAGGATTATGGAGCGCTATACCGATATAGGCTGCATTGAACTGCCTACTGACGAACGAGATGAGAGAATCTATGATGAACTGTGATGTTTGGAAATCTTTCAATGTTCGTGAAACAAGAATCCCGAAATAAGCAAGCAAGTAGGTACGATATTACCGAAAATGGACTTATTTATTTATTATGTTTCTCGAATATGACTGTATATATTTTAATAAAACAAGTATGCTATACAAAACATAATGCTATATTTAACTTTTAATTTATAATAGTGATATATTTTTCAAATTAAAATGTATACACATATAATAAGAATGTTTAGTTTGTAATACAAATACAAATTTAAATGTTTATCAAGTTCCTTCGGAAAATCTTTAATACAGATGCATAGATGTCGAGTCCTAGCTAACAGTAATAGCCTCATAATAGCAGCATAACAACATATTTAATAGCCTAAAATGTTTACATTGTGCTACGTTTGCTTTTACTTTTTTTTGGTTTATGGACTGCATCAGTGCGTGAGCAATCGGCCGTCCGTGGGAGGGAATTATTGAGTGGGAGGGAAGGCAAGGGAGAAGTAATAAGTCTTAAGGTGGCGTTTAAAGGAGGGAGTTGATGTGTTTGTTCATAGGTGATTAGGTAGGGAGTTCCAGTGGTAAGGGGCATATAGGGCAGAGGAGCGTATAATGGAAGAGTGTAGTTTGTATAGATGGGGAGTGATAAGGATAAAGGTGTTGGAGGAACGGGTCTGGAGTGGAGTGATGGGTGTGTGTAAATGTAGGAGGGAGGCAATGTAGTCCGGGGAGTTGTGTTGAATAGCTTTGTAGATGGTAAGGGAGAGTTTGTACTTTATGAGGTAGGAGACTGGCAGCCAGTGTAGTTGTTTTAGGAGAGGTGTAATGGAGTCAGAAGAACGACGGGGAAGTAAATGGACGCAGCGAACTACATCGTTTTGTAGTCGCTATAGTTTGATAAGTTTGTATTCAGGGAGGTTAAAGAGTAGAGAGTTGCAATAGTCGAATAGGGGGATGATGTAGGAGGAGACAATGGTATTAGCGATGGGGAGGGGAATGGAGCGTCGGATTAAGCGGAGGCTGTGTAGGTGGTAGTGGATGGATTTGTGCATATGTATAATATGGGAGTCAAGGGAAAGGGTGGTATCAAGATGGAAGCCAATATGTCTACGTGTTGAGAGTAGGGGAGTGAGATATTGTCGAGTGATATGGGGGTGGTTCAGGGAGGGTGGAGGAGCGTAGGGGTAAGTGGAGAAAAATAGCTTCAGTTTTAGTGGGGTTACGTTTTAGGGAGTTGTAGATAAGCCATTGGTGTATAGACTTGATATAGGAGGAGAGTCGGCCAGGGGCATAAGTAGGGGAGTCTGTGCAGTTAAGATATAGTTGAAGGTCATCGGCGTAAGTATGGAAGGAGATGTCGGGTAGTCAGTGAATATGTCAAACATTGGGAAGAGGTAAATATTAAAGAGAAGTGGGCCGAGGACAGAGCCCTGGGGGACACCATAGGTTATGGAGCGGGAGGGGGAAGAGTGTGTATTAATCCTGACTGAGGAAGAGCGTTGGTAATGTAGGAGGTGAACCAATTGAGGGCAATGCCGGTGATTCCTATGGCGGAGAGTCTGTGTATGAGGACATTGTGTTCAAGGGTGTCGAAAGCGAAGGACATGTCGAGAAGTATGAGTATAGTGCCACGGTTGTTGTTAAGGCCATATAGTAGGTCGGAGATAATGAGGGTTAGGGAGGATTCAGTAGATTTGTGGGGGAGGTAGGCGCTTTTGAAGATGTTGGGGATTTATTGGTTGTAAGGTATGTGATAAGTTGGGGGGAGATAACACGTTCAAGGATCTTAGAGTGGATTGAGAGGTTAGAGATGGGTCGGTAGTTGGAGGGAGACAGAGAATCAAGGTGGGGCTTTTTAAGGACAGGGGTGATGACTGCTTTTTTGAAATCGGAAGGGACGGAGCCGGAAGAAAGTGAACCACAAATGATTTGATGAAGGGGGTTGCAAGAGTGTTAATTATCTGCTTTAGTATTGGGAGGGGAAGAGGATCAAGAGATGAGGTTGAGGAGGTAGATTTGAGAAGGGAGATGATTTGATCAAGTGGGGGAGATTCACATTTTTCAAGGGAGAAGGGAAATATGATGGGAGTGGTGGGCATGACAGGTGTGGGAAGGGTGGAAAGGGTGGTGGAAAGTTTGTTGTTGAAAGATGTATCGAAGAGGAGTTGTAGTTCTTAGGGGTGACAGTGGGGAGAGGGGCTTTAAGTGAACGACCAAGCAGTTGAGCAGAAAGTCTGTGTATAGACTTACTGTCATTAGCGAGTTTGTCAAATTTGTGGGTGATGTGAGAGGCTTTGGCGGTAGAAATAGTTTTTCGGTGGAGATTTTTTAATTTATTGTATTTTTCGGCTTTGCGAAGGATTCGCTTTTGTTCAGTAGGAATATAGTATACCATGATGAATCAGGGCGTGTGATGGAGGTTTTAATGAATAAAGGGGCGTATTTATCGAGGGTGGAGAAGAAAGAAGTATGGAGTAGAGCTGACGTTTAGGTTGGAAGGGAAGAAAGATTGGAGATAAAATCAGGAATGGAGAGGCTGTGGAGTTTGCGTGGGATTCTGGTAGTGAGGGGTCTGGTAGGTTTGGGGTGATTAAGGGTATGGAATATGAGGAAGTGATCGGAGAAGAGTAGTCGGAGAAGAGTGGTTCAATGGAATGTTCAGTGACAATTTTATTAGTTTTTGGGGAAATTATTAGGTCTAAAGTGTTACCATGGACATGGGTGGGGGAGGTGACATGTTTTACAAGGTTTAATGAGGTGAACAATTTATTTAAGGACTGGATCATAGGTGGGTTGGGTATGTTGACTCACCTAGTATGATTGTATTAGAGGTGATAGTGGGTAGAAATAAGCTAAATTCATCAATGAATAAATTGATGTAGAGAGAGGTAGGATGGTAGAAAAGGGAAATGTTGAAGGTACGAGAGAAAGGTGAGCTTATGGCGCAGCTGAGGGCTTCAGAGTGGGAGAACGAGTGATAGGAAATATTAGAGATAGTTAGAGAATATTTTTCAAGTATTCCGATGCCACAACCGGGATGGGGAGAGTCACGAGGATTGTGAATAAAACAGTAGTGGGGAGTGTTAAGAGCAGCAATTTGAGGAGAATCCAGAGGAGATATCCAGATTTCTGTGATGAAGAGGATATAGAGGTCATGTTCAGTCATGATGGCAATTACATAAGGGATTTTATTGCGAAGAGAGCGTGCGACGCACGCCGTGCGTTAATAAGAGCAGCGTTGAGGGAAAGAATGTGGGGTGGAAGGTGTTTAATTGTGGCCCAAAATTTGTGGGGAGGGGAGGGGGAATAGTATGAGTGAAGGGAAGTGAGGGAAAGTAGGGAGAGAGGGATGTGTTGGGTGAGGGTGAAATAAGGGAAGAGGTATTAGTAGGAAGGGTTAAGGTATCATAATATCGGGTGGGACACATGCAATTAAGGTGGTGTGAAAATTGTTGGTGCCGCGGACTACGTAATTGAAGTTGGGGATAGGGTGTGAGGAGTTCAAGTGATTGATGGTGGAGATGCAGACTTTGAGCAAGAAGTTGGGAATTGTTGAAGGGTTACAGAACCTGACTTGAAAGGGTGAGTTTTTTAGTTGGGTGTGTGTGGGATACGTAGAGTGTATATGTGGCTGGGAGTGGATATTGATTACCTGTTTCATTGGCTCCAATGATTGTGTCCAGGGATTGTGTGGGAGATAGTTGGTAATTTACCGACAAGAAAGTTAATAAGTGGAGTGTTGGGGGGTTATTAATTATTTTCCATGCAATTTTATTGAGGAGTTCAGGTGATTGATGGTGGAGATGCAGACTTTACGAGCAAGAAGTTGGGAATTGTTGAAGGGTTACAGAAGCTGACTTGAAAGGGTGAGTTTTTTAGTTGGGTGAGTGTGGGATACGTAGAGTGTATATGTGGCTGGGAGTGGATATTTATTACCTGTTTCATTGGCTCCAATGTTTGTGTGGGAGATATATCTATTAACTATAGTTGGTAATTTACCGACAAGAAAGTTAATAAGTGGAGTGTTGGGGGGTTATTAATTATTTTCCATGCAATTTTATTAGATTTGGGTGGGGGAGTAGGAAAGGTATGCATGAGCGGTGATGGTTATTAAACATAGAGCTAGAGAGAAATTTCTCTCTAGCTCTGTGTTATTAAACGAGGGGGTTTAGCTATGGAAGTGATGGATTGTGATCGTTTAGTGGTAACAGGGGATATGCGAGTGGGGATAGTAGGGATGGTAGGAACAGTGGGAAAGTTGGAGTGGTGACTGGGTGTATGGTTTGGGTTGAAGGGTTGGGTGGTGGGGTGAGCAGTGAAGATGTAGAAAAAGTGGATTGTGGAGATAGGTGGGGTGCAGGTGCAGGGGAATGATTGTTGGGAGATAGATGGGAGGGGAGCTCATGGGAGAGTTTTGGGAGGAGCTATTGGAGAGTATCTTACGTTGGGATAGTCTAGGGTCGAACCTGATCAGTTCTACAGTTGGTGCAAAACCAGTAGAAACCAGA
>OZ025241.1:14269775-14352275 GCA_964019155.1 Osedax fenrisi
TTCTTTAAATTATTATTTATATGATGAAAACTATTAGTGTTTATTACTAATATATAACAAAGTGATAGGATATGTTGGTTTTAAATTCTATCTATGCGGTGAATAAAAGCCAATTTATATTGCAAGTAATTTAATAGAGCAATGAAAACATTGTAGTATGCAAATTGCAGCACCCCTAAATCTATTTAAGTGATTACTATTTCATTGATAACTACTGCTAGCAGCGGGACGCCTGAATACTAATCACGCTGCGTAGATAGGGAGTGTTATATCTTTCCTTAGCAAAATATTTGCCTATATCGAGCAGGTCGACTCATGCCTAAAGAATGCGTTTATATATATATTAATCGTAATAAAATCTTTGACTTACCCGATATATAGTAAATATAAAAACGAATAATTTTAACTATCCGATATCGGACTATTTTTTTTTCGTGTGAAAGCAACTTAACCTCTTAATCTCTTAACCTGGTAATACATATCATGTAATAAAAATGTTGCATCTATATTACCACCATAATTTCCATATATCATGATATCATTAGATTCTATCAGCTAGTATATCTACGGTTTACTAATACATATTTTCAAATACTAATCTATACCTATAATAGAAAGTTAAGAATACAAAAAGTATATCTAATGCACTAGATTAATTATATCCACCTAATTGCTTATATTCGTAAATTCCAAAAGATTATATCCCTTAAATTTGATTATAATTATGTAATATATCATAGATGATATAACATTATGATTTTATGATATTCACTTACTTTACAATTAATTTACTAAAATAATTCATATTATAAAGTGTAAGGAAATAAGTGTAGTGTATACATTTACAAACACATATATATATATATATATATATATATATATATATATTTTATTTAAGTTATATTATAAGTTATATTGATTAATTAGAATATTATAAATTATAATTATGATAGCAACACCTTTGTGTTTATAATACTAGTTATTCCTTTCTTGGAAATATTTCTTAAAACAATTAACATATTCATTTATAATTAGATTGGAAATGAGGATTCGACTGAAACGATCACACCAAACAATACGCCGAATGAGAAAATATCAGGTTTATATATTAATAATTAGAAATTTATATAAAAATGAATCTATTCGTTTTAAGTGAAAAGTACGGTAAAAACCGATGACAATTTGTTACAAGATCAAGATAAATTATTGTCTAAGGTTATACTAATATATATTGATTATAAACTTGGTTCATTATTTATAATATAATATCATTTATTATAAATATATATACAGTTTTTACTTTTTTTACTTTATTAGATACAATATATGATTATTTATGATGTATATTATAAAATAACTTTACAATTATAAATAAATATATTCATTATATATATATATATATTAACTATATATATATTTATATATATTTACTATATATATATTAACTATATATATATTAACTATTAAAGTTATTTCATACTTTAAACTAGACAACAAAAAATAATGCTAGAAAAAGAGGAAAAGTGAAAGGTTAAAATATTTTTCTTAAATTTCAATCTTTATATTTTTATTTTAAATAATATAGTTATATAATAATCTAATATATATATACATACATGTATTAATATATATATATATATATATATATATATTAAGACTAAACTAATTATATATTGATAATAACATAGTACTCTGTACATGATACCTAATAGGTATTATCTATGTATGTACATTATACTCGTAAAGTAAAACTGAATTCTAATGATGATTATTATTCATATTAAATTGTATTTATTTATTAAATAAATATAATTATATAACAAGACATTTTGATAAATATAATATTTATAAATTATATTAATAATAATAGTTGTTAATTACAGTTCCTGCTTTCCATATTGAAATATAAAATATTATATATATATTAGACATATAAATATTATATGTATATTCAAATAATATATATTTTATACATTTAGATATATTATCAGTTATTATCTAGTATCTTTACTTATACACTTAAACTATCTAATTGTTCATTCAGAAGTTTCATTATAGAAGTTATGATTATCTATATTATACACCAGAAACTTGAAATAATAACTTTGATATATTCAGATACAAAGAAAGCTAACAAAAAGAAAAAAGAGGCAACAGAAGAGTCAGAATTACAAGATAATGAAGGTTCATCATAATTATTATTACCATATGCTGTAATGTGACTTTGTATCAACTATTATTGTATCAAAGATTATACCCTTTTATACTTGATGATACGCAATCTACATATTCTATTCGTAATAACGATACAACGTGATATAATTTATGTAAAATGTAGTTTATTTAAATGTAGAATTAATAATATATAAATGTAATAATTATAAATAAAATATATATTCCTTTCACATTCACTATATATATAAATAGTGTATCATACATACCAGTATTATTAAAATATTGTTAGACTTTTTATAGCAGAAATATTAGATATAATGAATCACAACAAATAATAGATCGCTATTTGAAGTTTAAAATGAAAATTAAATATATGTTATGCTATAATATTAATTAATAATTGTAAATAATAATTATCTATGATTACATACATAATTTATAACTACAATTTATAGCTTCATTATATTGAAAATATATTTAAAACATATTATATTTGATTAATTTATATTTAAACTTTATTAATTAATTATTTAAAAAATATTAATATTGTAGATAATTCAAGAACTATTGAAACATTAGAGAATACACAATTAAACGTTAGATTTATAATTTATATATTACAAATTATTTATATTATATATTAACGATTCAACATACAAATAGAACAAACTCAAATCTGTTTAATTTAGAGTTCTAGATTTTCCAAAAAACGTTTACACATCTGATTATTACTACACAAAAGATGCTTTCATACCTAAACAAACAGCGCGATGTTTATAGCTTTAAAAATTATTATTTATTCATTTATAACATTTATTATATCAATGATTTAATATGTTATAATAGGTCATTTATATATTTAAATACACGCGTAAGGCATGTATTGACCTGCCCGATATAAAGAAAGTGGATACACAATTTAATGTAGTGTATGGCACTATCCACTACGGGCGCTGCAATCGAAACCAACTATCTGGCCCACTACTTTTTATTTATAATAATATTTATTTATACATATATATATTGATAATTATTACAAATTTTAATGTACTATCTATACTAAAAATAAAATTATATATTTAAAATACACCATATCAACATTCCTCGTAATTTTGTGTAAAAATAGGAATTAAATTGAAGATATCATACTATTGTATTGATATTTATAATTTAAATCCATTGATATAGATAGAAGTCACTTAATCTATTTCGACGAAAAGCTTACTGTTTTAACATTTGACATATATCCAATCAAAATAACTGATACCATTTTGTTAATTTATCGATAAAAGTGTTATTCACGTATCTATCTTTTACATGCATTGCATTACGTGTGTCGATTGCTTATCAACTTTCTTTATATCGGTGGTGTTGCCCCTGCCCGATATCTGTATAGACATTCACACCGAAACTGCCAGATTTTTATTTTCTAACTCAACATGGCTATTCAAATATGTTCGATATTGGGCTGTTTTTTGGTGTGAAAGCAGCTTTAAAGGGTGTGTGGTTATTATCATATTAGATATGCCATTTTATAATAGTTTATGTGAAGTATGGGTTAAACTATTTATTTATGCGAATAATTTAATATAGTTTTTTATATATTATTATGATGAGAAACAAGAGTGATACAGTGATAGTTATATAATATATATTATTGTATTACATATATATGTATCACACATGTAATACAATAATTACATAATAATTATAATAGTTATATTATTATGATAATATTTATCTTATAAATTTTCAATATATTTGCTTAGATCTTATTGTTTACAAATAATATATTATATTAAGGTCATGCGATATATCTATATTTTGTACATGTTAAAGATACAAAAAATGACTAGCTTTCAAAGAATAATTTTCTTATAATATTTTATCATAGATTTTTGTATGATTTTTTATAAATAATATATATAATAATAAAATGTGCAGTTTTTTATCTTTTTGGATTTTTCTATAAGTAATGCTCATAAATTTAGAAAAAATTACGTAAAAATGAAAGACAATATTTATAAATTAATATGAGAAATAATGATACTTACATATTATGATGATATGAAAGATATTTCTAATGAAAGATATAACACTTGTAATATCATAATTCGAGTGTGTACACACTAGGGATGTAAATGATGCCGAGCTTTTTATGCCTAGCCGAGACTATTGGTTTTTGATGCCGAGCCGAGACTTTCATTTTCGGAAAAAAACAAGCCCAGGCTGAGCCGAGACTCTAGCCAAACGAGCCCGAGCCGAACCGAGACTCTCGATTTGAGCATCATTTATATTACTAGTACACACACAAAATGAACAGTGTCACGAACATAGGTTGTTATTTCTAACATATGTTTTATTTATGATGTAAATTCATATCAAATTATATACTTTTAAAATGGTTTTAGATTAGTATTTAAATAATTTAAATAATAATAATAATAATAATATTTATTAGAAGCATTTTAATTTTTTTTTCTGTTAAATTATAATGATATTTATATAATATTTTCTTCTAAAGGGCTTCAAAATAATATGACTATTTTCTTTTGTTGTTGCCCAAATGAGGAATACTATGTATTCATTACTAATATATTACCACAAAATAGGATATTTCAGTTGTAAGTGATATGCACAGATATGTGGCGAGTAAACGTTAACATTATATAGAAGTGATAATTTAAAAGAACATAATTTAATAGAACAATGAAAACATTGTAAAAAAAATACATCAACCCTACAGTGAAAATACTACTGATGGCAGCGGCATGGGTTCGCAATTCATTATGTTTCGTAGATAGGGTTTTTTGGCAAAATCTTTGATGATATATTACACATTTTCAATAAAATTATTCATTATTACTATAATTTATGTATATATGAACCAAATTGGGAAATATATTTATTTTGATTAAATCTAATTTTTAAAAATATTCAATAATTTATTTAGTAAATAAATAATTTCATGAAATTTATATATATATATATATATATATATATATTTATCATGCATATGTTAAATATATATCATTATATGTATAAACACTAAAATTAGAATAAAAATATATACAAAATAATATGACAATTAAAAACTTCATTCATAAATAGATTGAAAATGAGAACTCTCTCGGAACGATCAAAGTAAACAATTCACCCGATAAGACCTCATCAAGTTTATATATTAATTATATTGTATTGTATTGTATTAAAATTATAAATTGATATCTAAATTCATATATTCTTTTTAAGTGATAAGTAGTACCGAATGTGATGACATTTTCTTAGAAGATCAAGGTCAATTATCCACTAAGGTTTTTCTAATATATATATATATATATATATATATATATATATAATATAAAATAAAATATATATATTATTTTAAACATGGTTATTTATTTATAATATAATATCATATATAATTATTATTTATGATGTATTATATGAAATAATTACAAAATTATAATTAATTATATATATATATATATATATATATAAATTCATTTTATACTTTAAAATAGACAACAACAAATAAAGCAAGAAAAAGAGGAAAAGTTAAAGGTTTGCTATACAAACTATAGAAACTATTATTATAAAATTCCAAACATATTTTTTAATAAATGAGTTAAACAATTAATATAATTTGCATATATATATATATATATATATATATATATATATATATTATGCTAATATATATTGTAATATATCAAATATTTATTTTTTAAATTTCATATATTGTAAATTTTAGATATTTTAGAATTTATGATTTTTATATTATATACACAAGAAACTTGAAATAATAACTTTGATATATTCAGTTACTAAGAAATCTACTAAAAAGAAAAAAGAGGCAATAGAAGAGTCAGAATTACAAGATAATGAAGGTTTACCATCATTATTATTACCATACACAGTAATGTGACTTCGTATCATCTAAATCTCTTGTCACACCAAAAAAAAGCCCGATATCGGCTCAATTTGTATAGCCCTATGTCTACTGATTAAAATAATTCATTTAAAATATTTATAGATATCAATGTCAATGATTTAATATTTTATAATAGAAATATTACATATAAAAGCACGTATAAAGTGACTGAGGATCTACCAAAAATGCCAGATTTATATTCATATTTTTTTCGGCGATATTGGGCTGTAAAAAGTGGGAAGATATCAGGCTATTTTGTTGGTGTGATAGCATCTTAATACTATATACAAGATTATTCAATTTTATAATTAATAAAATGTTATCTATATATAACACCTGTAATAAAATATAGTCTTATGAATGTAATAATGGTATATATATAGCTATTTCTAAAGGCGTGTACACTGTACACACAGATAAAGACAGTATTGACAGTGTTTTACAAAATTCATACAATGTTTCTAATATCTATAAAAAGACTGCTAAACACGAATATATTCATATTTAAAAAAATCAAATACAGCTTTTTTTACATTTTAATATGTAGAAACAATGCGAACACGCTCTATGACCTTCTCCTATTGCACATTGTGTACTGCAAACACTATTAACCTCTACATCTGATATTTACTCTATAAATAATGTTTTAATAAATATTGATAAATCCCAGCTAACAGATAACAATATAGCTAACAATAGCAGCATAATAGCACAATGTAAACATTTGAGGCTAAAATTTATGATTATAAATAACTATAATTATCTATAACAATTTCACATCTTCATTATAGTGAGAATTGTATATCAAGTTTATTTACTATTCATAATATAAATTTATATATATATATATATATATATATTATATGTTATTCATTTATTACTACATTATTTTTAAATAATTATATAACATATATTAATATTGTAGATAAAACAAGACCTATTGAAAATGTAGAAAATTCAAAACTAAACGTTAGATATATATTTTATTTACAAATTAATATATATTATCCATTACAAATTTATAACATAGATCTAGAATTTCTAACAATTTATTTGTATACATCTGATTTTTGATATACATGAGGATAATTTGAATGTATACCTAAATATTATAGATATTCCTTTTTATAATCAAAAGTATGTAAAGTATAGGTTGACAATTGAATAATTATATATAGTTGTATTTCATATTTACTTATGATGATAATGGTTAAATATTAATAATAACAATTATGTATTAAATAATGTATAAATTAATTGTATGATTTTTTAAATAATATTCTATTTATTGTTTAGATTCAATAATTTATATTATTTATTTTATTAATCCAATATATGAGTATCATCAATTATGAGACATAATTTATGACATTGTGTATACCAACCAAACTTATTTAAAATATTAATAGATTATTACCTGAAGATCGTAACAATATTTTGAGATGGTGAAACCAGAGTTTTATTTTGTACACATATTATTTATATTTAAATATTAATATATAATTAATTATGTTTAAAATGTTGTCCTTTTATAAATAACATAGTAATAAATAATAAGTGCATCAAATATGCACGTTATTCATTAGTCTATGTACAAGTAGTCCATGATTTAGAATATTACATATTTATGAAATTACGATATGCATTATAGTATTTTATTAGCAGAAAATAAAAGAACAAATTTAGATAATTATATTTCAGAATTTCCTTAACTCATAGGGTTACAATTCCTTACCAATAATTAGTACATTTTCAAAAAATAAAAAATTGTATGCAGCCTATATCAGTATATAAAAATTAGGCCCATTTGTGTGGTGTTGTCATGGCTTTATTCTATAATAATGCTAATCTTAATTTGAATGTACTAATTCAAATGTTTGAAAATAACACTCTTAATCATTAATAATTATTAATAATGATTTATTATAATTTAAATTGAATACTATAATATACATAGTATATTAACTTTGATCTAGTAGTGGAATAAAGAATCACAATAGAATTTATTTAATTGTGTACAAAAAAACTAATTAGATCATAGGAAATACTTTAAATTTCCACTTTATTTCCACCTTTATATATACCTATTTCAGTATTAGTTTACTATATTATGAGTATGTATTCAGTTAAAGCCATATTATATTATAGGTTAATTATATAATTAATTTATCTATTATTTAGTAAAATTACTATTATAAAATATAAGTTAAATTATATTAAAGGTATTTTAAATATATCATATATACATTTCACCACTATTGCATTACTATTTTCACCACTGTTGATCAACTAGGCTTACATTATATGCTATATAATATGTATTGTTATTTATATATTTAAATATTTAATGTTTAATTATGATTAATTAATCTCTACTAATCTCTCGTGAAATTCTTATATTCTATATATATCATTTTATTATAGACAAATTATAATTAATGAATAAATATTTATAATTTTATATATAAATATATATATTTTATCTATCATAATCGTAAATAATATTACTTAATCCTAATCTGTAGTAAGTGATATTACATTATCTAATTGATATTTTATTTACAGATTAAAAAGAAGACTAGAGGTTTGTTTATATATATATATATATATATATATATATATTTCTATTTCTTATAAATTATAATTTATATCAATATCGATAAGCTAGTAGAAAAAAGAAAACAAAGGTTCTAGTTTCAACAGAAGATAATGAAAATGTTTCAAAAGTTGAATCCGATATCTTGGTGTGTGGTAACAATATTATAAAACAATAGATATTTAAATATTCATCAGTTATTAAATTATGTATCAAATAATAAAAATATAAAATAATTATATATTATTTATTTATAATATTTATCGATATTATTTTATAATACTATTATAAAAGTATTAGTTTTCTATCTATTATTTCTATATATTATAGTAATTATTATATTATTAATCTCATAATATATTTATTTGATCAATTTTTAGCCTCATAACAAGAGAAAATCTTCAAATGGTTATTATAATTATAATATTTATTATTATAATTATTAACGTACTGATACTAAATGTTGTATTTTAATGAATAAAGTACATAATAGTAACTAAAAATAAATAGTAGCCTAAATAAAATAATTTCTAGATGGTATTTTATGCAAATAATAAATAATATTTTAAATATATTATATTATATATATAATTAATATAATATTATATTAAATTTTAAATAATTATAATAATATTTAAATAAATAAATGACATAAATCAAAGCTACAACTGAGTATAACTTTATGTTTTTAAGTATAACAAATCTATTTATCAAATCTATTGTCGGTCTACGATTAATTATAAAATTCAAGTTTATTGAATACAAATAGGTTAAATATTAAAAATAATGTATATTTAATTATATTTAATTAATATCGTGAATTTAGTACCAAGTAAATTAAATGTAAAACCAAATCTAATCTTTATTATTTATCACATGACACATTTAACAAGATTATTTAACATAAGCTTTCCCGTTAACTCCGATCACAAACTTAATTCAAATTAGTGATTACCTTGAATAACACATAGTCGGACATAGTTCTTATGATTCTCACAGTACTAAATGATTATTTACCGAATAGCTCACTACATAACATTAGTTACGCGAAATAGCAACTATTATAATAATTAATATAGACGTACAATTATGTAATCTATTAATAGATCGTCACTAATACACCGTCATAGCTTATCAAATAGATACAATGCCAGCCTAATGTATATCTCGATATGTGATTATGCGTGATTATAAAACATCACTAATTTGAAATAACAACTATAGTGGTCCACTATTAGTGGGTGTAGATTGTAGAGAGTTTGGCGATATTGAAATTAAACGGCGGTCAACTCTGGTTCACCTTTATGGTGTTGTGCTGATAGGCCTCACGAGGCTACACTCGCTGTTTAAAAAACAAATGCGCTGTATAATTGCGAATATTTGCAAGTTTTTCGAGCGAATACACGCAAATATGATCTCAAATTTAAGTCTAATAACATTGTAATGTCGGTTATTAAATTTAAATAAAGCATAATATATATAATATACATGTTTACGATAAAATTAAATATATATATATATATATTTTTTCATTTTAATATGTATATATTTTCATATATATATTCAAAATTATAATTGTAATATTTTATATTTTCATGTTTTTATAGAAAAATTGGTACATTTTAATGACAATTTAGTTGTTAAAAGTTTTATATAAGTTTAAACTTTAATTTATGTTTTTATACATGTTATAATTATAATTATACTAGCCGTACCCGACCCGGCGTTGCTCGGTTTTGATTATTTTCCTATATATTATATATTAATTATAGCTATTCCTGATTCTTAATTGATATATATAATAAAATAAATGTTAGCTGACATACAAAACAAAGTAGAAAACATTTTCAAATAATATGTTAAAAAATACAACAAATATTTCAAATATTAAAAAATATGTTTTAAAAAAATGTCTAAAACCCAAACCTAAACCCAAACAAAAACCGTACACTACCCTGCGTTGCTAGGTTTTTGATTATTTGCCTATTAATTGTAGCTATTCCTGATTATACTTAGCTAATATTTAATTTTTTTCTTCTAACTAATATTTACTAATTCTAAATGTATCCGATGTAGACTCAGCGTTGTTCGTTTTTAAGATTATTTGTAAAATATTTGGTAAGATTACAAATAATAATTTAAAATATTACAAAATATATTTTTAAAAAGTGTCTAAAAATATTTTAAGAAATATAAAAAATATTTCAACATATTAGTAGTCATACCCTACCCGGCGTTGCTAGGTTTTTGATTGTTTGACTATTTATTTTTATTAATTATAGCTATTCCTGATTATTCTAAAATATATAATTGCTAAAAATTGCAAAAAAATATATAAAATATTACAAAATATGTTTTAAAAACAAACCATACCCGACCCGGCATTTCTTGGTTTTTGTTTGTTTGCCTATCTATTATTTATTATTTATTAATTAGGGCAATATCTGATTCTATATTTCTAGTATATACAATTAAATAAAGTTTATTTAAAATACAAACAAATATAGAAAAATATTGTTTATAATATTTAAAAAATTAGTGAACAAATATTTCAAAAAATATTTTAAAAAATACAACAAATATTTCAAATATTACAAAATATGTTGAAAACCCAAACCCAAACCGTCCCAAAACGGCGTTGATCGGTTTTTAATTATATGCCTATCTATACTTTATTAATTATAACTATTCCTGATTTAGAATTGTTTGCCGAACCCAACCCGATGTTGCTCGTTTTTTTATTATTTGCCTATCAATTATTAATTATAGTTATTCCTAATTATGCATAGCTAATCTTTAATTTTTGTCTTCTAACTAATATTTAATAAATCTAACTGTATCCGATGTAGATCTAGCGTTGTTATTTTTAAGATTTATTCATATAATATTTTGTAAAAATACAAAAAATAATTTAAAATATTATAAAATATATTTTTAAAAGTGTCTAAAAATATTTTTTAAATATAAAAAATATTTCAACATATTAGTAGCCATACCCTACCCGGCGTTGCTAGGTTTTTGATTTTTTGACTATTTTTATTAATTATAGCTATTCCTGATTATTCTCAAATATATAATTGCTAAAAAATACAAAAAATATTTAAAATATTAAAAAATATATTTAAAAAAAATGTCGAAAACTCAAACCTAAACCCAAATCCAAACAGTACCCGACTATATATCAATCGGTTTTTGATTGTTTGCCTATTTATTATTTATTAATTAGAGCTATTCCTGATCCTACATTTCTAGTATATACAATTAAATAAAGTTTATCTAAAATACAAACAAATGTGGAAACATATTTTTTTTAATATTTAAAAAATGAGTGAAAATATATTTCAAAAATACAACAGATATTTCAAATATTCCAAAATATGTTGAAAACCCAAACAGTTCCAAATCGGCGTTTCTCAGTTTTTTTATTATTTGCCTATCTATCATTTATTAATTATAACTATTCCTGATTTGTAATTTCTTGCCGTACCCAACTTTGCTTTACTTGTTGTTTGATAGTTTACCTATCTATTATTTATTAATTATGGCTATTCATGATTCTGCTTTTCATATACAATAACATACATTTTTGCTAAAATTCAAACAAATTTATACAAATATTAATATCTCAAAAATTAGTGGATAAATATTTCCAAAATATTTCACAAAATATTTTTAAAAATACAACACATATTTCCAATATTACAAAATATTACTTAAAAAATGTCGAAAACCCACAACTGCATCCTGCGTTGCTCGATTTATGATTTTTGATTGTTGTTGCCTATCTATTATTTATTAATTATAGCTATTTCCGATTCTTTATTTCTGTATTGCTACAAAATATATATTTTATAAATGTTCTACAAATATTTTAAAAAGTATAATATTTATATCTTAAAATATTTATTATATAATTATAATATTTTAATTATATCTAAAAATAATAATATTTCAAAGATTAGTGGAAAATATAAAACTATATTTCAAATAAATGTCCACAAAAATGTTTAAAAAAAATTAAAAAATATTTCAAAAAAATGTTTAAAAATATTTCAAAAAATTTCAAAAATATTTCAAAAAAATTAAAAAATATTTTAAAAATTTCAAAAAAATTTTAAAAATTTTCAAACAAATTTTAAAAATTTTCAAAAAAAATTCAAAAAAATACTTCGAAAAAATTTCAAAAAAATATTTCAAAAAAGCGACGCCGAAGATTTTAGATGACAAAAAATCATTTTAATGGCAAAAAGTCAATTTTTCAGGTTTTTCTGGGGTACACGGTAAATAATTCAAAAAAAATTCCGGACCAAGACCATACTTTTGAAAAAAATTTAAGATCGGGTCTAACAGATTTTAGCGACGTACCCCGGTTCTCGAGTTACCTCACCAGATACACACACACACGCACATATATATATATATATATAATTAAATAGACTTTCTTTTATATAATAGATTAATTATAATTATTTAACTTAATATCTAACATTTAAGTTTTTTTTAATTTTAATTTTTTATTATCAGATTTAGGCAATAATAACATTTTAAATTAGTTATTTACTTTTAATGGGCTGTTACGTATAATACCAACTAGCAATATTATATTTTGGTTACTACTATGGAAATATATCATTAAGTTATTATTATTATTTTATATAACTTTATATTAGTTAATAAAATTGCATATACATAAATAAATTTGTATATTTAAAATATTAAATATTACATTAATACTAGTTATTACTATTATTTTATATAAATATACATAGATAATTTTTTTATTTAAAATATTCACTCATTACATAAAGGTTCCGAAGACGAAGGCTCAGAATCTGACTGGGAAGATGTGGATGGTTATTTTTATTTATATTCGCATGAATCATACATATAAATCATCAATATTTCAATAGAAAATAAATTAGATAAATCTCTCTTACCCGATTGTGAATTACAAATTGTCGTTGAACCCCCGAAAAAAAAGTTGCGTACGTTATATTATCTTATTTTAAATACATACATTAATTTAATTTATTTTATTTTATTTAATATGTTTTATTTATTATTATGTTAATTAACAAATTTAATAATCATTGTTTTCCTGAAATATATCATTATTAATAATCATAAATTATATAATTTAATAACAAATTATGAGGAAATATTCTTTAACTATAATTTATAGTAAATAATAATGTATAATAAATTTTAATATATATATATATATTAATTTTATTTAGAAAAGCTCTCACGATTGAAATCTTCTTTAAAAGAATGTATAATAAATATAAAAGAGAAACTCAATTGATGATTCATAAGGTATTATAAACTATTTATTCGTATAACAAACATAATCAAATATAATAAATTGTAAATTCTATTTCCAAAGTATTTTGTAAAATAATCCATTAAGGGGAAAAAAATTTAAAAAAAAAATGTTATTGTAAAAATAGATTACTACATGTATAATGCATGATATGTCAAAATATCACATGTTAAAAACATATATAAAGCATAAAAAAATATAATTTTATAACACTACATATTTCTAATAAAATAATAATTTAGAAAATAGCGCAAAAATTACGGTTTACATATATTATGACACTGTTTTTCAATAGTTATATGTATCAATTTGAAATATTTAAAAACAGTAATATCAATAATATATTTATTTTCATGTCTACCAGCGCCATCTGTTGGTCTCATTTTATAGATGCTAGTGATTGGCCGTTGGCTTTGTTCTATAATAATAAAAGAGTGAGATCCTCTAAAGAGAAAAGACATACTCTAGGGAAGGGAGACGGGCAAGACAGAGAAGGAAAAGTTCAGCAAAGGATTATGGAAGTGGATTACTCTTATAATATTATCTAATAAACAAAAATCAATCATAATTATAATAAAATTTATTTTTTTTATATTTGTATTCTTTCATATGCAACTATAATATATAATATTAATAATTTATATAGATGCAATTTATGTCAAAAGCATGACAAATTATACAAGTAATATAAAAATTGTAATAATTAGCTAAACTTACTTTTACCATAATATCATTTATAAATGTCATAATAAATGTCAAAAAGCAGATAAATAATATAGTCAATCTTTAACATCAATTATTTCAGAATATTAGTTTTTTTTTTTTAAATTTCTATTTCTCAATGAATAATTGACTAAACTTGTTCAAATGTTGACAGTATGTTTAGTATTATCTCTATATTGTAGCTACAGAAAATATTTGTGATTAGATGTAGAGTTTATAAATAATTGATAATTAAATTTTTAAAATAGATATTTTATTTTTATAAATTTTTTATTTTTTAAAAATGTTGATATTTTCAAAACTATTATTCTAATCATTTAGAATTCCTATAGACGAATTAACACAATATATCTTAATGTTATGCAATTTAAATTATGTGAAAATCTTAATTATTTCTTGAGTTTTTGAATTTTCAAAAAAAAAAAAAGTCCTATCTAATTACATTGAAATCTAAAGACCGTGAACCCCCTTAAGTCACGAATGAAATCCTAGATAGATATTCAGTTGAATCATTATTTAGTAACATTTAAGGTTTCATCACATACTCTTAGCTAATCGATATGTTAGTTGATACAGAATATAGTGTGAATGTGTTTTGAATTAATCGTTTTTTTTACATTACTATATTTATGAATGAAAACTAAAGTAGACGTTATTATATATTTAATTTTTAATGGATTTTAAATTTTTGACTATATTAATTAATTAACGAATGATTAATTATTAATAAAAATTCAACTGTCTGTATAGTTTAGTTGGCTAAACTAACGCATCAAACATATAGGAGGAAATGTCAAGCCTTGTCTGGACTAATAAAATCTTTTTAAAATAATATTATAATTGATCTTGTATATTTGTGTATAAACAATGTAAAAACCTGGATGCCTTAACATGGATGAGGTTTTAAAATTCATTCCATTTATTTATAAGTAAAAACTTCATCTAAGTTCCTGGATGTGATGAAAAGGCTCCACTATAATAAAATAAAAAATGACAAATAAAAAACTAATAAATGAGTAATAAATGTATAAATATATATTTATTTAATTATAAAAATCTTTTCATTTAATCAGGAGTAATATGATATAGAATAAATATAATTTATCCATACTAATATATTATGACATCATATGTTAGCTCTTTAGTTGGTTGATGTGGATATTTGTTAAATTAAAAAAGATATAATTTCAACTAAATTACTGGAAAATATATGCACATCTCAAATGTCAATTAATACTATATTTACCATACTGTATATATATATATATTTAAATATATATTTAATATTATATTTCATAAATCATAGATACATTTAGTGTGCCTATTAAAATACGGAAGATATATCAACACTGAACTCTGTTTGAATGAAACCCTAGCTGCTTTATTACTTTCAACTCTTCCCACTGATATATATGAAACTAGCAAAAAACTATGGACTTTGGAAACTGTAGAACTATTTATCAACTGGATTAGGGAGTATTATATTACGGGAGATGAATTATCCGATACTGAAGTTAGTGATTATTTATCATATATCGGGGTATATATCACTGTTTATAATTTAATATATTACCCTAGAAGAATCCAAGACGATATATCAAATTATCATAATTATAATTATTTAAGCAAGTGTAGAATAATTTTCGATAATAATTATTTTAATGATATATATATATAATTAACTTTAATTAATATATTCAGTTATTATATATATATAATATAAACTGCCTGTATGGTCAGACACATAAGCAGTAGGACACGGATTCAAGGCCCGTCCCAACCATTCAAATAGGTCTTAAAATAAAATTTAGAAATGCTCTTATATAAATATATATGAATAAATGATCGGCTCTCGTTAAACCCCGGATGCCTTAACATGACAGCGGCTTCGAAGATATATTAGAGCCATATATGGTTATAAGTGTACTTCATCTAGGTTCCTGGATAGGTTGAAAGTTTTCCACCAAATAAAAATAACAATATATATATGTTCCTAAATGTTGGAATGCATTGCCAGCTGACATCAGATCAACTGAGTCTGAACCTTTGTTTAAACGTAAAGTATATAATTATTTTATTTCTTTATAACTGTATTATTTAATATTGTTCTTGTTATTTTATATATATTTTTTATATATATATTGTTTTTTGTTATTGTTCTTATATTTATTTATGTTCAAATTGTTATTAACTTCATTATTATTATATTATATGACGCTGATATATATGATATTTTGTAGTCAATAAACTATTTAATAATAATAATATATATATATAAATAATTGCAGGCAAAAGATCATATGTGTTCATTACAACCCAAATCTTTATTGCACATTGGAGATATTAATATTGTTAGTGCATTATGTATACTTAAATATTCATAATATTTATTAACATGTAATATATTATTATTGATATTATAGTACTAGTGATATAACATTTATATTGTATTTCATACTTTAATCAAGTTAAATATTAATTTCCAAATTTAATATTTATAATATTTAACTGTATAAATAAATATATATAATTTAATGTATGCATATATGTAATAAATATATCTGTTTAATAATATACATATATAATATCTGAATTAATTCTTCTACTCCATTACAACTATATATTTCAAAGTTATATATAATGGAATTGTAATATTTAGTTGTCATTATACAGTTGTCTGTATGTCTTCTAAGAACTATGGGATTTAATGTGAGGCTTGTTATCTCACTTCGACCTCTATCGCATAAAGCTGTCGACCTACAGGTTAATAATAAGTTTATCCAGCCTATAGATAGATAGATAAATATATAGAGTTTATTGTTTAAAACAAACAAAATGACGTAAAACGATTATACAAAAAAAAAAACAAATAACAAATATAAAATAATATATATATATAATGATTTAAAAATGCCATGTTACAAATGGTTAATATATCGAGTTAACAAATGATAAAATAAAGACTAATAATAAGGGGATTTATTATGATGCAAACACTTCATCAACGTATCAACTTTAATAGCTATCTATTCTAAAGGGTTTCACACCAATATAAACATCCGTGTTATTTATTCGTTTTAAACATTTACCTAATAGGTAATGTATGTATGAATGCACGCATACGGCACTAATACCTACCCGATATTGGTAAAGCCCTTCACACTGAAACTGCCTTATTTTTATTTTTATAGCTTGCTGATATCAGGCTATTTTGTTGGTGTGTGAAACCCCCTTAACTATCTAACAATATCAGATATCATTATATCCATATATTAATTTGAATGTTATATATTATGATAACTATTTAACCTTCGAGTTTAAATGATTCGTGGAACCTATTCAACGATATTTATTATATAATCATAACTAAAATCATATAGTAAACTACTGATAGAATAAGTAAATATTTGTATCAATACATTACAACATTACAAATAATATGAATACATAGTTATATTTAAAATAATGCTATGTAAATGTTATTATATTAGTATGTATCTATTATTAATGAATTTGATTAATTAATGAAACTGTAATGAATAGTTTAAGTCAATTCTAGTTTATTTTATAATTTAATATCTGATGAAATAATATAATATATACATATTATAATTAATATTCTAGTAATAATTTCTGAGAGGTTTAAATTTCACTTACTAAGCTCTGTATTTGTTATTTTTAGAAACAAGATATGGTCTCATAAATAAATAAATTTATTGCATTTTTTTTAATGTTTTTAATAATGAACTCAAAGAAAAATATACTATTATTAAAAATTAATATTTTCTAATTAAATCATGTATAATATATCATTAAAAATACAATACTGTAAATTAATAAAATTAAAAAGTAAATACATGAAATGATGATTTGATATATATGATCATACATATATTACTATCATTATTATGTTCCGTTACTTAATATAATTATATTCATAATTTATTAATTATAAAAATATATTATTCTTTTATTAGACATTGAATATCATTTTAATTATTTTAGTTTAAATAACATAATTCAGGGAACTAAAACTAATAATATTAAAGTTATAAATAAGAATGACCAAACTGAAACACCAAAGGAAGAAACTTTATATCCAGATAAAGGGTTTTAACTTATAAATATAATAATTAAAAAAAATAATACAATTTAATTTAATACTATTAATTATATAATAATATATTTTATATGAAAGATCTTTTAGAATATGTAACATTTTTAATAATTAGTATTACCTTTATTAATTACTATTATTATTTAATTATTAATTACCAATTAGACAATATGAACGAATAAATCTTGATAATGTGAAAATTAATAATAAAGAAGGTTTACATTGAATATTATATTACTTATTATTAATAATATTATTACTAATACATATATATATATAATAAATGGAGTATAAATATATTATAAATACTAGGTATTAAATCTAGAATGTGGGTGGAATTATTTCTGGAATCTGTAAACAAATGGATATGTTAGTAATTAATTATATATAAATTAATTCATTTTAATTATATTATTATTAATATTAATTAAGATTTTACAGTACTATACTAATAAATAATATTGTCTATAAATTATCTATATACTATATATTATAGCCTATAATTAATTACTTGAAATATGTACTATATTCATTGTGAATGCAGTCCTAAAACCTAAAAATGTATATAATACCATACTATTAACAATGTATATAATTTCTCTAAAAACTATACTTGATAATAAAAATCATCATTAACGAATACCTATACTTCATAATTACTATTAAACGATCTATCTATATATTTAGTATATATATTTATAAATATTTAGTCGATATCTTACACATTTTTATTAGTTATATATTGCTAGTTTTAATTTATATTACACCTGTACACTATATCATGCACTATACCTCACGTAAAGATATAATACACTATCAGAATAACATAACCAGGTGGTTTAACTGCGTCGTAAAATACAGGTTTTCAATGCAGCGGCTCGGAATCAAACATCGGCGAAGCTAAGCAGATCGCTAAATCATTTAAATTTGCCCTAAGTTACGTCGCAGCTTTCGATAATCGTTTGTACGGAATTATATAATAATACGTCATAAAGTATATAGATTTGCTATATATTATGATTTATATTTAGATTCATATATGTATAAATTGATGGTACTTCTAATACTATAGTTATGCTATGTCGAGTATTAATACGGCCATATATTCTCCGCGTCTCATTACAGAGCTAAATCTTATATCAGCATTGTATCTAAATCATTATCTATCATAGCTACGCATATAGAATGCATTTATCAATTGTATATATGTATTAATACTATTCATTATTAAACATATCTAAATCGTTATCTATATCTACATAACTATATATCAATAATAAAAATAATAATTATATTTATTAGAAGAATTTTGTTTACTTTCTATTACGTTTTCTAGTTTATAATATGAAAATGATTTTTCTCCTAAAGGGCTTCAAAACAATATAGCATATTGTCTGTTGTTGTCGCCTCTTCAAATGTATCGTATATCGAATATAACGCTAAATATAGAGAACAGGGTTGCAGATGTAACGGAGAGATACGCGCTTGATTGGCAGGAAGAAACGCGTAAATTACGAATAGCTTCCAAGTGGTGGAACGACGTCATCGAACCCTTCAAGGTCGACGATGTCAGTCTAGAAAGTGACATCAAAGAGTATAGAGGTATAGTATGGTCAACGTTGTCATTTATATATATTTATATCGAAGATTTTTCTAAGGATAGATATAACACTCACCCGAAATCATGTAATTCTATTTCGTATACAAAATCCAAATGCTATAAAGGGTCAATTTTCGAAACAATTTGTTGTTTATAATGTAAATTCTTATCAAACTATGCACTTTTAAAATGAAAAATAATATGCTTTAAATTATTATTTTTATTATAAAAACTAAGTGTTCATTACTAATATATAACAAACAAATATGATATGTATGTTTTAAATTCTATAAATATATATTTAGTGAGTAAAAGCTAATTTATATAGCATCTAATTTAATAAAGCAATGAAAACATTGTTGTATGCAAACAGAGCCGAACCTAAATCTATTTCGTTACTGCTAGCAGTGGGATGTATGAATACTAATCACGTTGCGTAAATAGGGAGTGTTATATCTTTGCTTAGCAAAATCAGTGCTTATTTCGTATTTATATTAACATCTATTTTTATTAGAGAAAATCAATAACCAACCGATGCCGAAAACAATTTCAAAATTCAAAAATCATCCGCTGTTAGTATTTAACAACATTAATTCATATGATATATTTGGCCTGTAATCAACCTATGGCTTGTAAATCAATTATTTATTTATTAAGATTTTGTTGAGTCAGTTTTTTTATTTCCTATCGTTTTTGTATTGTTTCATTACAATAAATTTAACATCTATATATATATATATATATATATATATATATATATATATATATATATATATATATATATCTATCTCATAATTTGTTTAGATATAAATAGATAATTATTGCAAATTTATATCACATTATATTATAAGCTAGCTGATTAACTTTTTAATAATTTGTATATTTTCTATTTATACGTACATTTATACAGATCTAGTGTATACTTACTTGAGTACTTATATATTAGTATAATGTTAATGATAAAATATATTTATTATATATAATAAATCAATAATAATCGAACTACTATATTTTCCTTATTAAAATAAAACTCAATAATAGATACGCGCTGAGGAGACATTTACTGAAATTCGAAGCGATATTTCCCGCCGAAACTAAGCCAATCGGAACGCTGAACGGAGAAGACATCTTCTCTCGGTATCACGTTCACCAGGTACAGTCGTGTTAACCTGCTTTCATACCAACAAAACAGCTCTATTAGACATGATTTATATAGCCTGATATCGGGCTATATAAATTATTAATGTTTAAACATTTACTAGTTATCAGGCAAGTCAAATATTTAGATTTGATAATAGGTTATTTTCATATAAACGCACGCCTAACACCTGCTCGATATCGGTCTGTGTTAGTTGGCGTGAACTCAGCGTTAACCTAATAGTATTAGGGGTGTAACGTTGGTGATTAATCGTGTACCCTATACCCATAGTTACACGCTAAAGAAGTTTGGTTGAAGGAAGGACTCGCGGTTAAGGTTACGAAAAAATGAGGCGATTTGTTCAGAGGAAATAAATCATCCTAGGAGAATACTTAAAATGTTTCAGATAGCTAACGATTATCCAAGGATATTTCTAATCCAATTTATTTTCTCGGAATAATTCGCCTCTGATCAACGTGCGATCATAAACTTCTCCACTAACACCTGCGACACCTCACCTCTTTAGGACGAGGAGACACCCTACATGATGGTTAAAGCGAGGCCTAAACGAGTTGGTGTCCCTAACTGTAATGAACTTATCGTATGAAATGAGAAGTATATATGTTTATAGTGTATGGTCTATAGTAGTGATGTAAATGATGCCGAGTTTTTTAATGTCGAGCCGAGACTTTCATTTTCGGAAAAAAAAAAGAACCCGAGCCGAGATTCCAACCAAACGAGCCCGAGCAGAGTTGAGTCTTTAGGTAACTGAGACTGAGACTGCATCATGCTTTAGATTTGAACATAATTTACATCACTAGTATATATTATATACTATATAGTATATACTATAGTATATAGTATACACCGTGTTAATTTTTCATATAGTATTCAACTCCTATACAAAAGTGATCATTATTAACTTAGAATATAGAACCCTAATCTATCCGGGATGATCATATTAACACGTTAACCGTCACTAAGGGTAAGAAGTCGATCGCTACTGAACACATTCCCCCGATGACGGCGGTGTACGGTAAATGGCAGACTGAAGTATATCAAGCTCCGCCTGCCGTCAATGTCAGTCAACTATATTTCTTCTATCTCTTCCAACCCTCCAATGGAAGGCCCTATCACCTTTCTACCACCTCTACTTCCGTAACCACTCTACACTATTTCCTCATCCTCCACAACTTTCACCATTTACTACTCCACTTCCTCATGTACCTCTTACATTGATCCTCAAACTCTGAACTACCTCCATTTCTACATTACAACTTCCTCCACCTCCTCATCATTCACTATCACTTATCATCCTCCACTTCGTCGTGACTTACTTACTCGACTTAATGACTTAGTTGCGTAGGACTCGGTGTCCCCTTGCAGAACACATGTACACTTGATGTTGTAGGCCTCTCGGTCTGCTGCCCTTCTTTCCGAGGTCAGAAGTGGAACGCCACTATTCTCTCTGATGCCACTCGACCATCTCTTTAATGGACGTCCTCTTGGTCTTGGATTTGTAAAGTTCATCTTGTAGCTAGCATTAATCCTCATACACTTCTTACCTCCATAACCTCATCCACGCCTTTCTTCATCTTTCACCAACTCCTCCATTTTAACACCATGTCCTCTTATACAATGTCCATTACTCGTCCAATTCATGTATCTCCTCTTTTAATTCTACCAACTACGTAACTCATCATCCTCGACCTACTCCATCTCTATTTTCACCACCTCCTCCACCACCCGATTTCTATAATATCGCCATTCATTCAAGACCTCCACATCTTCCATGACATTTTCAAACTCCTCATTCCCATATGAATACTCCATTATATTAAATCGAATTGAATTGAAAGTTTATTTAAACATTTAAATATCTCATAAATGATCTCTCAAAAGTGTATATATAGAAATACTAATTATAAACGTATGTGATACAAGTGTACCATTTAAAATAATAAAAAATAAATTTTTTTAATTAATAGCTAAAAGCAATATTAATAATACAGGTTGCCACCTGAGATCTATCTTTCGATATAAGTATAGAATTTCTAACGGGATTTGATGGTTCTAATAACGGGTGGGAGTGAATTCCGCAGCTTAGGACCGACGCGCATTAAACTCATGCATTATACTCATGCATTAAACTCATTCGCTGCTTCGGTAGGGTAAAGTTCCGGTGAATAAGTTCGGCAACGTGGAGCTGTTCAAGGAAACGATGCTGCCCCCTGGTACGGTTCACGTTAGAGGTACGTGTTGACCTCATTGACCTTTGTACGTTGACCCCCCCCCCACCCTTCTCGTTTAGTGGCCAACATAGCGAAGGCGGCGAGGATATTGAACATCGACTGCATCGGAGCTGTTGTAGGCTGGGACTTCCACGGCGGGTATAATCACGTGGTTTGTGTTATGTTCTGCACTATATGTGATATAACTCCCCCGTTCGTTAACACGCATAATGGATCATTCCATTATGCTTATTATTATATGTATTGATTACGCTATTCGTAGTCCGTCACGCATCACTGTAGGTTAGCGTGATATAACTCCCCCGTTCGTTAACGCGCGTAATGGACCATTCCATTATGCTTATTATATATGTATTGATTAAGCTATTCATAGTCCATCACACTGTACGTTAGCGTCGGTTATATAAGGCGAACGTTTCCTCTTTTCAGCAGTCTAATAAACACGGCCTCGACTCTCTTCGTCATATATACATAACAGATTGTACCTCTTTAATCTCCTGTGCAATGTATGACAAAGAGAGAGAGAGAGAGAGAGATAATTCTGTGTTGTACATATCAAATAGTTTATTTATATATAAAGAAATATTATTAATTTAGTGGGATATTTATAGTTATTATATATAAAAGAATATATATATATATAAGTTTTTTCTACTAAAAATGTAGTTAAAAAATCTAAATCTAATTAAAATAATAAAGTATGAGATATGTAATTTTAATAATATGTTAGTAAAATATTATGATATATTAATGTGATAGAATGTATACATATTATAATAGCAAATAGTTTTTTAATAACTTTGTAAAGTATTTATCAAATGTATTATATTCAATCTACTTATAAAAAGAAGTATTATAGATATTGTTATCGATATTGTTCATGTATTGAATCGTTGCGTATCGTTTTTATATTATTTTTTATAATTATTTCTATTTGGATTACTTTTATATGTATGTCAAATATATTTCATAAAATTTAACTATTTTTACAATTTTTTATAATTTTGTAATCCTTTAATAAATTTCTCTAAGTTATTATAAGTGTAAATATGTAAATGAAATTTATAATGGTACGAAATATAATAACTAATATATATATATTATAATAATCAAGTATTTAATTCATTAAAACTGAATAAAGATTTTAGATGGGCATGTTGTTTGCATAGAACATGAAGATATTCTAACTAATGCAGCCAATCTTCTGACTATTAAATTAGAAAAACAAGAAATTGAGGTATAATGCAAATTTGTTAATAATTAAAGTTATAATTTATATATGTTGTATAATTTTACAATTCAAAAAATTAATATATTTAGTTAATAATTACAATATTTAAAATAATTAACTACCGGTAATTTAATTAATTAATAAGAGATTTTTAATTTATTATTTTTCTGTATAGAAAAGAGAAAAGAGAATTATTTCAAATTGGAGATCTTTGATAAGGAGATTATTTATTAGAAATAGGGTTTCGAAAAACTATACAGATGTTAGTAGAATATTTTATATTTAATAGGGTAGGGTAGGGTTTAGAACAAGTACATCTATTGTTTATATTAGTGAATAATTATTAGGAATTTATGATATTATATTATAATATATATGTACTTATTATATATAAATATATATATAATATTCTGTATGCATTAAGTTTATGTAATTTGTTACATTCTGTTAAGCTTTTGTAATTTATTCAGATGTAAATGCATACAGTTAATAATATTTTGGAAATGTATATTAATATAAATTATTTTCAATATAAGTAGTTTTTAATAAAATTATGTTTAATCGGTTAACATGCAAAATAAATATAGAGCTATATAAATGAGAATTAGAACAATTGACTATTATATTATCTAGTTTTATTTGTATTATATTTATATTTTAAATAGTTTATAATTAAAATTTATTTACACAAAGTTGGCTTGTGAATTTGTACTCTTAATCATACTTATGCGGATATTTTTCACGTTTTATTGCATAACGTTATATCACAAAATATTAAAATTCTAATTAGAACACTTTTCTATAATTGAATACAAATATATAATTTTACGATTGTATACGCGATAACTTCACACTAAATGCACGCACAACATTATTGCAATTAGAACGATGTTATAGCTATTTAAATTTCAATTAAGTAAATTAAAATCATTCTACATTTATAAAAACACTATAGGTACACTCTTACATAACTATATTTCTTATATAAGTTTATATAATTTAGAGTAAATTATCTATTTATTATTATTGATAATAGTAGAAGTTTAATTATAATCTTTAAATAGAATGAAAGGAAGAAGAGTGATGTAATTTCAAATTCACAAGATTTACTCAGTAGTAGTGAAACTATGTAATATTATGTTTTATGTTTTATATTTGTTCATCTCATTTTTTAATCGTTTTTATATATATTGTTATATTATTAGATAATAAATATTAACTATTATTTGTATATATTTATATATATTTATTCATTCATGTTATCAAATAGTTATTATATCATTTCGAGTAAATCTATATCATAATATAAATATAATATAAAATAATTAGTATTAAATTATATGATATCATTGTATTTAATTAAAATATTAAAACACTCAAATACTCATCACATAATCAATTATTTTACTTCACATATCTTTTTGCTGCATAGTCAGACATTACAATACAGTTTATTCAGTATTGTGCATCTATCAAACTACATGTGTTCTTATCGAAGCCTAATTCTCTCACGAATACCTCTGCTTAGGATAGAATGTCTACAACTCATGTCAGGGGTAGGGGCGTCATAAAAGGGGGTCATTATCCCCACCCCCCCACTTTTGATCACCATATGACGGCCCTAGTCATGGGTACTATAAGATACCCGTCAATCTCTACCGTGTTTATGTGAATAGCATTATTTCTATAATTATTTATAAGTACTAAACTTATTTCAATGGCTGTCATTAATTTAAACAATGGTGTTTGAGTTGAGTTGTATATCGAACTAAAATATAGATCCTTAGACCATAATGTAAAAAAAATAATAATGTAAGCGTAAAATAAATGTTTCCAAATATATACATAATTAGATATCCATAGTACTACCCATGTACTAGTGGTATTGGAGACCTCGTCTTTATACATATTACATATAGGCATTTTAATGCGCTGATAAATATGATTTATCTGCTATCTGTGAGAATCATTATTTATACTTAATCAATTGTAGCTTTATTATTATACTTGGAAAATCTTGTACACATTAACACCTAAGTTTGAATATAATAATTAATATATTGGTGATAATGTATCTATTGTTATAATAATGCTTAGCTCTCTCTTATCACTCCTCATCACTTCTAAATAACTTAAACTGAACAGTTAAATCGGTATTACTTATAGATTAGATTAGTATATTTAAAGACAACATATTTATATCATTATCTATTGATTACTATAATATTATATAATATTATATACTATTAATTAAAGTATAGATATAATATTATGTGTACGATGAATATGATGATTCAAATCTCAGTGGTAAAGTATCTTATTTATTAATTAGAATTTAGACTAACAACTTTTTACCATACCTTAACACATTTAATAACAAAGTTAATAAATAAATCGAATTTGTATTATATGATATTCGTTAATTAAGTATAGGTTGACATTATTATTAATTATTTAAAAATATAATGTCAAGATATGACTACACGTTATTAATTGTTATCAAATCTATACTGTAAGAATACTTAGCATCAGGAGAATTATTAATAACTGCAATATATATGTATAATTGGAGATAAATTAGATTTCGTTTATCAGAAAATACATTAAATTGTAACAATCTCAGCAGAATATTCTAAATAAAAGGTTGAGCATTATACTTATTACTCTAGAACGGCTGATTGCTCTGGTACAAGCAGTCCTAAAACCAAAAAGTAATAAACTAAAGTATTAAATCAGTTAATATAGTTATAAGAATAGCAAGCTATTATAGTATTCTAGGGATATGATATCGGTAGATAATTATTTATAAACAATTATTTACATTGCTACTACTAATGAAAGTTAAGTGAAGGTCAATAGCTTGTCATACATTTAGTATGCACGCATATTTATCATTATTTTCAGTATAATATACAAAAAAGTAATATATATTTCTAATTCTCATATTTGTATATGTATATATGTATTATACATTTAGTGCAAAACTTGACTCCTCTTTAAAGAAGGGTACTTGACATTTATCGTTATTTGTGTATAATATTTACATAGCGATCACATTTAATTATTTTATTTTTATTACATACATTATGTATAACCTTAACGTATTTACCTCGCACCATTCATAGTCGCGGTAGTAGAGCTAGAGAGAAATTCTCTCTAGCTCTATGGACTCAGAAAACAATTCGAAATAATGTATATAATTAATATAAAATAATTAAATGCGATCAATATGTAAATTTATACGCACATAATAGTAAATGTCCAGTACCATTCTTTAAAGAGGTGTCAAGTTTTGCACTAAATCTACCAAAAATGTTCCGAATGCTACTACGCAAAATTTCGGTGAATAAAAAACTTACAGATGTAAAGTTAAGCACTGCGGATAAAGATTAATCGTCGTTAAGCTGGATTATAATTAAGTAAGCTGGATTATAGAATATGTGTGTAATTCTCTTACAACTTACAGATCACGTACATATGTATTAACTTCAAAGAAATGCTTATAATAATCCGAATTCAATATATTTCTCATTACGTCTCATACGATAGTCGTATTTAATATCTACTAGCATACAATAGTAATAACGCGTCGATTTCATATATTTCACGATTTATTCAAAAATTAGTGTAGTATTACATAACAACGTACGAAGGTGTCAACGCCGCCGTCAACCGAACGACGCACCGTATTACGATAAGGACAATATGTCCTTAATTAGTTAACAACACTTAGTACGAACGCTCGCTTCTTATTGGCTATTACCTCCCACCAGTCACAGTCTCGGATAACGATTCGAAATCATTAACGCAGGCATATACGCATCGTTCATTCATACATTGTGTTACTCTAGTGTTAGTGTAGCTAACCGGTGGCCTCGCGCGGAGTGATTAGGTTCGGTGATTTCACACGCGCGACGTGAATTCTACTAGTTACGAATAGTTATTAAATTAACGTCGCGCACGATATCACCGAGAACCTCGCGATAGATCACTTCGCGCGACGACACCCGGTATCCTCGCGAATTACGGAATATATTCTCGTTCTCGCGCCCAGTCGTGAATACCACTCGATAATATTAAATAGATATAATAATAAACAGTTATATAATAGTTAAATGTACGGTAATAAACAGTTATAATAGTAGAATGTATGTATAATAATAGCATCGATGACTACTTAGTAGTGGATGCAATGCTTCTCATGGAAATCGCCGACTTGAAAGACGAGTGTTGAGTCTCGACCAATCGTCTCTTAGCGGACGACATATTCTTCAGAGAGTTCGCCACGGAGTTCAGTTGCATTATGATCTGTGTGTGTGTGTGTGTGTGTGAGTGTGAGTGTGTGTGAGTGTATGTATGTGAGTGTGTGTGTGTATGAGTGTATGTGTGTGTGTGTGTGAGTGTATGTGTGTGTGAGTGTGAGTGTATGTGTGTGTGAGTGTACTGTTAATTAGTATTAGTAATTATAGTTACGATATAGGGACCTGTATATATATGTAGTAAATATTTCATATATAAGCAATGGTAAATATATTTTAAATACATTATCGTATACATTAAATAATAATAATCAGTTAATTAATCGCTCAACATTGATGTAAAAGATTGGTTGCTTTTCGAGATATCGAATATTCATTTTACTGTAATTGAATAAATATAGTAATAGATAAATCCGCGATAAATATGCATTTGCCATAAACGTAATTTTAGGTACAGTTTATAAACGTAATACATCATTGTTACGTATTCGAAACAGCGTAATACCTATGATATTTTAGCCCGAGGTGTTGGTGAATTATACGCCAACGAATTCAAATTCAAATTCAATTTATTTTAAAGACTCTTTCTGCCATAGCAATCAAGCGTCTAAAGTAAAAACAATATAACGGAACATAATCGAAAATAATATAACTAAAATAATAAAAATAGGAATACAGAGTACATTAATATAAATAGTAAATAAAATCATAGATATCGATATAAATAGCGATCACAAAAATGACCGGGGAAACGCGCTAGTAAATAGCTATGTCGTAATATAATAGATATGTCGTAAATCGTTTAAACGAACCGTTTTAAAGGAAGGTCTATCGGCGGCCACGTGGTTCCAGCACTCAGTCATCACGTCTATGTACACGGGTACAGTGATCACGTTCTGAGTGGACGGACGGTCTCCGTTCAGCACTATCTTCATCACCTGTAACGGAGCGTGACGGCGGCGGTGTTGTGGTGAGGGCATCCGATTATATGGTTGTGCGCGCGCCCGTACGTGTGTATTTATATCGATAATAAATGTTTAACGCGATACGACGTTAAAGTTTCGCTCGGAAAAAAGTGAATATTTTGCGAGTTAATAGATTTCTAAAAATAGCATTTTTTCGTATGTTTTACGCGTAAACCAACCATTGTATCGCGTCCCCTTAACAAAAGTTAAAGCCTTGTTGGTTACGTAATAAATTAAATATTGAACCGTATATATTAGATAGGTATTCGATTCGATATTTCGCAGTCAAAGTCATATTTTATCACATGATAGTAGTGTATCGCATGGTATTATTGTATTAAATCATAGTTTAGTAACGCATAGTATTATATTACATGATAGTAAATCATCACATGATAGTACCATATCACATTACAGTATTGTATCATGTGAAAGTTGTACTATCACATGACAGCTGTACTATCGTATGGTAGTACATTGTATCATGTGACATCTGTACTATCACATGACTAATTATAACCTCCTTTTCATCGATTTCTTCATCAAACGGAATCGAAGCTGTAGCAGCCTCATAAAGAACCATACCTGTAGATTTAGTAGGGGGGGGGGGGTTAATAGAGTAATATATGTAGTAGGGGGAGGGTGTTAATGGTGAAAGGGGTATAGTAGGGGTGGGTTAATGTAGTAACATGTGTATTAATAGAGAGGTTAATGAAGTAATAGGTTTAGTGGAGGATACTATCATATACTACTAATTATAGGTTATCAACAGACATCTGGACACTGGGTAACTTAAAGATAGGGGAGGGAGTGAGTATGAGAGATAGCGAGATACATTTATGTTGAGTGGGAGAGATAATAAGAGATGGAGGCAAAGAAACTATAGAGAGATGGGAGTGAAAAAAATAGGTATAGAGGTAGACGTCGATATTGGGAGAACTATATAAATATATTGAGAGAGTGAGGAATATATAGAGAGAGTATAATAAATATATATATATATATATGTATAGATATATATAGAGGGTGATATAGTGATATAGACATATATACATATAGAGAAAGAGAGTTGACGTTGCAGAGATATCGCATACAATGGCGTAACGTAGAGAGTTGACCAACCGTACGAGTAGATGTCTATGGCGGGGGTGAAGATAGTGGAAGCTGTGCTCTCTACGGCCATCGGCTGGTCAAGAATCTCCGGTGCCGTCCATCTCAGAGAGGCTGGCAACGCGCTCCATTGTTTGTTACCTGTAACGATAGCGCGGTTCTGGTTAATCAGAGTTTTTCCCCATTACGGTGTGGTTTTTTTAGCTTGGTAGGTTAGACAGATAGACATGATAAAGTTGTATCAACTGATTATCCAAATGTCAATGTAACCAAGTTGTATCAACTAGCTGTCCATATGTCAATATAAACAAGTTTCCTGCTGCGAAAAGCACACATTTAGTATATATATACCCTATAGGGAGTTGGGAAATATTAGAAGAGTGGATAATGTCCAATATGTATATTACAATTCGATTAGAACTGAACATACGATCTATTTATACATTTGTAACTACTGAACGAGATACTAACAGAAACACTTCTCCTTGGGGCACTCCATTCTGAATTGTTGCACAATTCTAGTGTGTCCAAAGTCCACCACCTAATTGACATGTTGTGGTATTAATAGAGATAGGTAGGGTGTTAATAGATATAGGTAGGTAGTTAATAGATGTAGGTAGGATGCTAATAGAGATAGGTAGGGCTAGGATTAATAGTTGAAAGGTAGGGTTTAATAGCTTAGAACATTCACGTAAAGGAATCACATATGTGACACTATTTGTTGAGATCGAATACAGTGTTAAACTTTACATATTTCACTATATATATATAGGTAATAAAGTAAAATAATATTCGATGTGTAACAATATGTACAAAATTAAACTATGAACTTATGAACAAATATACATAATAACTAAATATGAAACTAACTTAAATACTACAAAATAGTGAGGTTATTAATAATAAACACGCATAGGTGCATACAGTTATGCGAGCGCGTGTGTGTGTGTATGTGGTGTGTGGACTTGGTTACCTTGGCTTTTCCTTCTTGAGTGACCAGGATGTTCGAGGCTCTGAGATCTCTGTGAAGGACTGGAGGTTTCATGGAGTGAAGGTAGTTTAGACCTTCTGCGGCTTGCATGCACTGTTTGGGTGTGGGTGTGTGTGTGTGTGTGTGTATAGGTGCTTATGAATGCGTGTAATACCAACATATACAGTATATATATATAACTAGTGGTGATGGAACGATTTTGTATGTAGGGGGGTCAACCGATCAAAATAAATGTTGTGGTAAAAGTGGGGGGGGGGGGGGAACAATACATAGAAGGTCCCCCTAGATTTTAATATATATATATATATATATCACCACTAGTTATGACTGCGGGAGATGGGTGTAGTACTTACTAATGCATATATAGGTATATATTATATACTGGGTACTTAGTAAGTACTACTTACTATGCCTACATATTGTATATACATAGTGTATATACTAGTAGTATAATACTATAGTATTATACCCATACCTATACCAACATATCAATAATACATAAATAAACTAGGCTACTAGAGTTGACTATATTATTTAAACATATACATACTAGGGGCCTGCAACAGGGGGGACGAGGGGATATTTCCCCCCACTTTAAAATCTAGGGAGACCTCCTATATATTGGTCCACCCCCACTTTTACCACAAAATGTATTTATATTGGAACTACCCTACACCCCTAATACCTATTAACGATGTCGTATTATCACTCTAATGTAGTACTGTACTCGGGGAGGGGTGGGGGGGGGTGAAGGGGAATACTAACGATATCGAGGTTCTGCATGAAGGTTCTGTTGGGATACCTGGCTACGTTGAGGAGATCTTTGAAAGCGTTGGCCGGAGAAAACTCCGTCAGGATGTACGGCTCGCGAGAGTCCAGACACACTCCTAGGATCTGGATCAGATTTGTGTGCTTTTGTTTGCTGTGGGGGTAACGGTGGTCGTCGTGGTATATCCCAGCGAACAGTAATAGCCTCGCAATAGCAACATAATAGCATATATAATTGCCTCGCGTGTTTACATTGTGCTATTATACTGCTATTAAAGTTGCCATTAAAATTCTATTATGCTGCTATTAATTTTAAAAGTATATTATACTGCTATTATGTTGCTATCCTACCATGGGTGTCGATATTTAATATAGTTATATACTCACTACTGAGTTACCTACCTAATATAGTTATTATAATACTATGGTGTATACCATTATAATATTATGTAATTACATTATAGTATAATTCATTTAAATTGTATTATATTAATAAGTAGTGTAAGATTTAAAAGTGGATGGGCGAATTCAAAAATTAATATTTAGTTTCCAATTCTATACGTAAAACAATCTAATAAAATACATTAACCGATTTATAATAAATAAATAACGTTATGATATAATTAATATGAAAAATGTGATTTGTGTGGGCAAAATTTAAAAGTGGGGATCAAAAAATAACAGTGGTCGGCAATTTCCCACAAAATACCCTTAAAAGGAGTGGATCCCTCTATCGGTGGAGGTGGCTACTAACATCAGCAACTTGATCTCATCGCTGAGCCAGTTCACCTGAACCTGCGTGATTTGACCCTTGTGAATACCCACGGTGATACGCTTGGCGGCGATACGGTTACCCTTGTGTTCGGCTAGGTAGGTGTCGCAGAAAGCTCCACCTCCGAGTCTGGGGTGCGGTGGGGTGCGATGGTGGCGTGTTAACGTTGGATGTGTGTGCGCGCGTGTGTGAGTGTGTGTGAGTGGATGTGTGAGTGTGTGAGTGTGTGTGTGTGTGCGCGCGTGTGTGAGTGTGTGTGAGTGTGTGTGAGTGTGTGAGTGTGTGTGACAGTGTGTGTGTGTGTGTGTGTGTGTGAGTGTGTGAGTGTGTGTGACAGTGTGTGAGTGTGTGTGACAGTGTGTGTGACAGTGTGTGTGGTGTTGTTATACGTATATAGCATATATTGTTACATATAGTCTATTACTGCCTATAGGGAAGAGAGACATCTCCATCTGACCAACTTTTATTACTTACAAAATCGCACCCTAATGGTGCGTTTTTGTAACGTTTTTGTAACCTACCACAGTACCACTTTCCCACTTGAGTTTACATGTATAAGCATACAGGTGGTACTGTGGTACGTTACAAAAAACGCACCCTAACTCACAACGAACGAGATTCTGGAAAGATTAACGCGTCGAGATTTTACTTTCATAGCACGTGGTTTCATGAGAAATATACGTGCGTAGGTATTACTGGGGTATTAATGGGGTTACACTGGGGTTATAATGGGGTTTTAATGGGGTTATACGGGGTTATAATGGGGTTATACGGGGGTTATACTGGGGTAGCTATACTCGTGCGTTACCTTTGTTTGAAGGAGATGTCGGCCTGGGCTATTGTCGTAGAATTCAACGCCACTACCGGCTCATCGGGAAGGTTCATGAACGAAGGGGTGTGCGAAGTTTTACCTCCTGTAAGGTGAAAGAAGGGTTCAGATGTGTGTATACGTATGTGCGAGATGAGTATATATGGGTGTGTGATAGTGTATATGTGAGTGTGAGATTGTGCCCGTGTGTGTGTGTGGGTATGAGTTCATTCTATAGAACCCTATAGGGTAGAAAGTTATAAAATATAACTATACTATATAACAATACTTATAGGAGGTGAGTGTGTACAGTACCTATAGTAGCTAAATTTGACCTAGTGACCTAGTATGTGATATTAGTCCAACTTGAGTTTACATGTATAAGCATACAGGTGGGACTGTGGTACGTCGGTGCGTTTTTTGTAACATACCAACGTACCACAGTACCACAGTACCACAGTAACACAGTACCACAGTACCACTTGAGTTAAATTCGCGGGCGTTTCAGATGGTTCATTAGAAACATCAATATAAATAAACCCTCCATATATCTATATCGAAGATGGTACTGTGGTACTGTGGTACGTTACAAAATACGCACCCTTAAACATAATAGTATACAATTAATAATGTATACATATGCATACATACAAACTTATATTAATAGGAAAAGAATAAACTAATTTAGTAATTAATGTTTAATATTAATAATTAAATAAACCTCGTCCTCCCTCTCGTCATCCATATGCAAGTGTGTGTGCACATGTGTGTGTGCACGTGTGTGTGCATGTGTGTGCGTGCGGGTGTGTGTGCGTGTGTGTGTGTGCGTGCGCGTTGCTAACCGGATAAAGTCTGATCGAGAGACAACTTCGCCGCGATAGAACTCGGGATGAAGGTTTCGATATGAGCCGTGATGCTTCTGCCTCCCGCTATAGCTGTAGAGGTAGTCACGTGTTAGTTAATAGAGGTAGTCACGTGTTAGTTAATAGAGGTAGTCACGTGTGGGTTAGTAGCGGTAGTCACGTGATCGTTAGTAGAGGTAGTCACGTGCTCGTTAGTAGAGGTAGTCACGTGCTCGTTAGTAGAGGTAGTCACGTGCTCGTTAGTAGAGGTAGTCACGTGCTCGTTAATAGAGGTAGTCACGTGCTCGTTAGTAGAGGTAGTCACGTGCTCGTTAGTAGCGGTAGTCACGTGCTCGTTATTAGAAGTAGTCACGTGCTCGTTAGTAGAGGTAGTCACGTGCTCGTTAGTAGAGGTAGTCACGTGTTCGTTAATAGAGGTAGTCACGTGCTATTTAATAGAGGTAGTCACGTGCTCGTTAGTAGAGGTAGTCACGTGCCCGTTAGTAGAGGTAGTCACGTGTGGTAACGGTGTAGTCACGTATTAGGGGGCGTAATCACGTGCTAGAGTTATAGTCACGTGCTAGAGATATAGTCACGCGTGTATTTACGAAGTACCTATAGGTTATCTATAAATACAGAGATCGCAGACGTGTTCTGATGAATACATAATAAGTCACGTTTATCACGTGTTATGAGTCATAATAAGTCACGTTTATCACGTGTTGTAAGTCGTAATGAGTCACGTTTATCAAATTGAACGTTGCATTCATTCATTATATACATGTAATAATCATGATTATATGAATATTAAGTACATAAAGAACTGTATATACATTAAGTACAGTACTTGTAGCAAGTAAATAAGTGCATTAATAAAACGAATTAGACTAATTTCATTAAGTACAATAATGGTACATTAATTACTTAGTATGTGCATTAAGAACACATTAAATACACACTTAGTATAATAGTGAATATAATATTAAGTACCGATTAAGTACCCACTAAGTAGCCATCGAGTACCCCGAATGAAGTACCCCTCTATAGAGAACTAACACGGTAAGAAAGTGTAAGGACTTTCAGCGGCAGAGGATGAGGAATGTCCACAGAAATGGCACATGGAAATAGCGACCCCGATAACGAAGCCGACGCCTATGATGAGAATCCACAGGCAACGCGGGGCCTCCTTCTTCTTCGGAACATCTAGGGGAGAATAGTGTTACACCGATATCGTGTAGTGAAATATTATAGTCGTGTACATATATATATAGATATAAAATAAAAATAAATATATTTACAAATTAATATATATATATAGTGATATATCATTGTAGAAGCTACATCGTAGATTCTACGACTTAGAACGTACAAAGGTACCGGGTATATCGCCGCAGACAATGATAGCCTGTCCCCGCCATTACTTTAACGTAACGCTAACACTAACCTACCACGTAGCAACCGTTGTAGCAGCAACACTTGTGACTCAGCACAAATACCTATAGGTATTATTTATAGGTATTATTGTATACAATGCGGATGTGTACTAAACTTATAATATATGATAATATGTGTACAGTGTAATGTGTAATATATATATATATATATATATATATATATCTGGATGAGAAAAATAGAAAAGAATGTTATGTTTAAGTCCTGTAGAAAAAATAAAAACCACGATATTTGTGTGATGCATATTGTATCCGTATTAAGTAGTTAACTACTTATACATTTATAATAAATAACAATAACAAACTTCTAATTAATAATTATTATATGTGTATAAATGATAATGTGAGATTAGTTACTACGGGTGGCCTCCTATAGTAAACCCCCTATTACCTACGAGTACTTAATGACGTCATACCGTCATCACGTGACAGCTTGGTAACCATGGTAACAACGCGCCCAGTTATATGTATATTGCATTGACATATAATAATTATTAATTAGAAGTTTTGTTATTGTTATTTACATATATGGTGACAGTGCGCAGTGACATATCAAGGTGGCAGTTCGCAGTGACAGATCAAGGTGACAGTTCGCAGTTACATATCAAGGTGGCAGTTCGCAGTGACAGATCAAGGTGACAGTTCGCAGTGAAGATCAAGGTGACAGTTCGCGGTGAAATATCAAGGTGGCAGATCACGGTAACATATTAAGGTGGCAGTGCGCAGTGACAGATCGCGGTGGTGGTTCGAAGTGACAGGTCAAGGTGACACGCCCACAAGTAAACCTTGTCTCCCGCAGCTGTATCATTATACGTGTAGAACTCGGCCTCGCCCGTGATATCCATGTTACACTCTAGTCTTATCACTGTTCTCGTGTTGTTGAATGATCTAGGGGGGAGGGGCGTGGTGATAATGTATACAATATCTTAGAATGTAATGTCTCATTAATTATATATATATATACATAATGTATACATTTCTTATAAGAAATATGTAATCGCATAAGAAATAAATTCTAATTATTTTAATAATCGTTGAATAAACTATGATTATATTAGTATGAATTACGTTAACGATTATTTCTGAGTTGATGTATTCTTACACATGTGAACCCGTGTATACGCCCACAATGTATACGTGGACATAGGACATGGGCATAGGACATAGAACATAGATTCCTTCAAATACAGGTATAGTGTACACACATATCTCTCTCTCTAGATAATAACTATTCGAGATCGCGCCCAACCTCTTTCCGTGTAGTATAAACGAGATGAACGATTTCTCTTTAGGTTCCTCCACCGAAACAGTGGTGGCGCTAGTAGTACTCGTCGTATTCACTCGTTGCATGTCGCTAGTGGTAACGGCGGAGTCGTCGACAGCGGCTCTACGACGTCGGGGCCTCGACTCGTTCGCCGGGTTACGCCCACCTACTTCCGGTTCCGGTGTAGGTGACTCCTCCCCCTTTTCTAGATCCGGCTGCTGCTGCTCCTCCGTCTCGCGGTCGGGTTTGTCCGACATTGATGACGTCCAATCCTCCTCTTTAATCTGTTCGGTAGTTGTAATGTCTTCGGCAGTCGTGTCCGTCGGTTGTTCCATTGACGGAGATGCGCGATGGTGGGCTCCGGATGCTGATGACACGTGGGCTTCCGGGCTGACTTCCGGTTTAACGACGGACTCGGCTTCGGCTTCGGCTTTCGGGTTAGATTCGGGTTTAGCTTCTGATTCGGGCTTAGCCTCTACTTCGGGTTTAGCTTCTACTTCGGGTTTAGCTTCTGATTCGGGCTTAGTCTCTACCTCGGGGTTAGCCTCTGGATTAGCTTCGGGTTTAGCCTCTGGTTTAGCTTCGGGTTTAGCCTCTGGTTTAGCTTCGGGTTTAACTTCTGGTTTAGCTTCTGATTCCGGGTTAGATTCGGGTTTAGCTTCACCAGAAGGTACCGCCTCGTGACCGGGCATAACCACCGCCTGCATGTTTGGCGCTACGTATTGTTGAGGAGGAGGACTGTTGTCTGCTGTGGTAGAGATACATTACTTAGTCAGGCACACACACGTGTATATATAGTGAATTATTGGTAATAAATGGAGTTCTATGAGAGTCAGTTTGATATTCCAATTATGCATATATATATATATATATATATATATATATATATAACTATATTAAATATAATCATGTATACGTATATAGATTATTTAGAGGTCAAGGTCACGCTATGTTACGTAACTGCCTGCGTCGCTTACCTAGTAGGAAATTCGTGTTGTTTATCTTTGTTTGAATCACTTCGCTGTCGATCAGCCAACCCATCGTGTAGTATATGTTTCCTTTAGATTTGCACATCTATCACGTGATGAAGTGTATGATGAAGTGTAGTACACATCTATCACACCGTTATGTGTATACGTGATGGTGTGTACGTGATGATTACATGTATGATGTATGATGTATTACACATATGCGTAGCATCAATGCGTATAGCATAGTATCAACAAATACACGCACATGTCAATATATATATATATATATATATATTTAAATTAAATATACATTAAATAGCACCTTAATAAATAGAGTATACATACAGTATCTATCACTTGATTGACGTATTATAAGCGAGAATATTGTCTATTCGATATTTTTTAAATTATTCAAAAACACAATATATTAATAATTAAAAAACTTTATTATGTTACATTAAGGTTAATAATTAATTATTATTGGTCAGAGTAATACATTATTACTTTGTAATACTAGTATTAATAATAATATTATATAGTGTTATATAATACACACTGTATATATATAGTGTTCCTTTCTGAGTGTATGCATACTTGAGTAAATTAACTTGACTATGGTCAAGTTAACTATAAATATATGGAATATGGAACAACGAAATTGGAATAATGAAACAACAATTTAAACATCCTCAAAACATCCTCAGAACATTATTATTCAAAGTGCCATTATAATATTCTCATAACGTCCTACCGTATTTATCATTTTATACATTAAAAAGTTCGTCATTAAAAATAAATCATTTGTCTAAATTAGATGAACAATTGTTGTTTGTAATAGCGATGCTCTGAGAATGTCAGTGTTTTCTGTTCATAGAGATATACACTGTACAATGTACAATATACAGTGTACATTGTACACTGTATAGTAGAGATATACACTGTACAATGGGTAGACGATCAAAAAGGTCGTGTTGAAGGTAAAGGTTACATTTGAAATACGAGTTAATAGTATATATATATTTTTGTGTATATATATTTGTGGGTTATTTGGTTTAATTGGTTTAGTTTTGTCCTATTTAATTTGTTTAGCTGCATTACATCCCAAAGTGAGCCTATACAAATTTATTTCGCATTTAAAATGTAACCTTAAACCCTCAACTCGTCCTTTTTGATCGTAACCTGTACAATGTATACATTGTACATTGTACAGTATACCGTGTACAATGTACGGTTATATGGTATACGGTATATTATATATTGTACAGTGTACAGTAGACCGGTTCGTACTAATTTTTTTTTCGCAATTTTATAAACCTTCACATCTGTGACAATTATGTATGCTATGATGAATAAATGATTAAAATTTTAGACCTATATCTTAAATATTGTTATGTCACGAGACATTTTTATTTTAACATTGAATACATACAAAAGTTAACATGGGGGAGATATAGAAATAAGTTTTATTCAATTTTTATAAAATTGGATGATTTTTTTTAAGCCAACTATGGATATATCCTAGAAACATATATAACAAGTAGTATTAACAGTACAACATATTTTTCATAATAATCTAGATGCCCAAATTTTATAAAATAATTTTAGTCAAAAAAAATATCTAAAAATCGTATAATTTAATATAAATAAATTATTATAATTTAATTTAAAAAATTAAAATATATAATTTATAGATAATAATAATACAATTCAAATTAATTATTAACAAATTAAAAATTATTTTTAGAAAAAAAATTAACATCATTTTTAAATTTTTTTGGATTTTTATTTGAAATATGAAATACAAAATATATTTACATATTTTTTTATTTTTTTAATTTTATTTGTATAAAGGACATTTATATCTAACTCATATCCACAATTCAATACAATATGATCACTCAAATTTATGTAAAGTATAATTATATATATTAATTTTAAAAAATTAATTATTTTTTTGAATTATTTTGAAATAAATACTTTGTAAAATGGTGTATTTTCTCGAGTTTTAGGAGACATTAATATTGGTAATTTGTAGATATAAAAATGAAATATAGATATTATATTAATAATAAATATAAATAATGGTATATACTATATTAATTCATTAAATATAATACAAATACATAATTAATTTTAAATATTAATTTAAATATTTGTAAACATCAAAGATAATAAGATGGCGTCATTACTATTATACATGGAATATTATACATTTTATCTTAAAATAATAATTTATATTTCAAACTTTAAATGCTTCGTGACCAAAGGTAACTATTTTTTTATAAAAATTGTTAATGCATATTATACTAAAATATAGATATGTATTATATTTTATATGAAGGATTAAAAATTGAATCGAACGAACCGGTCTACTGTACAGTGTACAATGTACAATGTAAAGTGTACAGTATACACTGTACATTGTACAGGTTACGATCAAAAAGGACGAGTTGAAGATTTAAGGTTACATTTTAAATGCGAAATAAATTTGTATAGGCTCATTTTGGCTACATTGTACAATGTACAGTGTATATTTTACAGTGTCATTGTATACAGTATAGGACATTGCCTATATTGTATAGTGTACATTGTACAGTTTACCCTACCCCCTAACCGCCACGTAAGTGCATTGGTCTCCTTCACCCGAGTGCGGTTCCGCGGGCATGTTGAACGAAGCGCAGGGGTTGAACGTGTACACCCACCCTTGTTCGTCTGTTGCCTCGTATCTGTGGGGTCACGAGGGGGCGTGTCACGTGGTTAATGGCTCGAGGGGGCGTGTCACGTGGTCAGTGCATGAAGGGGGGGGGTGTCACGTGGGCAATGTATGAGGGGGGTGTCACGTGGGCAATGTATTCGGGGGGTGTCACATGGTCAATGTATACATTTTTGACACCCGCATATATGCGGGTGTCACGTGGTCAGTGTATGAGGGGGTCACGTGATTATGTTAGGATAATAGTGTAATATAAATACTAACTATATATATATTATATATATATATATTATATATATATATATATATATATATATATTATATATATATATATATATATACATACAGTATTCTCATTATGCCTTAGAAACATTCATAGTTCTTATAATATAAATGTTATAAACCCATTATAGTAAATATACAAGATTTGATCGGTTAAGTATATCGTATATCAATTTGTTTATGACTATAGCCACTATATAGTCCCTATAGACCTAGCCACTATATAGTCCCTATAGACCTAGCCACTATATAGTGACTATAGACCTAGCCACTATATAGTGACTATAGACCTAGCCACTATATAGTCCCTATAGACCTAGCCACTATATAGTGACTATAGACCTAGCCACTATATAGTGACTATAGACCTAGCCACTATATAGTGACTATAGACCTAGCCACTATATAGTGACTATAGACCTAGCCACTATATAGTGACTATAGACCTAGCCACTATATAGTCCCTATAGACCTAGCCACTATATAGTGACTATAGACCTTGCCACTATATAGTCCCTATAGACCTAGCCACTATATAGTGACTATAGACCTAGCCACTATATAGTCCCTATAGACCTAGCCACTATATAGTGACTATAGACCTAGCCACTATATAGTGACTATAGACCTAGCCACTATATAGTCCCTATAGACCTAGCCACTATATAGTGACTATAGACCTAGCCACTATATAGTGACTATAGACCTAGCCACTATATAGTCCCTATAGACCTAGCCACTATATAGTGACTATAGACCTAGCCACTATATAGTCCCTATAGACCTAGCCACTATATAGTCCCTATAGACCTAGCCACTATATAGTGACTATAGACCTAGCCACTATATAGTGACTATAGACCTAGCCACTATATAGTGACTATAGACCTATCCACTATATAGTGACTATAGACCTAGCCACTATATAGTCCCTATAGACCTAGCCACTATATAGTGACTATAGACCTATCCACTATATATAGTTGCAATATATAATGCATATATATTCATATGTCACCGCAAGGTTGTATGCAATATAGCATTATAACTGTACCCTATTTATTTATAAACTTTATTTATCTATACGTTTATTTTATTTAGAATATCTTTTTTTACCCTTTTTATTCGTCGTTAAATACCCATTACTATAGTACGCCCTGTACATCATAATGCATGATATACGCGTGTGTAGAATAGCTCGTCACTGCAGTCGACCACGGTTATCCATCATAATGGTCATAGAGCTCGAGAGAAATAGAGCTAGAGATAACATTTCTCTCTAGCTCTATGATAATGGTAGAGACTCTCTATAGAGAGGCGATTTTCATATTTGTAAAACTATTGTTGTCACCGCATTCGCGAATGTTAATTATCACGCGTAATCTTGTGAACATGCGAACAGATGACTTCAGTATTCGCATGTGTAATATGGGTTATGCTATATATAGAATGTTATATCATAGTACGTGTGTATACTGTAACCAAGGACATATCCTTGATGTAACCTTTTCGCATGTTACGTTTACGCACACTAAATATATATATATATATATATATATATATATTATTGTATATATCCATTTTCGGAATAATCCGTAGTATACTACGGTTAATTTATGTAATTCTATATTTAATATTATATTACCTAGTCTATTACTTTGTTTTGATATCATTTGATTGAAAGATTGTACTATTAATTATATATGTGTGTGTATGTGTGTGATGAATAGAGTGATAATGATCGAAAGAGTTATGATATTAAAAATTAATAATAATGAAAATAATGATGAAAGAGTGATGACGATTATGAGAACACACATGTGAAACGTTATATTTAACTTTGTTTGGCCGTCATTAGAATAACGGTTATAAATAGATTTGATTTATGGTTCTATAAGAAACTCTAAGTACAAATACAATAATCATCTATAGAGAACAGGCATGTAATAGTTAGGTAATAGACTATAGGCATACGGTTATTGTTAATATCGTTGTTTTATGTAATAATGTATAGTCACACTAACAAATATAATGAAAATAAATAAGTTTTTTCACCCATGTCAAAATTCAAAATATATTTTATTTCATATCAAAAGCCGGATCGGATCGGATCAAAATTAAGTTATATTAATACTAAAAAATGCTACTAAATATACTCAGCATTGTGTTAGATACAACATTTTATAAATTATAACCTATATGTATACACATTTTAAATAATTATAAAACAATAGGTTGGTAACCTAATTGAAAAAAATACACCAAATTATGATAATATATTACAAATGTAATCAATAATAGATCATTTAATGAATTAAAATATATAATATAATAGATAATCAAATAGTAAAATATATTACTTCTTCGGTTTTTAATTTTAAATAAATCCTAACAAAATGTGTTTTAATATATTTTATTTCATCATAAATCTATAGATATCAAATTGTAAGTATACTTACAATTACAAAATTAGTATACTATACCCATAGTGCTTATTTATATTTTTCCTATTGTTTGTAATGTATTATTAATGTATTTCTTAAAAGAATTTTCCAAATATTTGTATTTTATCAATTCATATTTATTAAAAATTGTAAATCTTTAATTTCTTCATTTTCTCAATTCATATTTTAATTATTAGCAAATATGTCATCGTAATCATTTAGCTTAGGATATACTGTTTTAAATAAACAATTAATCAATATTATAATTAATCAAGACAATACATATAGATTAGGTTAGGTCCCTACAAGGAAATTCCGACATACTATATGTTTTAATACGTAGGGGAAAGTAACCGAATACGGACACACTCGGTGTCTCAGAAACCATAAATCATACAAAAATGTTTAATAAATAAAATATTCATAATTATATGAATAGTCTAAAAAAGTATTTTTTATTTTTTAATATTTAAAATATTGCTGATATACTAAATATAAAAGTTGTATTATTTAGATACTTAAATTGTATTATTAATTAAAAAAATAATAAAATTAAATAAATTATTAACTAATTAAATTAGAATATATTATTTATAAAATTAATTATAAATAATATAATTGTAATTTGTATGATTGATGCATCAATAATATGTATGTTATCTAGTGGTATCTTATATATTGTATCCGTATTATAACACAGGGTGTCCGTATTCGGACATTGGTACCGAATACGGACACCCCCGTTACATAAGGAATTAAAATATTAAACAACATTTTAAAATCACAATAATATCTATAATCATATAATATTAATATATTGTAATTTTTGAATAAAAATAATGAGTCATAAAATAGTAAGAACATTAATTGTTAAAGTGTCCCCCGTATTATGTTACTTCCCCCTACCTATATTAACATACCTAACTTCTAATAATTATATTAGTAACAGATTAATCACATTTTTACACAAGAAATATGCATATAGGATTATTTTTTGAAATATAATTTATGTATCAAGCTCGTATTGAATATTTATAAATAATTAAAATGTAATTTATGGTATTGCAAATTATTATGGTATTTTGTACCTACACTTATTTCTGTCTACAAGCCAGTGTAATATACGCGATACATAGATTTATTATTCATACATAGGTATACATTATATATATATATAATTAAATGATACATAGATTTATTATTCATACATATAGGTATACATTATATATAATTGAATGATATGGTGTCCGGATCATGTACTAGTAAGCACTAGGTAAAGCTGTCATTATAAATGTTATAAATGTTATATTTATCTTCACTGTATTCTGTATTGTGTTTAGTGTATATATACATATGTGAAAGTCACTCTAATTACTATACTTGAATTATCCATGATTAATCGTAATAATTAAGTAGGTGGTAATGGTTACATAGATAATATACTAGGATCTATGGACCTATATCGTTCGTGTAACAAGGCTCTTCATTCATAAACGTGTTCGTCGTTGTATGTTATTATATAAACGACGGAAAACCTGAACTTTAACCTATCACACCGACACTAAACCTAATTATTAACGAACACATAAACGTCTGCCTAACCTCGGCGTGTAGTTGCTGTTGTAAATAGAACTTAGGTCTATAACTCCCTCGTCGAATTCCATGCGGCAGAGTTGCGCGGCAAACTCGGGCGGAAGAGATAATGACGTCACTACGGACAAAAGAACCGCCGCGAAGATGGGAGACGACGCTCCGGTACAGGCTAACATGTCTAGGAGTCTGCGAAGATGAGAGAAGATACACTGGTGCAGCTGTAACGCTAACTAAAAGTGTGGTTTTTGGCGTCACGCTCCGTTGAGTTTCTATTTTTAACTTTTATAACTCGCGCCAATCTATTTATAAACGTAAAGTTAATTTTAGTGTCATATAATAACTCGTCTTAATATTAAATAGTACACCATTATAAATTAGAGTTCATGTACTTTCTTTTGCACATTAATTTTATCAACTAATCATTCATATTTAATTATATTTTACACCGAGAACATATATATATATATATATATATAGCTAGGGGTACAAACATTACTACTCACATTTATTTAGATAATTATAGTTAGGTATACCTTAAATTTGATCTTATTTGATTTATAATCTTAATATATTATCTATTATAAATATTCAGTTAATATATGACTATCTCCAAAATATAATCTATTATAATTATTCACATTTATTTAAGTGGAGTAAGGGAAAGTAACCTAATACCAAAGCCCTAATACCAATGGCTTTGCTAATACGGACACTTTAACAATAAATGGTCTTAATATTTTATGACTCAATATTTTTATTCAAAAATTACAATACATTAATATTATATGATTATAGATATTATTGTGATTTTAAAATTGTATTTAATCTTTTAATTCCCTAGATTCCTAGATAACGGGGGTGTCATTATTCTGTACCCATTTCCGAATACGGATACCCTGTGTTATAATACGGACACACTATATACCACTAGATAAACTATATATTATTAATGAATCAATCAGTTAAATTACAATTAAATTATTTATAATTAATTTTATGAAATTTATTCTAATTTAATTAGTTAATGATTTATTTATTTTTATTATTTTTTTAATTAATAATACACTTTAAGTATTTAAATAATAAAAATGTGAGAATTAGCTTTATTGGCGGTATTAATATTATAACGCATGCGATTTTTATGAAAATCAGAATAGTTCATACGCTGGGCACTAGGGTGGCTCGTCAGTCATTAAATATGTTGCTTCAGTAAAAACTATAAACATATAACATATATAAACAGTAGTGTAACAACTAAAGATTGTGTTATAATCAATTGAGTTGTCAATTTTATGTTTAATAACATTTTATATGAAAAATACTTGTTTATAACTAAATTTACTGCGCATGCGTAGCATTTATTTATCTTTAGTTTTACCTTGACAACCAATTAATTTATATCGTCTTCTAATTTAATTATATATTTAATATGCATTTAAGAGACTTGAGTATATGTAAATCAAAATATGGATCTAACAAACTCAGATTTTAAATTTTGTATAGTTAAAAAAATTTAACATTTTTTTTAAATTAGAAAAAAATATAATATAAAAACAATTTTATTGCGGTCATCTCAATGATAATTAAAATTATATTATGGTAAAAAAAATAAAATTGACTAGGTCCTAGAAATTTTGTATTCATCTTTCCTTGAAAATATTTATTTTTTCTATAGAATTCATTAAAATTATAAATAAATTATTCCTAGAAAAATATTTAAACAAATTTTTTTTTATAATCATATATAGTAAATATATATTATACATTTATTAAGAATATAATAAACTTGATCTGAATTTTATTTTTGATTAAAAACAAAAAACAAAAAATATTCAATAAATAATAAACATAAAAAGTTCAATCCTAGAAATGATAAAATTATAAAGAAATTATTATTTAAAATTTTTTTTTTCCTGCTATTCTGTTAATAATATTTAATTCTAGTACATATATATCGTATGACAAAATTCATTAATAGGAAGTATATTAAAAAATGTATTTAATTAATTTTGTATCTACTCCATTATAAAATTTCCTATGTTAAAATTGAAAGTCATATTGACTATTCAATGTTTTACGAATTATGTTAATTTTTTTTGTATTGAATTATATTACATGTTTTCTAATATTATCTTACTGAAGCGATAAATTATCTGAACATTTTATATTTTTCAAGCCGCTCTACTGCGCACTGATTGGTTATAGGTTATCCGTATTAATACATCTAGATTGTCCTTATTAGGGACTTATATGACCTCTATATCTATAGATATATGCTTATAACTTAATGAATATTTGATAAAAAATATAGCAATTATATATATAATTTTAGAATGTTTTATTTTTAAATAATATGGTGTTATATTTTATATCGATACATTTGTATATTCTTGAGAAGGTTTTAAGTTGAAATTTTGTTTCATAAATCTAAAAACGTAGTAAAAAACCAGTTCATTAGATATATTAGAAATATTTTGAATAAATAAAAATAGATAAAACTTTTTTATACTATTTATATATTTATGAATGTTATTCATTAAATAATTTATTGTAGGATTTATCGTTTCTGAGATACCGAGAGTGTCCGTATTCGGTTACTTTCCCCTATTGGTATTCGGTAAATAGTCCTAAATATAGATAGTCTAAATAGGTAATATACATAGGTTCAAAACTCATATTACTAATATCCACATGGTCAACAATCCATTTTGTGGAGATACTATTCTTAACTATTCAGCTAATGTTGCCTAGGACATAAGATATGTCACATATCCTTGATGTTAGGTAAACTTAGGTTATAAAGGACTATAGGGGAATTATGTCTAATACGGGCCACTTTTTATGGTATCAAATAACTTTTTTATTTATGATTATAAATTAATGAAATTTTATTACGATTTAGATATTATAAACGTCAATAACATTACAATTTCAATTTTTGTAAAAATGTTATTTATCGTCGAAAATGTGCCCGGCCCGTATTGCAAACAATGTTTGTAATACGGGCCAGGTGGTTTTAATACGAGCCGGGTAAAACATCCAATAGATGGCGAAAGTAGTTATCATTTTTCATAGTGGTGGTGGTGGTGGTGGTAGTAGTAGTAGTAGTAGTAGTAGTAGTAGTAGTAGTAGTAGTAGTAGTAGTAGTAGTAGTAGTAGTAGTAGTAGTAGTAGTAGTAGTGGTGGTGGTGGTGGTGGTGGTGGTGGTGGTGGTGGTGGTGGTGGTGGTGGTGGTGGTGGTGGTGGTGGTGGTGGTGGTGGAGGAGGAGGAGGAGGAGGAGGAGGAGGTGGTGGTGGTGGTGGTGGTAGTGGTGGTGGTGGTGGTGGTGGTGGTGGTGGTGGTGGTGGTGGTAGTAGTAGTAGTAGTAGTAGTAGTAGTAGTAGTAGTAGTAGTAGTAGTAGTAGTAGTAGTAGTAGTAGTAGTAGTAGTAGTAGTAGTAGTAGTAGTAGTAGTAGTAGTAGTAGTAGTAGTAGTAGTAGTAGTAGTAGTAGTAGTAGTAGTAGTAGTAGTAGTAGTAGTAGTAGTAGTAGTAGTAGTAGTAGTAGTAGTAGTAGTAGTAGTAGTAGTAGTAGTAGTAGTAGTAGTAGTAGTAGTAGTAGTAGTAGTAGTAGTAGTAGTAACCTTGTAACCTTGTAACCTAATGGTTTATACACTGCCATCAACATCGTGTGAGTTTTCGGCCGTGTTTTCGTGGGTTATTTATATGCGATTTCGAACAGGTGTGTTTTTAATTTACGTTTAAAGAGTGGGGTTGAGGTGATTTCTCTTATATTGTAAGGGAGGTTATTCCATAATTTTGGGGCAGATATTGAGAATGCTGTTTCTTGTTTGCGTGATATGTGTTTTGGATTATGTATAAGTAATTTGTATTTATTGATTTTACGTTGTATTCTAGATGTGTTATTTCCTATTAGTATGTCAGTTAGGTAGTCGGGGTGATTGTGATGAATGACTTGGTGGGATATAAGTAAGGTTTTGTATTGGATACGTTGTGTGATGGGAAGCCAGTGAAGATATTTTAGGTATGGAGTTATGTGAGTCCTGGAGTATTTGGGGATTCTGTGGACAGTTCGTGCAGTGGAATTCAGTAATCGGTTGAGTGGTATTAGTGAGTTTTTGGGGAGTCTATGAAGTATAGAGTTACAGTAGTCAAGTCGTGGAAGTATGAGGGATGTTGTTAGTAATTTTGATAGTTCTGTGGTTATAGATGGTCTTATTAGTCTGATTGTGTGTAGTGTTCGGTTAATGGATTTTGATAAGTATGTTGTGTATTGAGTAAAATTCAGTGATTGGTCAATGGTAATTCCAAGATTTTTTACGTAGGGGGAGTATTTTATGTTATGGTTGTTTATCTGAATGAGTGGGACGATTGGAACAGTTTTAGTAGTATTGATTAGTATTGCTTGTGTTTTGTGGGTGTTTAGTGATAGCGAGTTGGTTGAGAGCCATAGTCGAATGTCTTCTAGACATTTGTTTAGTGTGGCTATGTTTGTTGATGGGTTGGGTAAGTTGCAGTAAATTTGTAAGTCGTCAGCGTAGGTGTGGAAGTAAATGTCAGGGTAGTTATCAAATATGTCTAATAGGGGAGATATATAAATATTAAAGAGGATGGGAGCAAGAACGGAGCCTTGAGGAACTCCATGTGATATAAGTCTGTGGTCAGTTGTGTGTGATTCGATGGAGATCGAGTAGGTACGGTCGCTAAGGTAGGAAGAGAACCATGCGAGTGCCGTACCAGTTATGCCGATATACTCCAGTCGATGAATCATGATGTTGTGACTAATGGTATCAAATGCAGCTGATAGGTCAAGTAGGATGATGATGGAGCAGTATTGTGTTGGGTACATTCTTATTTTGTTTAATATGTGGGTTAATGCAGTTTCGGTACTTTTATTTTTAGTGTAGGCGCTTTGAAATTTATTTAATAATTTGTGTTTATCTAAGTAGTTTGAAAGTTGGGAGCAGACTACTCTTTCGAGAGTTTTTGAAATGTACGATAGGTTTGATATGGGGCGGTAGTTTGATAGGTCTGATTTATCTAGTGATGAATTCTTTATTATTGGAGTTACATGTGCATGTTTCATTGAGGAGGGGACAATACCTGATATAAGAGACCTGTCTATTATGTTTTTATAGTATGGAGTGAGATGAGTGGATAGTTTGTGTAGTAGTGTTGTTGGTATTGGATCAAGCTTACATGATGACTTGACGGCTTGAAGAAGCTTGTCGATTATTGTTGCAGTTGGGATGGTAAAGGAATCTAATTTGTATATAGATGTTGTTAGTGGTGGAAGCGTTAGAGGAGGAAGGGAATTGATTATTATCTGTACCTTGTTTTTGAAGTATATATCAAATAATGCAGGTAAGGAAGATAGGGTGCCCTCTGGGAGAATACGGGGGGTTATACGACCGAGTAGAGAATTTGATATCTGGAATAGTTTTTTTGTGTCGTTTCCAGCAGCTTTAATTGTGTCAGTGTAATAATCATGTTTTGCCTTCTTTATCATAAACCTATATTCACTGGAATGTTGCCTGAAAGAAATTAAGTTGTCATGGCCTCTGAACTTTCTCCATGTTTTTTCAGCGGATCTGAGTTTACGTTTGTATAAGGAAAGTGTGGGGTTGAACCATTTTATATTATTACGTTTAGTGATAATTTTTGTTGTGATGGGTGCATGTTTGTCCAGTGTTTTAAGAAGAACTATATCAAGGTTGGTAGTGTCAGTAGGGTCTTTGGAAGTATTTAGTAGGTCAGTAAAATCACGCATGTAATCAGTAATATTTATGTTGTTAGATTTTCTGTAATGTATAGTTTGTGATTGTCGTTTAGGTTTGGGAGATTTAACAATGAATGTAATAATGTGATGATCTGTGATAAGTCTATTAACGGATGTATTTGTGATGGAGGTATTCGTATTATGTGTTATGATCAGATCAAGAATATTGCCTGATGAATGAGTAGATGATGTAACATATTGTGTGCAGTTGTGAGAGTTTATAGTTTGATTGAGTAGTTTGGAATAGTGCGATGAAGGTGATATTGGAATGTTAAAATCACCTAGAATTATAGTGTGCTTATTCGTTGTTATGAGTAGTTCATTCAGTTCATCAATAAAGAGAGGGATAGATTGATGTGGTGGTCTATATATTGTGATAAATGTAATGGGCTGTGAGTTAGTGGGGTGGAAAGTGCATGATAAGGCTTCGGAATATATTTGTTTCAGGTCTTTGTTGTTAGTCAGTTTGATATTTTTGTTATAAAGTAGTCCGATTCCACCACCGAGATGGAGACCATCCCGAGGTAGGTGGACAAAACAGTGTGTATCAGTATTCAGTGAGGAAATAATAGGTGTATCATTATTAGATAACCAGGTCTCTGTAAGGCATAAAAAATCTAGATCTAGATCATTGAATAGGTCAAGGATGATTTCAATTTTGTTTCTTATTGATCGGATATTAAGAGTGGCAGCTTTAATATTCTGTGTGGAAGATGAAGTTACCATTGGTGGTGAATGCATAGTTATGGCGGTAAGTGAGACACTGGTGTGGGGTTGGATTGGGAGATGGTGCAGTCAGGCTGGCGGTATAGATGAACTGGTGTTATGAGGTTCATACGATTTGGCTTTAATGTAAGATTCATAAGAATGTTCCCAGGTTTTATAGGTATGAGGAGTTATATTTATGGGACTTGATTTCCAGTCAACCTTTGAGTTGATTATGTTTCTTAATTCATAGGTTTCGTTGGAGTTATTGTAAGTACATTTAGTATTGGGTGGAGTCAGATTTGCTTTTGTGGCGTGGTATAATAATTTACCTCGTACTCTTTCAAGTAGACTACGTTGTTTACGAAAATATAAGTTTGTATAGTGGGGATGTTTCATAATATTCTGTATTTTTGATGTAAATGTGTAGTAGGAGTTGTCGGAATTAAAGTATATTATGACTATATTATTGATGAATTTATAGGTAGATATTGCATTAGATGGGAGGTGTACATACAAGAGTAGATCGGTTAAGAACAATTTTGTCGTTTGTTTACTATTTAGGTGTTCAATAACAATAGAATTGTAATTAAGAGGGATGGATGGAGGTAGTGGTCGAGTATGATTTATGTGTGTTATTTGGCAATTTGGTCTACTAATATATGGATTGGAGACAGGTCTAAAATGCATATTGATGGGTAATTCTAGGAGACTAGGGATAGGGGTAGGTGGTGGGGGAGGGGGAGGGAGGGGGATTGAGGAAGTAGAAGGAGGAGGAGGGGGAAGAAAGGGGATTGAGGAAGTGACAGTAGGATGAGTGATAGTTGAGTATTTGTAGTTTGATTTGATATTTTGTAATTGTGAATATATGTTGAGTAAACATGTGTCTTGTTTGTCAAGGCAGGAGGATATATCTTTAATAAGGAAAGGAATAGTATTTAGTAAGTCAGTCATGGAAGTAGAAAGCGGAGGGATTGTAGATGAAGGAATAAGGTTGGGTTTTTGGAGGCAAGTCTGGCATGAGAATTTAAAAGAAGGAGATTTAAGTACACTGACGACATGCTTATGTACTGCACTGCTTGTTATCCAATTATATGGCAAGCTATTATGTGCATTTAGACATTTAAAGTGTATAGCAGAGTTACATAGACAAGTGACAAAGTTTGTACAAGTAATTGTAATATTACATTGAATGCATGTATTAGTCATATTGATGTGTAATGTAATGAAATATATTGAAATCAAAAGTAGAAAGCTATAAATAGATAAATATATGAATACAGAAATGTAAACAAAATATAATAGAAAATTGTAACGGTTCAGTGATTTTATGAATTTAGGATATATAAATGATATAAACGTCAATAAGTGAAAAAGTTATGAATGAAAATTATAAATAATAAGTTGTGAACAAAGAGTGTGGTTTTATAAATAATATATGTAATAGTTAGAGTGTGATGACTTATCTTATTGTTCGATTGATGGGATAATGTTGTAATATGAATTTATTAATGTTGACAGGATGTAAACAGGAAGTAAAAGTAGTAGTAGTAGTAGTAGTAGTAGTAGTAGTAGTAGTAGTAGTAGTAGTAGTAGTAGTAGTAGTAGTAGTAGTAGTAGTAGTAGTAGTAGTAGTAGTAGTAGTAGTAGTAGTAGTAGTAGTAGTAGTAGTAGTAGTAGTAGTAGTAGTAGTAGTAGTAGTAGTAGTAGTAGTAGTAGTAGTAGTAGTAGTAGTAGTAGTAGTAGTAGTAGTAGTAGTAGTAGTAGTAGTAGTAGTAGTAGTAGTAGTAGTAGTAGTAGTAGTAGTAGTAGTAGTAGTAGTAGTAGTAGTAGTAGTAGTAGTAGTAGTAGTAGTAGTAGTAGTAGTAGTAGTAGTAGTAGTAGTAGTAGTAGTAGTAGTAGTAGTAGTAGTAGTAGTAGTAGTAGTAGTAGTAGTAGTAGTAGTAGTAGTAGTAGTAGTAGTAGTAGTAGTAGTAGTAGTAGTAGTAGTAGTAGTAGTAGTAGTAGTAGTAGTAGTAGTAGTAGTAGTAGTAGTAGTAGTAGTAGTAGTAGTAGTAGTAGTAGTAGTAGTAGTAGTAGTAGTAGTAGTAGTAGTAGTAGTAGTAATTAATAAAATATGATAATTAATATATTTGTTAATATATTTAATACGGAAATATAATTATTAAATGATATCATTATCGATTACTATTATTGATTATTATCAATATATATATATATATATATATATATATATATATATATATATATATATACTATAATGGAATACTTAATAGACATGTGATTACATATATAATATATCTACACCTACGATGGTATTACAGTGTATAAGTATTCGGTGAACATGTTACATTAATAAAATTATATTTATAATAAATAAATTAATATGCATATCAATGTATTGTTAAAATATACGATACATGTAAAATATATGTATAACACAAATATCGATTTCTATATAAATCAAACTGTAATATCTAATGAATCAAAAAGTATTGCATAATAAGATATTGAATTGTATGGCGAATTTTAATTGTATTATTGATTTAATTTATTTTTAATTGTAGCCTTTAGAATAGTAAATATAAAATAAAACTGTTCATTGAACTATGTGTTATAATGTGTGTCTGAATATTTAACGGCGTTGGGTATAAATTAGAATATATAATAATATATAAATTAATAATTTACGATGAATTATTTATGTCTATATATATTGTATAGTATGCAGGATCTAGAGAAATTAACAATATTAAAATATAATTTAAAAATATAAACTTTAATAATTAATTATATATATATGTATTGTATTAGTGAATAGATTTGAAAAATGTCGTATACAATATAAAATAAATATTAAGTGAAAATGTCGATAAATAAATATAACAATGATTTATATGAATAAACAAAAATGTTGTTAACAAAATGTGCAATATATAAATATTATAATGTAGCTACATTAAGTTAGATATAATCATAGATTTATAGTTTACTATGTAAACTATAAATCTATGGATATAATAAATAAAATAGAAATAACAATGAAGTTAACAGTAAAAGTTAACAAAAAGTTAACAATAAAATGCATTAAATAAATTCTATAGAATATCGATAGAGCGTAATTTTAATTGTTCTATATAACGTATACGTTATACGTATATATACTATGCTGATTAATGTAAACATGCATACGCATGACATGCGTCGCATGTGTTTCTAGAGACTGTTACATTTGATAATTATTGTCTACACAGTAAAAACTAAACGTTCATTAGACTCAATTTAAACGTTCATTGGGTGGTCGAAATAGCGAACCTTTTATAACGTTCATTAGACTCTATATTATAATGAACGTTTATACAAAAATGTTCATTAGACTCTATATTCTGAATATTTTATATTATTAATATACTTATAATTATATATGTATTATCGGAGATATGTTCATATTAGTATTTAACTTGTAATGACTTATATATTACAATATTATATAATTACATATATGTTATATTTAATACATGAATTTAACATTAATAATATTTTTAATATTAAATACAATGTTTCAATATTTAATATTGATAAATCATTATAACATTATTTCAAATTTATATTATCTTAATTATCAATATAATTATGATTATAATTATTGTTGATTATTATAATTAAGTTGACACATAAATGAAATTATGATGATATCAAATAAACATAGATACTTAAAAAAATTATCATTTTAAAATAGTAACTTTATTTATTAAATCATAATATCAACTTAAATATAGAAATAAAATAATAATTGATACTTAATTCCATTAGTGCTAAATTAAATCAATTTAACAAAATAAAGAAAAGTTAAAATATGATATTGTATCTATATTTAAATAAATAATCTAGGCGAACATTAATATTATTGGCAAGAATTTTTTTTAAATAATTCTGTATTTAATAATATATCTAAAGTTCATTGGAATTCAAATGTCTAAAGAACGTTTATATACCGTTGATAAACGTTCATTACACTATATTTAATGAACGTTTATGTTAAATTTTATATTATTAAAGGTTCATTGGACTCTGAAATGTCTAAAGAACGTTTATACACCATTGATAAACGTTCATTACAAAACTATATTTCATGAACGTTTAGGTTAAATTTTATAATATTAAACGTTCATTAGACTCTGAATGTGTCTAATGAACGTTTAGTTGTTACTGTGTATCAACTGACTTAGGAAGTAATGCAACAGTGAAAATAATCACAACCTATATGTAGAATATTATTATATAAAATCATATAATAATGAATGGAAATTAGGAATGAGATAACATTCATTATTTATTGACAAATATGTATATAATTATTATAAATTATGTATTATAAATAATATCATATAATCATAAGCATATAATTGTATACATAAACTATTTACCAATCATATGGTTTATAATATTAATACCATAGAAATAATAATATATTTTATAAATTATATAACCTATCTATTATTAGTAAACACATTAATAATTCGAATTACTGATCAGAAATTCATATTATAATTACTTCAAATGAAATACATTGTAACATCTATGGATTTACATATACGACTTTCTTTCATAATTATATTATTATAAACAAACAATGCACATAAATATAATTACTGCCTCGCTAGATATATATTAGATGCCATCTCGATGAGCTAACAATAGTTTCCGATCTCACTAATTTTAGATAATATTTATTCCATTATATTAAAATTTACATTATGCTTTAATGCATATTATATTATATCAATTATATTTCAATATAATATTTATTATCGATTATAGTCGATAATTATAGATATCTATAGATAGCAATTATTATTTTATTATTTAATATTAAAATTGATACACTGATATAATTACAAATAATATCACATTTGCTAATGTTATATATATATATATATATATATATATATTAATATGAGTATGTATCTATGAGTATAAATATGTAGTTATATATAATACAATCGTACATAACTATAGTACACTTATTCCCTCTAATATATTCAAATATATGTACAATATTATAAATGCATATATATTTAAACATATAATATGCCTTTATATATCAATACATATTGATATTCATATATGAGTATATGCGTATATATAGTGTATATATATATATATATATATATATATATATATATATATATATATGTATATATTAACATACATATGAGTATACGTAAATATGAATACATACGGTGTAATAATCATATACATTATAATCACCTAATTGTAATGTCTATGATAATAATGTACACATTCATTATAACCACTCTAGTAATAGTTCGATCTATCAATAAACGCATGTATGAATCATACTTTCTTTATATAGATGGTATGAATATACGATATAAAGAAAATTCTTTATATTGGTGGTATTTAATTAATACTAATTATACTAATACTATTAATACACACACGATGTCGCATGCACTTATATTACATTTTATTTCAGTGATATAATATTTTAAAATAGTAACATAGAATCAAGCATTTTCATTGGTCATGTAGCCATGTTATTTCATGTGGCCAGTGATGGGCACGATCACGATCGTTTGAAAATGATCGAGTAAAATGATCGATGATCGGCGATCGTTAGAAAATAATCGAGTAAAATGATCGACGATCGTCAGCAACTCATCGCGATCGACGATCGTGAAAAAAATTTAAACATAATTTATATATATTTATATCAAGAAATAACAAAATAGTGGATATAATAATAAGTTTTATTTATGAAAATGTTGAAATAGGATCAAATTAATAATAAAATAATATTAATATAATGAATTTGCTTTCAATAGAACTAACAATTCAAAGGTAGTATCATTTAGTTTATTGCGTTTCGGTTTATTTATATTGGTAGCAACACTAAACATTCTTTCCACCGGCGCGGATGATATGAGTATAGAATTAATTCCTAGAATTAATATTAAAATACAATTGTATTTTATGAATAACATTTTTATAATAGGATAATTATTTAGCATATCTAAATTAGTATTTTTACTATTTATATAATTAAGTATTTCTATTTCTACCGTTGATTTAGAAGTGGATGGTCCATTATCATCAATAACATAGAATTCATCTGAATTAGTTTCGCTTTGTTCTGGTATAGTTATATAAACCTCGTTATATGGGATATGTCTATTAACATATTTCTTAAATGTAGATAACAATATATCTTTTTCTTCTACGTAATTACTTAACCAATTTAACTTACATTTTGGGTTATATATTGTTGCTATAATGGCACTATTGATAGAATACTCAAATGAAAAATAATCGTTAAACCTACGTAAAGTTATAGTCCTATATAATACGACCACAGAGAAATTGACAGTTTGACTCATTTTTGGCTTATCTATAGAGACTCTATTATAGAGTAGATAATTAAACGTATTGTTTGATCTTTCATGTCCTGAGCGGTAAAATATTACGATTACATTAGTAAAAAGATACATTGGTAGGTCCTATATATATATATATATATATATAAATATATATATATATATATATATATATATATATATTGATATGACGACGTGAATGGGTGAGTACTCGCGAGTACTGCGTGGATCATTAGTGGTTCATGCAGCAGCCCAGAATTCATACGCTTATATAATAATACGATCGAGATCCATGATCGGCGATCGATGATCAAGATCGCGATCGACGATCAACATAATTACACGATCGACGATCGACGATCGGCGATCGTTAAAAAATAATCGAGTAAAAAGATCGACGATCGACGATCGTTGGAAAATGATCGACGAAATTGATCGACGATCGGCGATCGTGAAAAGTCGTGATCGTGCCCATCACTTCATGTGGCCCGTATTACTAACATTAGGTGGCCCGTATTGCAAACATTTGATACACTTGTTAAATAACCCCCCACGCACTTAATATTGAATATAAAGTAGAATGTATACATTTTTATTCTTCGTATTTAATTAATCTTTCCAATCGTGCTTTGAATTATTTAATTAATGTTATATTTATTAACGAAAATGGTGGATAAATAAATAATTATTTAGTACATTTTCATTTGAAAACTATTTTTTGATATAATGATCAATATTAGAAATATAAATGCAAATATTAAAAAAAAATACCCCTTATTAATAGAAATGTGATACTGAATAAATCTTGTATATATTTTTTTTTAATTTGAACAATAGTTACTGAGATATAGCAGTGGCCCGTATTACACACTGGCCCGTATCAGTAATAGACATAATTCCCCTATTCCTACTTTAAACATGTAAGTAAAACTTATAGTAAAAGTCATAAAATAAATGAATATATAAGTTTTAATGGTTAAATTAAATATATATATATATATATATATATATATATATATATATATTCGATATAGAAATAGCAACCTACTATCCTTATATTGTAGTAAACTTGTTGACATTTTATACTATTTTATATATTTAATTTATTGTAAAAATATTATTTATCTTAGTATAGTTATACAATATATATAACCAATTGATATACGAAAGTTTAATTCTAGTTTATATCTTGAACCTATATCTCAAATATTTGATTTTCTCGAGATCCAGATTTGTTATTATTTAATATTATCACTAGTTATAATTACAATAATATAATATATGTACATATTTAATAATTAACAGGCATGTGCTTAGACAATAAATTAAAGATGACGGATTTCGATAAAATGTGATGAAAGTTTTTGTCAAATTGTTATCAACGTTTATAATAAAATGTAAAATATAAATCCTACTTGCTTTATTAATTCTTTATTAAATCACCTTTCACGTATCTGTTTAGCATCTTTATAATGTTATATTTCCAGTCATCTTTCTAAATTTATATTTAAGTCGTCTTTCTAAAGGTATATTTAAGTCGTCTTTCTGAAGGTATACTTAAGTCGTATTTCTAAAGGTATCTTTATGTCTTCTTTCTAAAGGTATATTTAAGTCGTATTTCTAAAATTATCTTTAAGTCGTATTTATGAGTACCAGTAAACTCGGACCAGGTAAACTCGGACCAGGTAAACTCGGACCACTTTTGAGGTAAACTCGGACCACTTTTAAAGTAAACTCGGACCACTTTTTAAAAACATAAAGTAAACTCGGACCACTTATTAAAATAACTATATTTTGTATATTTCTATAATATAATATGCTTTAACTTACTTCCACCTTATATAATTATATTATATCTGTTAAATAAATTATAAAAAGAGTCATTTAATATGATATTTTTGTGGAATTGTATATTTAAATAGGTAAACATTTAATTTGAACTCGCACCACTTTTGAAGTAAACTCGGACCACTTGTGAAGTAAACTCGGACCACTTGTGAAGTAAACTCGGACCACTTGTGAAGTAAACTCGGACCACTTAATAAAAACATAAAGAAGATTCGGACCAACTGTATAAACTATATATTGTATATTTCTAACATATAATATGCTTTAACTTATAAGTTAAAAGTATAATTTCACTGTATATAATTGCGAGTATTCCGATATTACTACACATACATAATTTATCATAAACTATATATTGTATATTTCTAACATATAATATGCTTTAACTTATAAGTTAAAAGTATAATTTCACTGTATATAATTGCGAGTATTCCGATATTACTACACATACATAATTTATCATTTAATAACTTTAATAACATTTAATAACTTAACATAATTTAAATTGTCGTATATCACCACAAAGCTAGAGAGAAATTTCTCTCTAGCTCTATGTAGGTCCTATATCACCGACGAGACCCACGATAGAAGCTATATTTATTATGATAGAAGTATACAATATATAAGTTATTTTAATAAGTGGTCCGAGTTTACTTCACAAGTGGTCCGAGTTTACTTCACAAGTGGTCCGAGTTTACTTCAAAAGTAGTGCGAGTTCAAATTAAATGTTTACCTATTTAAGTATATAATTCCACAAAAATATCATATTAAATGACTCTTTTTATAGTTTATTTAACAGATATAATATAATTATATAAGGTAAGTTAAGTTAAAGCATATTATATTATAGAAATATACAAAATATAGTTATTTTAAAAGTGGTCCGAATCTTCTTTATGTTTTTAATAAGTGGTCCGAGTTTACTTTATGTTTTTAAAAAGTGGTCCGAGTTTACTTTAAAAGTGGTCCGAGTTTACCTCAAAAGTGGTCCGAGTTTACCTGGTCCGAATTTACCTGGTCCGAATTTACTGGTATTCGTATTTATAAAGGTATCTTTATGTCGTATTTCTAAAGGTATCTTTATGTCTTCTTTCTAAAGGTATATTTAAGTCGTATTTCTAAAATTATCTTTAAGTCGTATTTATAAAGGTATCTTTAAGTCGTATTTCTAAAGGTATCGTTATGTATTCTTTCTAAATGTATATTTAAGTCGTCTTTCTAAATGTATCTTTAAGTCATATTTATAAAGGTATCTTTAAGTCTTCTTTCTAAAGGTATCTTTATTTCTTCTTTCTAAAGGTATCTTTATGTCTTATTTCTAAAGGTATCTTTAAATCGTCTTTCTAAAGGTATCTTTAAAACGTATTTATAAAGGTATATTTAAGTCGTCTATATAAAGGTATCTTTACGTCGTATTTATAAAGGTATCTTTAAGTCTTCTTTCCAAAGGTATCATTAAGTCTTATTTCTAAAGGTATCTTTAAATCGTCTCTCAAAAGATATCTTTCAGGTGTTGTACTTTTAGAAAAATATCAGATATCTTTATAAGTGATCTTTAAGATATCCTTAATATATCATTTTGCCTAGTGTCAATATTTAGAATTTTAGTGAGTATATATACTATCATATATGAAATAAAAACCATGCAAACGAACCTATAGATTGTATTTAAATAAAGTTTTATATATAATTATAATGTAACTGTTCTATTAAGGTGGATTTCACACACCTAGGTACAAAAACAAGCTTGTTTTGGTGAAAATTATTTTTTATTTCATAATATTTTATGATATTTTTTAATATCTGTAAACAAATTATTCAAGAAAAGAGTCTAGAATTGATATACAAAGTTTTTTATATATATGCATTATATATTATGTATTCATATAAATGGTATTTTGTTTTACTAAATAGTGAATTCACACTAACAATGCATATATAAAGACTTCTTATAAAATTCTTTTAGATATATTATTAATTGTTGGTGTATTATATAAATAACATATGTTTATATATTCCCAGAGATATCTTTCATAAATAATAATTGATATATTTATACACAATAGGCTATATTTAATAAATATATTTCTATTCAGGTATACATGCATATAATATAAATACAATACACAAAAAACATATTCTATGAATAGAATTCTGTGAGCCTAGTTTTGTGTAGACCCATTATTTACTATGTATATATATACTAGGAATGTAAATGATGCTCAAATCTAAAGCATGATGCAGTCTCAGTCTCAGTTACCCAAAGCATCGATGCAGTCTCAGTCTCAGTTACACAAAGCATCGATGCAGTCTCAGTCTCGGTCACCTAAAGCATGATGCAGTCTCAGTCTCGGTTACCTAAAGCATCGATTCAGTCTCAGTGTAAATAACAATAGCATCGTTTAAGTCTCAGAATGGGTTACCTAAAGTATCGATGTAGTCTCAGTCTCTATAAAATGCATTGCTATTAACTCATGCTTATTAAATGCATCATTCAAGTGTTAATTTCAGTTTTCATAAGCTCAATAAAGTTTCAGTGTCAGTTACCATCTGCATAATCATTGTTTTGTATATAAAACGAAAATAATTTCATTACAATACAAACTATCAGATAAGTATCATAACTAACTACCAGGAGTATTAATTGATAAGAATCTTAATATGTTCATAAACACACAAAGTCAAATCAGCCAACTATCAATTGCATAATATTAGAATTATAAGAACAAATATAAATTGTAATACATGTACATTGCTAAATCAAATCTTTATTGGACTATTGTAAGTTTCAATTTGTAACATACTTTTAATTAATTTACCTGCTTATCAGTTAATGCCATTAAATAAAATAATTCGATCGTCATTCGCGTATTATATAAATTAACACCAAGATCAATAGACGATCAGAATAACTGAACTGATACGACAACAACACCTACTATCAATTAATTTCCCCATTATTTATAAATTACTGGTAACTACACATTTTGCATATCATCACAAGACACCAACATACTTCGCGTAATTAATAAACATATTCAAGTCTGAGAGTACAGAGAACACATAATCTACATCAAATTAAAAATATATTAATATTATAAACAAAATAGCCACCATCGATACATATAATTAATATTATGTCACATGAAATAGTAAACATTAATAAAAATATGGATAAATATATAAAAATTATGTTTAAAATGTAACTTCCAAAAAGCATCATTTCGGCTCGATTATGTTTTGTTAGAGTCTCATCTCGGCTCGGGATCGTTTGACTAGAGTCTCGGCTCGTTTGTCTAAAGTCTCGGCTCGGCTTGGGCTCGTTTAGCTAAAGTCTCGGTTCGGCTCGGGCTCGTTTGGCTAGTCTCGGCTCGGCATGGGCTCGTTTTTTTTCCGAAAATGAAAGTCTCGGCTCGGCATCAAAAACCAATAGTCTCGGCTCGGCATCATTTACATCCCTAATATATACCATTGATATAAAGAAAGTTATGATGATATAGGCATACAATGGTGGTCATATGAAATGCCCTAAATAATAGTAAATGTATGAATCATTAATATATTAGTTACATTATTTTTATAATTTGAGAAAATACTAATTCACTTGTTTCCCAAATTAAATATACCTATTTGCTTTACGACTTATTTTAATTATACTATACCCTACATGCTTTATATGAGAGCTAATCAATATCTGTGTAGAATGACCACACCCAACGTATGATATACAGTGACATATCCCAGCTAACCGTAATAGCCTCACATGTTGCTATTGTTGCTTTTAAAAGTATATTATGCTGCCAATATATTATAATTTGTAATGCTATTATGTTGCCATTAAAAGTCAATTATTAAATGTAAAATTAACATCTTGATGTAATGGGATAAATTTCATAAATGATATAAAATCATACCATATTCATACAATTCTTACAATTCACCCATTACAAATATTAATATTGTAAAAAATGGATGTTTAAAACATTTATATTTAACTATATTTAATTTAATAATTTCAATAAGAAATATTCTATTCATTATTTTATTTATATATATATATATATATATAAAACCATGGTATAAAATGAAAACTTAATTTCTCAATGAAAATATTATTAGTTCTATTGTTTAATATATATATTTTTTACAATATTACACATTACAGTTTATCTACCTTTAAAAAATATGTTATTATTTAATCGATATCGAAGGTTGACATTCTATTAAATCTCATTCTTCCCTATCTTTTTCATGTAATCAACATGAGTGTAATCTTAGATTTTATTTTAATTACACCATTTAAAAAATAAATATTCTTTATAATCTTCATACTACATATATATGCAATAATTGGTGTATTTGAAGTGATATAAATGAACGAAGATCGTTTACTAGGTATGGTTTATTCGGGTAAAGGGGGGAGACATTCGAATGAGGAACTCATATAAAGGAGAGAACACAACTGGTGATACCGTTGGGTGGTACACACACACAGTATGCACTAGTAGTGGTAGTAGTAGTAGTAGTAGTAGTAGTGGTTGATGTAGCAGTGATGGTGGTACAGCGTATAGAAAGTCACGCACGCGCGCACACGGGGCGCGGGGGTTGGGGACATCGGTGCGCGCGCGTGCGTAGACGATGATTTAGAAAATGAGTAGTGTGTTCGTAGGATGAGGGGGGCGGGGCGAGATGCCGAGGAAGAAGAGGATGTATAGACGAGTGGTATCATCGTTGTATCCGATGGAGCGTGGGTGTCACGGCAACGCGTGGGTTCTTACGATGACGGCGGTGGTGGTGGTGGTGGTAGCGGTGAAAGGGGCGCAGGCGGGGTGGGGGGTATCAGCCTAATATGAAGAGAGCGGTGATTGAAGAACGCAATCGGGTAATTATCTAAAACAAATCGTAACATAATATTCATATATACATGCAGCGGCGGTGGCGGGGTGGGGGTATTCATAAGATAACACAGAGTAGGAGTAGTAGTGTACAATGGAGGGTGGGGGCGGGGCGGAACGGGGGGCATTGGCAGAGAAAGGATACGATTCGCGCGACAGTTAGTAATATCAACTAGAAAACTAAAATCTAAAAGCTCACGGAGATTGTAAAGCTTACCCAATACTGAATGATATATGCTGGTATATACACATACATATATAGGTGTATATATATGAGTGTGTGTGTGTGTGTAGGTGTGTGTGTGTGGTGTGTATTGCGTGGAACAATATAATACATCATAATAGTAATCGTAAATATAGCAAAGCACACTTAATGGATAGATAATATATATATATATAAACATATATATATACATAGAGTAATGCGTCGACGTTAATGAGGTCGCAACGAAGGGTCAAAAGGTCGATCCGAAGGCGAGAAAGAGCGAGCGATATCGTCAGTTTCGCAGCCCAGAGTGTGTCGACGCTGGGTGTCGGCGTCAGTGTCAGCCACTTTGGCGCCGGACTGAAGCCGGTCACAGAGGTCTGAGGAGGAACCACCGCTGTGGCTGTCCCCGTCCCCCTCCCCGGTATTGGAGGCGAGGGGTGTCTGGTACAGGCGGTCGGTCTGTCGTATCGCTTCAGTGTACTCGTCGACGTTCATGCTGCCGTCCGAGGAGTCGAACGTCTTCGATTTGCTGTACTTCTTGCTGCCTTTGGGAGACTTCTGCAACGGGCGAGTGTTAAATAACCGTATTGTACATTACGTTAATATTTATTAAATAACTATTGAAGATTAAGGTTTAAAAAATAATTAGCATTTTAAACATTTATTAAATATTTGTGAACATTAAAGAACATTTATAAATATTCTTAAATATATATTACAATTTTTAAACATTTATTTAACATGCATTGAACCGTTTTAACATTTATTAAATATATATTAGTGGTATATATATACGGTAGATATTAAATAGAAATGCGTTAAGAGCGCCGGGTACCTTGCAGTTGTTCGGGGGGAAGGGGGTTTCTAATTCGGCTAGTTCCGCAATAGAGTAGCGCCTGCGATGAATGGTTTTGGGGGCGTCGAATTGAGCCAAAGACTCTACGGCAGATTGTATGGTAGCGGTAATAGCGGGATATCTGGTGATCTTTGGTGAGGTGACGCCTGACGATGACGTGTACAATGTGTTAGGTAAGGGTAAGGGTTGAGGGTAGAGGGTAGAGGGTAAGGTAAGGGTAGAGGGTAAGGTAAGGGTAGACGTTAAACGTGAGCAATTTGTATACTTGCGAGGAGGGGATGGGGCTGATTAGGACAAAATAGGGTTTCAAATAGATAAATTCAATGTCATAAATTTGGAGTGTGTAATATATTATTAATGAACAAATAACATGTTTAAGTAAACTCATATTATTATGAAATAAAATAATAATGTATAGATAAAGATGAATTGCGATTTGATATTAAGGGCAATAATTAAATTTGCCGTTAATGAACAAATAACATGTTTAAGTAAACTCATATTATTATGAAATAAAATAATAATGTATAAATCGCGATGAATAGCTTGTTTGACGCGTGGCAAACCTTCGCCGTGTATTCTAGGCGGCTTCTTAGGAACATGTTGCAGAGTCATCGAGCACGTTATCGAAGGAGTTACTTCCGCTGTGGAAGGAGTGTTAGGAGAAGGGGGGTTTTAACAAGAGAGATAGAGGATCACGAACCTTGAGGCAGTGAAAGGGATAGGGGTGGGGTGGGGAGGGGAGGAACTCGCAGCAGGGGTGGATAACTAACAGACTAGGTTCGCGTGTTCTTTCGGCTTCAGAGTGGAGGACGACGATGTAGTGTTTATTGGAATTGGTTTTGAGATCTGTTGTTTATGCAGGTCTTTGTGTTTGTCTGCCTGGTATATGTACATATGTATGAGTTATATGTACATATGCATTAGTTATATGAACATGTGTATGAGTTATAAAGATAATGTATTACTTAGATAGAGATGCGGTAATGGAATTAAAAGACGAAGTAAGTTAATACAGCGTGAAGGAGGTGCTGGAAGTGTAGTTGGAAGTGCGTGAATAGTGAGGTAGGTAGAGGGGAGAGTTGGAAAGGATGGTAGGAAAGTAGCTGGAATAGCGGTATCGTAAAGAACAGGCGAAGGATATATAAGGAGAAGAGGTCTGAATGTAGAGTAAGGACTGGAATGTGGGATAAGGATAAGGTAGGGATGAGTGGGGTAGAAAGATGAAGGAGGAAGGGAGAAGGTACAATTTAGCTAGTATATATAGGTATACGAAGGTATAGTGAGGAGGGAGGGAGGGTGGGATGAATATGGTACGATATAGCTGGTGTAATAAATACCTCTTTATGCGTATCTTTTTCATTAAAAAAACTAAAGCTTTCAGGTTCTATATCTGGAAGATCGGTTTCAATGGAATCTCTGCTCCTATCTTTACTCTTGTCTATATTGGCCCTTATCTTCTTCTGAGCAGAGTGCAACATCGAGGAGATGATGTCTTTAGGGTTAGAATCAGACTTGCCACCTTCTGCCACATTCGTAATTATATAGGTTATTAATTATAACTTGAAATTTGTGACAAGATAAACCGACATTCAAACATTAAATACATAATACACATATATATATATTAATGACACAGCTGGTATTGTCGTGTAAAAGATAGGGAAACTTTGTATCTAAACAAATACAATATTATAATCATTTATTTCTAACAAACACAGTTTATATAATAGTTTTCTATGTCACCAAATAAATAGTTGGAATTAAAAAAAAAATTATATTTTTAATATTTTTTTTTCAAAATATAGATTGTTACTTATATAATATATAGATATAAATTCTATATATTAACTCTTCTACTGTTATTTGTATTACATTGAATAGACATATAATTAAATATAATAATCAATGTTAGCTAAATTACACCGTTCATGAATATAGGTATTTGATTATCACAAAATACTAAGTTTAGGTATTTGATTATCTAGAGTATCTGATTAGGTATTAATTGTATCAACATGATATCTGGTATACCATTGAGTTGTTATTTAAGGTAATAATGCATCAATGACTAAGTAAACAGTGCGGTGTGTTCTCTTCAAAGTTAATAAACTATTTATATAACAATGTATTCTTATATTTATTATTTTATTGCCGCAAATAGACGTATTAATAGTAGTATTCATATTCTAGTAGTTGCTAAACAATATATTAATGTAATTGAACTAGCGATGAACTATGTCCTACAAAGATAGTAAATGTAATGCATTACAATTATATATATATATATATATACATATACATAATTTCTATTCATTAACTTAAATGATGTATGTATTATTAATCAATAACTAGATACAAATGTTGTAGAGTAGTCAGTGTAACATATGATGTCTACAACTAACCGAGGTGTCTGGCCTTGTTAAGAAGTTCCTCGTTCATGCCACTGAGAGGTGTGACCCCTACACTGGCTTCGTCTACAGGCACGTGGTAATCCTCGTCCCAGCTCGAGAAGAACCATTCAACCTGGGGTGGGGGTAGTGGTAGTAGTGGCGCTAGTGGTAGTGGTGGTGGTGGTGCAAGTGCTAGTGGTTGTTGCTGTATTGGTGGTGGTGGTGGTAGTAGTGGTGGTGGTGGTGCTAGTGGTGGTGGCAGTGGTTGTTGTAGTGGTAGTGCTAGCGGTGGTGGTAGTGGTGGTGGTAGTAATGGTGGTGGTAATGATAGTGGTGGTGGTGGTGGTAATGGTGGTGGTGGTAGTGGTGGTGGTGGTAGTGGTAGTAGTAGTGGTGATGGTGGTGGTGGTGGTAGTAGTGGTGGTGGTGGTGGTGGTAGTGGTGGTGGTGATGGTGGTGGTAGTGGTGGTGGTAGTGATAGTAGTAGTGGTGATGGTGGTGGTAGTGGTGGTGGTGGTAGTAGTGGTGGTGGTAGTGGTGGTGATGGTGGTGGTGGTAGTGGTGGTGGTAGTGGTGGTGGTAGTGGTGGTAGTGGTGGTGGTGGTGGTGGTAGTAGTGGTGGTATTGTAATAGTCATAGGTATCAGTGATATCCGTGCCGTTCTAGTTATATTTATTCAGGTATTCAATGAAATCTGTTTTCAATATATATTTATAATTTATACAAAAATAAACGCACATATATACATATTTATTATTATTTTATTTGGTGGGTCATTTCATCCCATCCAGGAACTTAGATGAAGTTTTCACTTATAACCACATATGGCTCTAATGTCCCTTCGATATATATATATATATATTATAGATCTATGAACCTGTTGAATAATAGTCTCGATGATCTTACACTGATCGCTCATATCCCTGACCATGGTCACCATACTGTCGTCCTTGGTCCTAATCAAGGTCGGTCCAAACACTATCGCCAAGTTACGAGAGTCCATCTGAGGTTACGTAATAGTATTGTTTATTGCGTAATCGACTCTAATTAGTGTATGTGTGATAAGTTAACAAATTAGTAAACATGAATAAATAATGTGATTATTATTCTTATTATTAATGTAATTAATACGTAACGACACTTTAATGATATATTATAAACTTTATTATATACTGTTAATTAGTAATTAATATTATTAGGGTGTATATGATTTAAATTAGTGTAATAATATTAATGTTATTGTACATATTAATGTATTATATATGTATTTCTATATTTATAACATAACATTATTAATATCAATAATGGTAATATGATATATAGAATCAATATATGTATACATATATGTTTATATCAGTGTTATTTACTATATACTAGATATATATACGTAATATAATATTATGCTTTTAAATATAATAATACAATATTTATTATTAAATATATATGCTTCTAGTTACTAAGTATTATTATAAAAATTAAAAACTATTAAAGTTATTTACATATTTAAAACAATGTAATATAAATATAACAAGATGATATGAATATAATTAATCAATATATAGCTTATATAATTAGCATTAATTAGTTGATGTGTTACTACATTTTACATGAACGACATATACATATAACTTATTAAGTTCATGTATGTGAGTGTATATGTCGTGTGTGTATGAAAGTGTATTAGTATGTAAGTTAACATTATGTACAACTATGTACACTGATGAAGTTGAATGTATATGTGTAACCAGGGGGGTAAATAGGGGTAACTAGATAGTAACTATGGGGTAAATAGGGAGTAACTAGGGGTGAATAATGGATAACTATTGAATAACTATGGGGTAACTAGAGAGTAAATAAGGGGTAACTAAGGGTTAACTAAGGGTTAACTATGGGGTAACTAGATAGTAACTAAAGGGTAACTATGAGGTAACTAAGGGGTAACTAGAGAGTAACTAAGGGGTAACTAGAGAGTAACTAAAGGGTAACTAGAGAGTAACTAAGGGGTAACTAAGGTGTAACTAGGAGTGGCAGGTACCTTATTGATGTCGCCTTTATTAGCGATACGTTCGAGATGAAGAGCTAGGTAGTGAAAAGTCTCAAAGTTATGATCGGGCAGTAGTAGTAGTTCCTTCTTAATCTTGAGCATCCTCTTCTCCCCATCTTCGATACGATTGGCTGCTATGATCGCGTCGTAATGTTCTGTGAGCGAGTGTGTGAGCGTGTCAGTATGATTAAAGGGAAGGAAGGAAGGGAGGGAGGGAGTAGGGAGGAAGGGAGTGAGGGATGCAAGGTATCATGGGAGAATGGGGGGCGGGAGAGTAAAGCAAGATAGTATGATCGGAGGTATGGATGGTGGTGGTGGAAAGCAGCGATGGTGAGATAGTGATCAACTTTATGTTTGGGGAGAGTGAGTTAAGGCATAAGAAGGCTGCACTGTTGAATATAAGCTAAGTGCACGTATCAGAGGCTGCAACGAGCCTAATGATGCGCAATAGTGATGCGTAGTAACCTCCAGTGATGAGAGGGTCAGCAAGTTTCCTAAAGAATGCCTTCAACAGAGAACTGACCACGTTGACGTCTGACCAGCGCGGGTCTGTGCTCATGTTGTAGTCGTCAATCTTCTATAGGTGTGGGGTGAAGGAGGTGAGGTAGGTTAGGGAGGAGAGGGGGAGAGGGTGAGGAAGAGGGGGTTAGGGAGGAGAGGGTGAGGGAGAGAGAGAAAGGATAGGGGTGAAAGTGGTGAGGGAGGAGAGGGGTGAAGGTGGTGAAGGAAATGAGATGAAGGAGAGGGAGGTGAAGTAGAGGGTGAGGGAGAGGGAGAGATAGGATAGGAAATAAATAACAAGAGAGATGAAAAGGGAGAGAGATATAGAGAAAGAGAGACATACAGACAGAGTTAGACGTACGGTGGAGCCCCCTACCTCAGAATTGTTGATCACATCGATGAGTGCGTTGACAGCGCCGGTGTTACCGGGAACGCGATAGATACCCTGGTTCTGTAGACCCTTCTGTTCCACAATCTCCACGCACAGGGTGACAATCAGCGGAACGCACTGTGCAATGGTAGATATGAGATGTGGTGTATTCGTGTTGTGATGATGTAATAGTGAGGTATTACATCGTACTTATTTGATGTTATTATATTTAAATGTCTATTTAAGTTTTGGATTATGAATATATTGTATTGGAAATTTGCAAGAATCAAAAAGTTCAATAACAATTAACTTGATATTAATGACAAGTGTATTTAGATTGGATGTAATGGCTGCATTGATCTAGATTATAACTGACTATATTCATGATTTTAAATATAATTATAATTGATAATGTTTTTTAGTTTATAAAATATATATCTCATAATATATAATATATTTATAAAAATCAAGAATAGAAAATACTGAAATTAAAAATAAGCACAACATATATAAATAATTTGCATGCTTACTTTAGTTTTTACGAAAATATATATTAAAATATTATAATAAATCTTAGAATTAATTGTATTCTTCAAATTATTCTAAATATTAAATATTTTAAATAATGTTTTAGTATGATAGTTGATGATTATAAATAATCATTATTACAAATTGTTTGAATATTAATGTATTAATAACAATTATTTATTTCAGTATTTATGTAAAAAACAAAGTAAAATTCAATACAATTATCAAATTAATATAAATCTATTACATGTATATATGCAATATTTTCAAAGTAATTATTATAGCTGTTATTTAAATTAAAATCAATAATCTAAATATAACTAGCTGTTGATCTAATTAGAATTACTGTTTTACCTGTCGTTTATGTTATTACAATAAATGGCTTTAATATGATATATCTATAGTAAAACACATAGTATCTGTATAGATAACCTACTTATATCAATAATGATCAAGCACATTGTAACTATGCTATCACTTTTAATAAATAAAAGTATTAAAGACTTACATAATAAACAAAATGTATTGTAGAAATTTATTGGGTATCACAAAAAATGGAAGTTTCTTTAAAAGTACTAATATATATCAATATAATCTAAATACATTTATTTGAATACATATATTATATTGATATAAATATATATATTTGTTTTTTTTTATATTTAATATGTTATTTCATTAAATACACGCACACATAATTCAAACTATAATTCTAATATAATATAGATCAATATTTAGTTAAAATTGAAAAATGTACGTCTATGAAAAAAGACAAGAAAATATTGTGATTGATTATTTTAAATTTGTTCTAGTAGTTGTATGCAATTAATAGTGCACAATCTAAGACATAACAAAATTATTCTCTAATACAAAAAGCATGTTTTCATATGAAGTGATATTTAGAAGGAATACACTGATGACTTATGTATACAATACTTATACAGTAGATAGACCACAAGTACCCTATTGTATATAGTAATTGTAGAGCATCATTATTATAAAATAATATATTTCAATTGTTAATAATATAAACATAACGTATGTATTATATAACATTGCATAACATATGTATTATATAACAAAGTAGTGTATAGAAATCACTGCTTACATAACTTTACGTAATACTATTGAATGCAGATCTTTTAAGTGTTTTAATCGACTATTTCGAAACTAAACAAATCATACTAAATCATAAATACTAAGGACATTAAAACGTAATATTCAAACGCAGATTCGTAAGGAGCGATTGGTTTAGAAGGATAACATAAATATACTGTCTATAAATAACCCGCTTACTTGTATAAATAACCGCACATTACATGTATAAATAAACAGTATCGCCTGTACAAAGATAAACAGCATTAACGCTGGTATAAAGATAACGATGCATTATGGGTACAAAGATAATGATGCATTACGAGTACAAAGATAGAGGGAGAATATCGAATACGAGGGTCGTATGTTTTGATTTTGATTACAGAGTTCAAATTTAAAATAGTTTACATCTTCTATAATATATAAAACATTTTCATTATTCACGTTAGTTTATCGTATTTGTACACTAGCTTATCAAATACTGAAACAATATTTAAATTTAACCCACTAACTCGTAATCAAAACAAACATAATGAGTCATATTGAGTCATAATGAGTCATATTCGCTACAGACCAGATCATGGGGTGTGAATCACACTGTGTGATTGACACATTCACTAACGGCAAAGAACTGCGACATGGGCGCGCACTCCAGAGGAATGCCGAACGTGTTGTTGTAGTCGGCGACGCAGCTAGAGGTCGTCGTGGCGTCCAATGAGATCGCAGAGGTCAACGTTTGATTGGCGCCCGGCGAGTCGGCGTTCGACGAACCGTAACGCTTGAACTTACGACCTAGACGACCTTTCCACGAGTTCTCCTTGCTGGCGTTATCTGGAAATCGGTTGTGATCGAAGGTCATCGTTGTAGCTAAGTTAATTTATTTTAACATCGACTTCTAGTAACAACGCACGATGTAGCAATCTGACGTCCGAATAAAACATACGACTAACTATAATAGAAATAAAATAGAAATAAATGTACACGAATTAGAAAGTTCAGACTCTGAAATGGTTAATGAAATGATATTCTAGTTATAATATTTAATATTGTGGTTGTAGAGTCGTGGAAAGTATGTCCATTGCAAATTGATTGCATAGGGGGGGGGTACATTGCCTATGCTCTGATATTAGTTGAATGAAGATGACATTTATTGGGGAGAAGAAGATGAGGAGAACATCTATTGTCTCTATCTTGAAGCAATATCGACAAAATAATTTTTATATATATATATATGTATGTATATATTATGTAAAACCCTATAAAAAATGTATTTTTGATAACAAAGTATTTCCCTATACATGGGTTTTCTTATAACAAGGTATTAATTTATTCTAAAATAAATACAATTATCTATAATATTGTGAAAACAATGTCGTACCTTTAGGTCTGTTGTAGTTGATGGGAAACCCGTAGCCAAGGGTTGCCGAAGACTTGGAGGTTTTCTTCGCGAGGAGCGAGGTTTTGGTTCCGCCTGCCATGCCGGGAGCCGATACGATGGAGACGGAAGAGGGGGAGGCTGCGGAGGAGGCGGACACAGAGGACAGAGGTAGGGCGCTCGTGCTCAGCGAAGCGGTTATAGACGTCTTCTCGTTGATTGACAGCAGCGAAGGGGGCGGGGAGTAGGAATTCGACGACTCAGATATCAATGGAATCTGTGATGTGTTATAGATGTAGGATTAGTCTAGTGGTCAGACAAATTAATAGGCCACGACAATAGAATAGCTGACATTCTCGGAGTAACAATTTCAGCTCGGATGAGATGTATTATATGTGCTGCAATATATGAATGCGATACTTCTATGTATCCAATATAAAGTAGTTATCACCCCAGACACAACATTATATCACAAATTGCCTACATTCTTACAAAGTATACAAGGTAACGTGTAACGTGATGTAGGAGTGAATACCTTATCTTCCAGTAGTCTGTCCTTGCCTGTTACACCATGAAGATTTATAGCATTTATCCATTGTATCATGTCCTTATATTCTTCAACCACAAACAAGTATTCATTATCCTCTATAGTAATAGTGATAGTGATAGTAATAGTAATAGTAATAGCAGTAGCAGTAGAAGTAGCAGTAGAAGTAGCAGTAGAAGTAGCAGTAGTAGAAGTAGTAGTAAAATAGTAGTAGTAGTAGCAGTAGCAGTAGAAGTAGTAGTAGTATTAGTATTAGTAGTAGTAGTAGTAGTAGTAGTAGTAGTAGTAGTAGTAGTAGTAGTAGTAGTAGTAGTAGTAGTAGCAGTAGCAGTAGCAGTAGCAGTAGCAGTAGCAGTAGCAGTAGCAGTAGCAATAGTAGCAGTAGCAGTAGCAGTAGCAGTAGCAGTAGCAGTAGCAGTAGCAGCAGTAGTAGTAGTAGTAGTAGTAGTAGTAGTAGTAGTAGTAGTAGTAGTAGTAGTAGTAGTAGTAGTAGTAGTAGTAGTAGTAGTAGCAGTAGCAGTAGCAGTAGCAGTAGCAGTAGCAGTAGCAGTAGCAGTAGCAGTAGCAGTAGCAGTAGCAGTAGCAGTAGCAGTAGTAGTAGTAGTAGTAGTAGTAGTAGTAGTAGTAGTAGTAGTAGTAGTAGTAGTAGTAGTAGTATTAGTAGTAGTAGTAGTAGTAGTAGTAGTAGTAGTAGTAGTAGTAGTAGTAGTAGTAGTAGTAGTAGTAGTAGTAGTAGTAGTAGTAGTAGTAGTAGTAGTAGTAGTAGTAGTAGTAGTAGTAGTAGTAGTAGTAGTAGTAGTAGTAGTAGTAGTAGTAGTAGTAGTACTAGTAGTAGTAGTAGTAGTAGTAGTAGTAGTAGTAGTAGTAGTAGTAGTAGTAGTAGTTGTAGTAGTAATACAAACCAGTAGTCTGCAGTTTAAACACATTCTTCTTTCGTTTGGCATACTCCACGGATATATCCACAGAGCAATTTTTAATGTGGATAAATTGAGCACTTTTCTAAATCATTGATAGTAAGAGTCAGCGATGAGGTCAATGGCCAAGGGTATGGCGGTGGTGGGAGGGTGGGCGGGGCTAGTTTACTTACCTCTCCCTCTCTAAAGAAGTAGAATTCATGGTTTTTGATAACACCCCAGACTTGTTTCCAACTTCTCAGGGTGGATCGTTTTCCTTCAATCATGGAAATCTGCCGGAAAAGAGATGAGAAGAAGAATGAGTTGGATGTAGGTGTGGTTAGCGTCGAGGTATTCCCTACCTTCATACTAAGGGCTCCGATGTGTTCTTCCAGAGGTTTAGTTTTGGTTACAACTTCATTGTTGGGGTTCTGTATGGATGTTCAGAATGGGGGTAAGTATGGTAATGTGGTCAGAGAGACATCGCATATCTACTATACGAAACGTTACCTTTTCTCCGAAGAAAGATTTTAATTTTCTGTATTGGTTTTTGTCATTTTGATTCGGGGTAGTGCTGCAAATGAGTTGGCGGCGATGTTAAAGGTGAGGGTGGGGTAGATAGAGGGGTAGAAGGGTTGGTAGGGTGGGGCAGAGAGAGGTATAGATAGGTTATAAGGATGTTATGTAGATGGAGGTAGGAAGTTTGTAATGGTGTGGTGGATAGAGTGGTTGAAGGGTTGTAAGGGTGGGGTATAGAGAGGGATAGGAGGATTTTAAGGGTATGGTGGAGATAGGTTATAAGGGTTGTAAGGTTGTGGTGGAGAGAGGGGTATAAGGGTTGTAGTTTATAAACTTGATGCCTTCAACATCCAGCTCTGGAGTAGAGGTTATCATGGGGGAAACCATGACATCTTCACTGTCAGATTGTGTCTGTCTCGTGGCTATTAGATACGATGTCCTGCGACTTAGTTTTGTGTCCTTGGAATCAGCTGTCAATCATAAATAATCATAATAGATAATCATTATTTTATATATAAATATATATTTTATAATGATTTTAATGCATTTTAAATATAATAACTATAAAACGCATATAAATAAATGTAATTGAGTAATAATTGCATTATGTAATATTTAGATGATTTCAACTGGTTAGGAGTTCTAACAGTCAGGGGTGATGGTATCAGCATCATTCAAATGTGGGCAAGATCTTTGAGGCGTTATTTTCTTTGGGTCCCTAATTATTATGGGGTCATGGTATAACAACAAATAGTATTATATTTATTGGTTTATGTTTTAATGAATTATAAATACGCGTTTAATGTTTATATAAAGGATATATATTATTTATTGATTGATAATTTATTTAAGCAAACACATAGTCGAAAATATAATCAAAAGTATAAAGTATAAATATTTGCTAACGATGCCATTTTATTGTCACATTTTTTGTTCACACAATTTATTATTATATTTATTTATATAAATATTATGTTCACTAGGTTTATGATACAATTATATACAATCTATTGATACACACAATGTTGGAATCTGATCCAAGTGTACTGAGTTTTAGTGAATGTTGGAATTCGATCCAATGGTACTGAGTTTTAGTGAATGTTGGAATTCGATCCAATGGTACTGAGTTTTAGTGAATGTAGGAATTCGATCCGAAGGTACCGAGTTTTAGCGAACCTGTCCACGGATTTCCTCAATAGAACGCTAGGCTGCGGACTCTCGCCTCTAAAGTAGATGTTGATGGTTCCGTTGGCGGGGTCACAGGATGACCTTCGTCTTTCGGTGAGATGTTCGTACTTGGCGGTTCTAGCCTGCACGGACTCGCAGCCGTATCGAGGTGTGAACGGGGATGAAGAGGCTGTCGATTGTGATGTAATAGTTAGACGTCACCCTCTCTCACTCTCTATGAGTCATACGTATCTACGTACGCGATAAGGATGCGATAAAAATTTGTCTTGTATTTTGATTTATCGATTATTAAGTTCTTGATAAACACAAGAGAAAAACAAGAACTGCCTGGAGTCGAATCCGGGACCTCTGGCTTACTAGCTTTTGGTTGTCCCACCGAGCCATCGACCCCAGACAAAATATCATTATATATATATATATATATATTAGAATTAACTTAGTAAGGAAGTATAGCATTATAGGATATAGCTCATATTTAAATAAGTAATAAGTTTTGTCAAGCTATTTAAACAATTGATATTCTAAATTAGCAATGTAAAGCTGTAGTCTAAAATAAGCTTACAACACTATAATGTCCAGATGTTCCTATACTATTTTCAGATGAATGGATATTCTAGAACATGTGAAGAATGATCAAGGAAGTTGCGATGATAGCCCTGTACATGTATTCACGCTATGTGATTGAAAGTTAGAACTCGCACATATTATAGTGCGCAGTCAGCTAGAGTGTATATAATACAATACAAAAGAATATATTAATAATATGACATCGTCATAGAAAGGTGGTTGAGATTGTCGTAGATGGACACGCAACCTAGTACTGGCAGCGGTGGCAATAGCGGCGGTGGCAGCGGTGGCAATGGCAGTGGTACGGTATAAGGAAACGGGTGATCTCGCGTAAAGAGATCGGACGCGGTTCAGTGGTTTCGTGCGCGATGAAAGTCTACTCTTATAGGTAAACATTTAAATAGCATCGCGTACGAGATCTCTTCACGCGAGACAGCACCCGTTATCCATCGCTAGCGGACAAACCCGAGATAGACGAAGAGGTGCCTCCGATATTGTCGGCGCTTTCAAACTTTCGCAGTCGCTCCGACACGATGTTAACGCTCGTCTTGGGCGTTAACCCGTCGCCCCCACCGGCGACGCCTAGCTCAGTCGATGATTTAGATGCGAGATGCGCGGCCCTAGAATGCTGCGACGGGGTGGTGCTGGAGCAGGAAGCGGGGGTGGTGGGGGTCGAGGAGGAGGAGGCGGTGATGGCATCCGAGCGGAGTTTAATGTTTCCGCGATGACTGATGGCTAGTCCGTAATCTCCAACTGTCGGTGGGCGTGGAGCGAATGGAGAGGGGATGGAGGGGGGCCGTGGAGAGGGGGACAATAGATGATGTAAGTGTTATACAAACAATGAACTAAGAGAGAGAGAGGCGGAAAGAGAGAGAGAGAGAGGCGGAAAGAGAGAGAGATCATAGCGGGCTAAACGTAAACAATACGAGTAATGAGATCATAGCGGCGATGACGTAATAGATGATGTAATAGGTCAGCGGAGAGGGCGAGGCTATGCGTTATAGGCTGGCTCTACGCTATTATATCTGTATATCTCTCTCTCTCTCTGGGTGAGCGTGTGTGAGAGAGATATTCTCTAGATTATAGTGGGAGTAACATTATAAATGTGTCTACTTTAAATTGTATGCATAAAAACAACCAAATACACATATATATATATATATTGAAATATACGTTATTTAAAAAAGTTACGATATTTTAAATAATTACAATTTATATATAACATTAAATTATATATAAAGTATCAATATATTAAGCATAGAATATTATTTTAAAAATATTATTTAATAATTATTAATCTAAACTATAAAGTAAAAAATAGTGAAATATACTAATGGCATTTATATATTTAAATCGTATGTCTATTTTAAAAATACATAAATCCAATAAACTATTATATTTGTAAGACATTTAATAAATGTTATGCATGCATCTAGAAGAAACACTATTACATATATTGTGTTAACTAATATACATTTATAAGAATTTAAAAATAAAATATATTATATATAACTAAAAAACTATATATATTAAAATAATGTGATTCTTTTAGTATATGCTATTCTATAAGTAGTATAATTATATCTTACATTATATACGATATCTTACAGTAACGCATTACATGAATGAATGGGAACCTGTGATCTATTAAGCAAATAAATATTGATATGATTGTAGAAATGATTCACTACCTAATTATTTAAAATTCAAACAGTAATACATAACATTACACTGTATATATATATATATATATATATATAGCATAATACATATACTATATATAAACGGTAACTAATGAAGCTAACCTATAGAGCCTAGTTTTGATGGGTAGCCATTAGTAGCTGAAGTGGTGGAGGAGTCGATGATGGAAGATGTAGTGTACGACCTTTGGTAGCATTTCTTTTCTTGATCTACATGGCGTAGAGGTCATTGTAGGAGGCGTAGGTAATGGGGGTGGGGGGGCGGGGCAAATATGAACCAACGAGAGAGGTGTAACAAAGCAAACAGAAGAGTTATTGTAAAGATGGAGAGAGAGAGAGAGAGAGAGAGGTAGAGAGAAATCATATGAAAACAATAAAAACATGTGCACAGCTTTCCTCCAAATTATGAATGGTGAACTTTAAATCGAGAGAGAGATAGAGAGACTCTATATAGGGTATGTATAAGGGTATTTGTAAGTGTATAGGTGATCTGGCGCCAGTGTGTGTGTGTGCGTGTGTGAGTGTGTGTGGGTATGCAATATGTGTGAGTAAAACTGGTGTGAGTAATCGGGTGCAAGTAATTATATAGGCATGTCAAGTAATATGTATGCGTGTGTGTTAATATGTATGTGCGTGTATGAGATATTGTTATTATTGTTATTTTGGTAGAGTCCTTTCATCCCATCCAGGAACTTAGATGAAGTTTTCACTTATAACCATATAACTCTACTATCCCATAGAAGCCGCTCTCAGGTAAAAGCATTCATGGTTTTAATGAGAACCGATCATTTATTTATACACAATTATATATGATCACTTCTAAATATTATTTTAAGACCTATTTTAATGGTCAGGACGAGGCTCGAACCCGCGCCCTTATGCTTGCGTGTCTGACACATTAGCCAACTGAGCCACACATTCAGTTATTTACAGTTTATAAACAAATGTGAATGCATGTGTGCATATGTATATTTATTAGTGTATATGTATATGTATGCGTGTGTGTATGTGTATGTAGGTATGACTAGATGTGTATGTATACATATATGTTTAATGTGATGTATGAGTGTGTGAGTGTGAGTATACCTATAAAGTATATATATATATTCTCGTATGTATCTCTATATCTAAGTAAGCACTCACCAGTTTCTTATGCTATGTCCGGCTAGAAGAGGTTACAATATATGTTACAAATGTTGCAGATTATCAGAGTGTGAACTATACACGCGAGATAATGAAATAGACGTTATTATATAATAGTGATTTATCAAAGTAATATAATATATATATATATATATATATAATATGTATATAGGTGATTTATAAGGTGTTATACGGATGGTGGTACTGTGTTAGTAGGGGTGGGGTGTGCTAACTCTCTTTCAGTCGGCGTCTATTGGCCGCGACGTAATGACCAGCGGTCAAGGTGACCCCTGCCGCCGCAGTCTTCTCAGGGGAGGCGCTAGTGGTTCTCGTCGGGCTAGCGCTACTCCGCAGCCAATCGGTGTCTTCCCTACATCTTCTCTGGTTTCTATTGGGGGTGGGGTAATAGTGGGGCGTGGGGGTGATCGGTACCATAGTTAGAGATGGGGTAACAGTGGGGGTGGGGGTGATCGGTACGATAGTTAAAGATGGGGTAACAGTGGGGGGTGGGGGTGATCGGTACGATAGTTAGAGATGGGGTAACAGTGGGGGTGGGGGTGATAGGTACGATAGTTAGAGATGGAGTAACAGTGGCCGTTGGGGTGATCGGTACGATAGTTAGAGATG
>OZ025241.1:14357275-14359775 GCA_964019155.1 Osedax fenrisi
ACCCGCACACATACACACCCACACCCGCACACATACATAGACACACACACACCGGTAACTGACCAATGATTAATAAGAGCCATGACTTCAGAGTAACTGCAACCGGTAACCAGTTTATCGTTGACCTCTAGAATGCGATCGTTCTTACGCAGGCCGACTTGTCTAGCGAGGCTGTCACGTTTCACGTTCTTCACGTACAGGGTATCCATGGGCTCCGTTAGACCCACTTCATTAGCCTGCGAGTGGGTAGGGGGGGCGGGGCTTAACTAGGGGCGGGGCTTAACTAGGGGCGGGGCTAACTAGGGGCTATTAGCGACTGGTATTGAAGGGGATGCGCCGCGTAGGATACATATCAATAGTAAATACGTACGGGGCTAATTGCCTATAATGTAGGATGATGGTAGAGATACACGCGCAGCCATGCGATTGGTGTGTTCGGTGTACGCATGCTAGCTATTCAGAAGAATTGTTTCATAATTTAATTACCCGTGTAGGCTATTATTCCTAACGACCGCACACATAAAATAATTATATTAGATGCATATATATATGTATATATATATATATATATATATATGTATTCAATATTGTATCTACCATTGTAAAACAAATAATATCGCAAATTGTGATATTACTTTTCAATTAATATTTAATATTTACAATATTATTACATAATTAATTGAATATCGAGATTATACGCGCGCGCGCGGTTAGTAGTCGAGGGGTGGTGGGGTTTAGGGCGTAGGGGTGGTTTAGATTACAGCGTATTAATGGGCAGAGGAGATGAAACTGAGATACGAGAGATGCTACAATGATGTGTGTGAGGGTAACGCGATACTGCAATAAAAACTAGGACGCGAGGAATGCGGAGAGAGACCGAGAGACTTAGTAGTAAGTGACACAGCTAGGCGGTGCTATAAGTAGTCAGTCGTGTGTGCGTGCGTGTGTGTGTTTGTGTAGCGGGCGCTGTTCGTTAATGAGCGATAGGGGTTGATTAATTAGCGAGGGGGGGGGAGAAGATAATCATATTGATGAGAGGGGGGATGATATAGGAATGGGGGGGGATAGGACATTAGGGTGTGGTGAGATAGTGAGGGTAGTAGAGAGGTAGTTAGAGGAAGAAGAGAGAACGCTAATCAGAGTCAGCAGTAAATGCAGGCATAGTTATTATAATAGAAGTTGCGGAAGTATGGATAAAGAGGTAGCGCTAGTAGTGGCGGTGGTGGTGGCGGTGGTGACAGTGGTGGTAGTAGTAGTGGTAGTAGTGATGGTAGTAGTGATGGTAAAGTCATCCCAGTAGAGGTATCAATCTAGATATTTGTGTGTATCAGGAGGTGATGACGGTATGTATAACTCTTATAGATAGAACTGGCATTTTAATCAAATACAAACATATACTAGCATACACATATATATATATATATATATATATATATATATATATATATATATATATATATATGTATATGTATACATATTCACACACGACGATAAACAAGCCTACACACATAGCATACTTCCGTAATGGTGTTGTCAATGTAAACAATACATACTTACATCACACCACACCACACCGCACCACCACCACCACCACTACCACATCGCTACACACATGTAATAATCAACATTTTAATGTACTTCTCGTTCGCGCTGTGTAAACAGCCAAGGGCAAACACCTACGCCGCTACGACGTGTCCTTCGCGTATGTCCTACAGTGATGTATACTCCACTCTACGTTATACTAACCTACGTATCCATGCGTATATATATATATACATATACATATATATATATATATACTAAAATAAATATATATATATATATATATATATATATATATATATATATAAATAAATATAAGCACATGCATACCAAGTCATAAAAGCACACATATAAATATATATATATATATATATAGATATATATATATATATATATATATATATATATATAAATGATATAATAAAGTGAATATTTTATAGACGTTATATATTCTAAGTATTATGGCATAGATGGGTGTGTGTGTGTGTGTGTGTATATATAGATAGTAATTAACACATGTGTGGAGGAGATAGAGTGGGATGAATTGCCAGTTTCCAGTCAGTGGTATACTGGGGTGTTTATGTTATTCCAGTATATTTAGTATTTTATGTATTATACATACACAAAATATATACATATATATATATATATATATATATATATATATATATATATATATATATATATATGTGTGTATATAATAAATATATTATAAATAATAATATATATATATTTATATATATATATAAATATATATATTAAATGAGGAATAGAATATGTACTATTTTCATAGATTATGATATATGATAGTTATATAAAAACAAATATGAAATCAAATAAATAATAATACTATTAAAAAATTAACTAATATATAGTAAAATGTATTTTAATCAGAAATTGTTACGTACGATCATATGATGTACAATCCGACATTTTAGTAATGTATTATAGGGGAGAA
>OZ025241.1:14362275-14397275 GCA_964019155.1 Osedax fenrisi
GAATGAGTGGGATATTTCTCAGGGTATCGTGGTATTACACTTACATACGAACTACATTATTAATGTTGTGCACATGTTATGAATCATTATCATATATATATATATATATAATATTTATATTATATACGAATTTAATAATAACGAACGCGTGTTCGCTAACCGTTGGATATGTATCAATAATACGGATCCACAGTGAAATCAACCAACACAGGTGCCTGGGCAATATACATCCCGTACTTATACAACATCCTCTCTACATTTATCCGTACGACACCATCGAGACCCCCGAACTTCGAGACTACCGAAGATGCGTTAATCAATCTAAAACGTTAACTTCACGTATATATCTACAGCCGATTGAGTCATGAGCACAACTGCCTGTGTGGCTCAGTGGCTAAGGTATCAGACACGCGAGCAGTAGGACACGGGTTCGAGCCTCGTACGGACCATTAATTAATTTTATAAAATGGGTCTTAAAATATTATTTAGAAGTGATCTTATATAATTGTGTATAAATAAATGATCGGCTCTCGTTAAAACCATAGATGCCTTAACATGAGCGCGGCTTCGAAGGGACATTAGAGCCATATATATGGTTATAAGTGAAAACTTCATCTAAGTTCCTGGATGGGATGAAAGGACTCCACCAAATAAAAATAACAATAAACACTACGGTTTGCAGTCCTAAAACCCGACGATAGATACGTACGGTGGCGGATAGTTGCGCGGAGATAAAGAGCTGATAGGTCGTAACGATAGTGGGAGGTAACGGGGGTGGTGAGGGGCGGGGGGTATGTCACTAGTTAAGGTCGTCATCGCTACCGATGTAAATACTAATGTAGCGGCGACGAGGAGGAAACATTCTAGGTTAAGATTTGATTACTACGTCTAACGCTGTCTCCCGTATTACATCTCATCGCAATCTAGTAGTGCACTACCTATAGTATAGGTCCTATACAATGTCGTATAAGCAGTGTATGTACTGCTCTTTGTACAGTAATATGAGCGTGAATATGTGTGAATCGTGAATCAATATTCAATGCCAATGATTTAAGATGTTTACCAGTCTATTCATCTTGTTAAATTAATGTCGATGCTTTACTTCAGCATAAATGTAATCGCTAATATAACGTAATGATGTTCACTACGAGATGTATTAGTAGACTGCACAATACCTATAATCTAATACATTCATGTACGATTAAGAAATTACGCGTATTCTATTAGATATTAACTGGTGAATGGGTTTATTTCGGTGGATATATTGTCCCATCCAGGAACTTAGATGAAGTTTTACTTATAACCATATATGGCTCTAATGTCCCTTCGAAGCCGCTATCGCAGCATCGAGGTTTTAACGAGAGTAGATCATTTATTGATAAACAATTATATAAGTTCACTTCTAAATAATACGTTACGACCTATAATTAGTAATGATTCATAAAAAGACCTATAATTAGTAATGATTCATTACCAGCGCTTATTTATAATGCATTAGTTATTCTTGATGTGGCAATACCATCATGACTCATCCTGACTCATTGTGACTCATCGTGTAGCAAGTTTAGATTGCCCCAATGCTAGAGGCCGCTAGTGCCGATGAAGCTGACACCATCACATGACAGGTCATCTAGTGAAAGACTCTATCTTATGTGATGATCGTTCTGGTTTTCCATCTCGTTTAATATCTCTAGCTTAATGATTAAGAACTTTTGGATATACTTTAAAATAACCGCTATCTGTAATTCAGTATATTATAACGATTGAATAGTATTAATGATTACTATTATCAATGCGCATCGTAGTATTCGTGAGTAAACTTAGTGTCATGACTCATTATCATGTTTCACTGTTAAGGTATGCATGCGATCCGTAATATGGGCAATGAATCATCGCCAATGATAATATCAAAGATTTAAAAAATAGCGGTATTATTTAGTAAATAACTGACTAGGGAGATGATATACATCGATGTCCATACAATCGCAATTAATAAGACGGATATTAATTTTAAAAACGCATGCATCGTTAAAAAATACTCAAATAAACAGCCTACGTACATTTACTTCATTCGTTAATTATCTATATACACATAAAGTGATAGCAATCTATATAAGCATTGTTATCGGCGGCAATACTAAGCATCGAGGAGAGTACATCCCCTAAACATCAACCATAGAGGGGGCGTGATTTAGGCAAGCGCTCATTAGTGTTCATTCTAAATGTCGACTACATACATATATGGTATCATTATAATGTCTTCTTTTTAAATTTATTATTATTTGTGTAACTATTTATTTGTTTTATTATTTCAACTTGACGCACATAAACGTCCATCGTTTTCTGAGTCAATAAACCTTTCTATTATTATTATTATTATATTATTCATTAGTATTATGAATTAGACACAAACTATAATCGTTAACGTTGTACGATTATTTGAAATTAACTTATTTCGTTAAACATCACACATCGTATAGGCTATTCTTATAAACTTTATAGTTTTGTCTTTTTCGTGAATTCCATTAGGTAAATACACAAAGTAAATAAATAACGTAAATATTAATATCACCTATACTTTACAAATGACATACAAACAAACGATTAACAAATAGGAAATATCACATATAAGTAGTATATCTACGACTATACTATTCTTTATTTATATACTGAATTCTAAATGTAAAACAGTTTAGTACAAATATACTAGAGTATGCCATCTATTTTGATATACTAACATTATGAATATATAAAAGTATTTATAAAGAAAATTTCAATAAATAGTAAATTATGGATATTTTTTATAAAAATAGTAGTTTATTCTGTATCTAAGTATAGAAATTTTTAATTATTTAAAAAAACTATATTTATTTAACTATTTTATAGATTCAAACTTAGATATTATAATAGATTATAATAAATATAAATTATATGACATGCTTATCGAAATGAATACTTATTATTATCAACATAATTATATTAGTATAATATGTTACCGAATATATGATACCTCAATATGATACCGAATATCACATATATTATACGTTAGATTTGAAAAACATCACTCTATTAATAATAGAGTCGATTAGTGAATCAATATGATATTGAATATCATATTGAATATGATATTAAATATGTAAAACGGTAAAGTTGTCATGTGTAAATTAAACGTTTATTTAATAATCTTAAAATGAAATTATACACTAATTTAATAAGTATTATATAATAATTGCCATTATAATAATAGCATCTTTAATGTGTAATCAATGTAAGATAATCTTACATTACTAATATAAACAACTACAAATATTTAATAATATATTTTTAATTAGTTTGACAAATTATATTATATAGTTCGTATCAATAATATATATAATATAAACTTTATATCGTATATAATATTATATTAATTATATAATATGGTATATTGTATTTTCTATTTACATATACTAAATCATATATTTTCTGATAAGTAATTCATACCAATAAAAATATCAGTTGAAAATGACATTTTTATAGATGTTTGCATAATATTGAATACATATTTTAGTGTGAAATATGTTAGATTTAATGATTTTAGATCATTCATTTATATTGCATATTATAATATATATAATTGAATATAATATGCACTATTCGTAAAATAAATAGACAATTTTATTTTTACTAGATCTGTAATTAAATTATGATTAAATAATAATATATAATAATTATCATAATCGTCCATCTTAGAATGTTAAAATATGAATCGAATTGCAATATTAGGATATTTGTTCATATTGAAAACGAATACAAAAAGTGAAAATCGTGTATTTATTATAACCTGTATATGTCATGGCCTCTGCAATTTAAAATATTTTTAAAATTAGTCAAATCATAGTAAAATAATATTTATAAACAGGAAACGAAATATTGTCATCGACTTTCGCGGAGAAAATGGAGTTTTTATTGATATCGATCTATTTCTGAACGCACCCAGTATTTCTCATTCGTCACGTATCTATTGGCATATACAGTCCCCCATAAATAATATATGTATATATCAAATTATCTGCAGTAATATGTATTTTCCTATTTTTGTAGATATTTGAGTGTAATTCGCTTTATGTCCATCAATTTAACGATATTTAATTTATAATTATTTCAAATTATATTAGAATATATATATATATATATATATATATATATATATATATATATATATATATAATGATAGGTATATGTAGATAATATATACAATGTCCATTGTACATTGATGCCTTTCATCAAATTTATAGCAAAGATTTTGCGAAGCAAAGATATAACACTCCCTATGCATGCAACGTAATTTAGTTATAGCCCGAACCGCTGCTAGCAGTAGTATCGAAATCACTGAAATAGATTTAGGTTCGGCTCTGTTTGCATACAACAATGTTTTCATTGCTCTATTAAATTACATGCAATATAAATTAGCTTTTACTCACTAAATATATACTTATAGCATTTAAAACATACATATCATATTTGTTTGTTATATATTAGTAATGAACACTTAGTTTTCATCATATAAATATTAATTTAAAGCATATTATTTAACATTTTAAAAGTGTATAGTTAAATACGAATTTACATTATAAACAACGCATAGTTCCTAAAAGTAACCCGCTATAGGTGGCACCAGGGTATTTTGTATACAAATTCGAATTACACGATTTCGCGTAAGTGTTATATCTTTCCTTCGGAAAATCTTTAGTATATATACCTATAACAATATTTATTGATAATTTATTTAAGCAAATATATAGTCGAAAGTATGCTTATATATAAAGTACAAATATTGTATGTAGACAAAATGTATATGAACCCTATATGTAATGTATATGTATATATATATATATATATATATATATATATATATATATATATATATATGAATACTCATGAGTATGTTTGAGTATATCAATAATTGTATTATAAGTTTATTTCAATAACATATACGAATATAAAGTTCATATATCGATGGTTTATATTATAAACCATCTATATAAATACATTTCTTTATATCGATGATATAAACGCAAATACAAACATAAAAATGCACATAGACACACACCAACATATAGCACCTACAATGTAGGTCCTACATACCCCCCCCACACACAGACACACACATATAAACACACACACATACACACACACATATATATATATATATATATATAATATATATATACAAACATTATTTTATAAATTAACATATTAATTATAACATTAATATAAATTAAATTCATTGAATACAAATACCCACGGCTAAGATTGACAATATAATTACCTAATTACCTAATTACCTATCTATATTAATATATCACACATCCATGCACACTCACTAACACATACCACCCACACTATGTACACATATAAACATACATAACCAATACTTGCATACACACCTATATATATATATAATATATATTATTATCATATATAGGTATATAAGTACCTGGGTAATTGTAGAAGCATTGCTGCTTGTCGAGACAATATCCCTTATTTCATATATATATATATATATATATATATATATATATATATTTAAGTATATATATTTGTAGTTATTTTATTAATTAGTCTACTGGTCGTATGACATATATCAGCTGATACTGATAAACCTAGTAATTAGTAATATGAATAGTATTCACTGATGTTGTGTTCACGAGTAACACCATATATGGCTATATCCCGAATATGAATCGGGACTTTTTATTTAAATTCACCTAGAAAGATAACTAGATTTATAGTAATTAAAGGGGATACAAGAGTAAATGTATCCATGTAGTAGGTATCCTACCTATAGCTATAGCTTTAGTAGCTATAGTATACTAGGTAGGTCCTATATATACATAATTATACAAGATCACTTCTAAATATTAATTTAAGACCAATTGTATTGGAATAGGTAGGGCTTGAACTCGTGCCCAACTATATTTGTATATAACACACACACCCACTCACACACACATACACACATACACATACACACATACACTCACACACATACACACATACATATATATATATAAAGGATACATATATGTACATATATGTATACATACATGTTATGAATATTCTAAGGAAGACATAGATAAAAGGTTAACGGTTAAGCAGGTTAAGTAGTTTAATAGTGATGTACTGTACCAAAGAGTATATCATTAGAAATATCAATAATAGGATACTATTGATTATTTCAACACACATAGGTCAACTATAGTTTATACATTTATAAAGTTTATAAACGTATATTATTGTACATTGTAAACATTTTATGTTATCAACATATTAATAACTTTTATTAAATTAATATATTAGTAACTTTTATTAAATTAATATATTAGTAATATTATTAATATTAGTGATATTAGTAATATTGATTGATAATTTATTTAAGCAAATACATAGCCGAAAATATAATCGAAAGTATAAAGTATAAATATTTGCTAACGATAACATACGTTATAGAAATAAACAAAGAATAATACTAAGTAGGAATACTATAGAAACTTTTATTAAATTAATACATTAGTAACATATATTAGTAATATATTAGTAATTCTTATTAAATTAATACATTAGTAACTATTATTAAATTAATATATTAGTAACTATTATTAAATTAATATATTAGTAGGTTATATAATGTGTATGTTATTTATTAAGTAATTTTATATTGGGCTATAAATGTATCAGTTATTTTATTATTACTTTATTAACCTGATAATATCTTGTATATTATATAATAAGTTAGTCATATTATGTTATTAATGTAGAAGTAGGTATATGCCTATATTTTAAGTCGAAAGGAACTTTTAAAAGTATGATAAAATAATATGTTAAGTTGGTAGTTTGTAATGTTACAGTATATATATATATATATATATATATATACTTTATGACTTTATAACTTTAGAAAATGTATAAGACTTATAAGTCACCAGTTTTATTTTTAAAGTTCCTTTCAAATAATATATTTATTATATCTTAAAATATAGGGAAAAGTAACATAATACGGAAACTTAAATTGTCTTAACATTTTATGACTCATTAGTTGTATCCAAAATTACAATATATTAATATTATATGATTATAGATATTATTGTGATTTAAAATGTTATATAATCTTTTAATTCCATAGATAACGGGGGTGTCCGTATTCGGTACCCATGTCCGAATACGGAGACTCTATATACCACTAGATAAACTATATATAATTGATGAATAATCAGACAAATCACAATTACATTATTTATAATTAATTTTATGAATAATTTATTCTAATTTAATTAGTTAATAATTTGTTTATTTTTATTATTTTTTAATTTATAATACAATTTAAGTATCCAAATAATAAAATGTTTAGATTTATCTTTATAGGTGGTATTACTATTATAACGCACGCGATTTTTATGAAAATCAGAATAGTTCATATGCTAGCGCTGATTGGTTATAGGGAGTCCGTATCAGGGACTTATATAACTTCTAGATATATACTTATAACTTAATGAATATTTGATTACAAATATGAAAATTATATATATATAATTTAAAAAAAAGTTTATTTTAATAATAGGGTTATATTAATAGTGTTATATCCTATATCGATATATTTGTATATTCTTGAGAAGGTTTTAAGTTGAAATTTGTTTTCATAAATTAAAAAACGTAATAAAAAAAATCAGTATATTGGATATATCAGACATATTTTGAATATTTAAAAAATAAAAAAAATGTTTAAGACTACTTATATAATTATGAATATTTTATTCATTAAACATTTTTTTTGTAGGATTTATGGTTTCTGAGAAACCGAGAGTTTCCGTATTCGGTTAATTTCACCTAATTAAAGTTATATTATCTAAGTTAAGTTAATTATTAATAACTTTCATGTTAGGTAACTTAATGAAGAGGCGAAATCTTCTTTTTTCAGTTTTTATTTATTTCAGTTTTATTTTAAAATATAAAAATGTAATTTATTATCTATAGATTATCCTATAGGCTAGTGATATATCTAAATAATAATATATAACATGCATTTTTAAAGTAAATATACGTAAATATAGTACATTTGAATGTTTAACCATCGGCAGTGAATAGCGAACAAAATATACTTATTATTATTAAAAATATAAAACTAAAATTTAGGAAGCTATATCTCAGAATGTTTTAATTAATTTGTTCACTTTTTTCAAATTTTGAACCGTTTCAAAAGGGCCCTTTTAAGGATCTTTATGAATATTTCTGAGTAGGTAATTTTCCTATATATACATATATAATATTTCTAATAATACATTAGATAATTGAAATATATGCATACATCCTATAGATACACATATATTACATAATATCACAAAGACAATGTATATTTTTGAATTTTTAAATATTGTATTAGTAAAATCCTATATACTCGTTTTCGTCATCATGAAATCTTCTTCGTCATCTAACAATATCGGCACCTTATAACTTATATATATATAAATATATATATATATATATATATATATATATATATATATATATATATATATATATATATATATATGAATACTACCTAGATAATAAAATATATAAATTAAATCTTAAGAGATGTGAATATAGTATACTATAGTATTCTATAGACCCATTTCCCTCTATCGTTTACATATAAAGTGACCAATGTTTCATCTCCTTAAAGTTTAATAAAGTATATTAGTTATTCTAGTTAATAACTTTCTTGTTATTCCATAAACGTAATGCTAACAAGGGTTGTATACCTGTTGGCATTACGTAAGCCTTTCCATAGTTAAGCGATTACTGATTGGTTAAGAGCTATCGAAGAAGAGTTATTTATTTACGTATATATTACGTAAGCAGATATCAGAGAGTGAGTCAGTGAATGGGGGCGTGGCTGCGGCGGGGGGAGGGGGAGGTGGGGTGAGTCATTATTATATGACTCATTTTCAGATTACTTAGGCCTAGATACTTATATGTTATTATTGAATGCAGCGTGTTATACCAATACATCATATAACCTCAGAGGTTATAGGAGGTATTAGTTATAGCATCGGGATATAGAGCAACTTTATGTCGATGTGTTATACCCATAGATATAGAGTACCATGATGTACCATATGGTACTCTATATCTATGGTTATACCCAACTCGGGTCTTTGTATACACCAGTGATATACTATATAGTGTATATTACACACACACACAAACACACACACAGACACACACAGACACACATCGAATATATCATGATAGCTGACTGCAGTGCAAAGATCGCACATGAAATACACTCACCAGTATATATATATATATATATATATATATATATATATATATACTATAGTATAATACTTATACATATAATACGTATATATATTATAGTATATATATATATATATATATATATATATATATATACTATAGTATATACTATAGTAGCCGTCCGCACGATGCCCGCAACAGATAGCTATATATCATGCCACTAATAACGCTCGTGGTATCGTATTACTGTTCAGCCTCCCTGCCTCCATCCCTCTCTCTCGCTACCTACCTCCCCATCACGTATGACGTCATCGCCGCGCCGCTAGTGTGACGTCATCATCATCAGGCGCCTAGTTAGGTAACGACGAGGACATGCGGAGGACATCTCGCGCGTGTTTACACACAGCGAAACGTAGTCAATGATATAGGCGATACCCTTTATCGTACCTATAGAATATATATATATATATATTGTGTATATACACTGTACAATGTACAGTGTACATTGTACAGTGTACAATATATAATGTACACACTGTATAATATAGGAGACTGTACGTCTATATAGGTGGGTACGGCGTTCTCACGGGTATACCTGTTACCTGTTACCCACCTATATAGGGTAAATATAGTTAACCCCGCGGGGTAACGGAATATATGTACGTGAACAGAGTGTGGGCTAAGCCTTGTTAGAACAATAGCTAATAGGTTATGCATATGTGTGTATCATACACAGTGTATGTACACATGTGTTATGTAGTTACATATATATACGTATATATATATATACGTATATATATATATACGTATATATACGTATATATACGTATATATATAGCTGGGTCTACATGACGATTCACAACTAAACAACAATAGTAGTTAGCCGGTAACCTGTTCGTCGAGAATAGAAGGGCCCGAGTCTATAGGCTAACGAGATGGTTACGTAATCGCCAGACAATGGCGGCTATCTCCTCCTAGTGGCAGCTGCGAGCATCACTAGCATCTCTATACTAGCCGTACGGCGTACGTATAGCCTGGTCGGTCAGCACATTAGCCGCGCGGCCTACACGGCTATTTACGTGTGCATTATTTACGTGTCTCGTTATTACCTCATAGCATACGGTATACTCTACAGTATACATTATACGATGTTTTTCTACATATTAACTACATATATATATATATATATTATAAATTAAAATAATAATTTTACTATTTTTAGTTTAATTAAATATGTATTATTCTATCATATCCTGTATTATCCTATATATATATAATATGTTAACTGTAAACTACAACAATGTTATGTATATAACTATTATATAATGTTATTAATAAAACGTATGTGTGTTAACACTGAGGTTCGATATTTCATAGATTATTGAATATAGGAAAAATATTTAATCATGATCAACTATTTCGAAAGATTTTTTTTCTGAGACAAACATATATGTATACATACGTACACCTACCTATACGGTATACCTACGTATATGTACAACGTTGTCTATATAGGGTATATTAGGCTATTCTTTATGTTATTCCTATACATCGTATACATCGACTATATTCATGATGTTTTCCCTTTATATTAATGACGCCATTTTGAATATGTCAAGTGTAAGTAGATCGCGAATCTTGAATAATAACTTACAATATATCTCGTACCATACTTTTAAATTCATTATTTAAATCTATTTACTATGTATTTTATAAAGTATATTATATATAACCAAGGTTATACCTTTTTTAGCTTAACAATTTTTGAATTAGAGGAGTTTTTATATTTAAACATTTTTTGAAATTTTAGTTTTAAACAATTTAAGTTACTTTTGGCTAGCATTATATCAATAATAGATTATATAGTAATTACAATAATATATTGTCACTACTGTTATCCTAGTTACTTACAATTCTTATTCACTAATTATAAATATTTAATAAAATTAAATGTTATTAATTTATGATGAAAACAACCTAAAACTCCTATTATAGAACTACTAAAAACCCCCTGTACAAAACCCTAGTAAATACTACACCAACAACTCCTATATTCATTCTAGCTTTTTACCAAACTAATATAATACATTATATATATATATATTAATGGTATATATAGTTTATAACATACATCATTGATATAAGTGTACCCTGCAATGTTATCTATAGGTCCTAAACTGTTATCTAAGTGAATTATTATCTATATTTTTTTAATATATTGTTATTGTTAGTTGTAATATATATATATATATATTATTGTTTTCAATAGTATATTCAGATATTTACGTAGTTATATATATAGATATATTTAAGTTCATAGACATCCTACAAATATCTAATTTCATGTATACATGTATACATTACATACTCTATATAGTACACTTTATCTATAGATAGTCTAAAATAACAAAATAACGCATAAATAACGCATAACGTTCGGAGTATGTTCGCTAGTTTTATTAATGTATTCCGCGCGTACACGCGTGTATACATAGGATTACGTTACGTCACGAAATGGGTGACGTCATGTCACGTGATCACTTACGCAATAACTTTAACTGTACGAATACCTATATATAGCCTATAGGCTTACGTATAGCTTTACGTATACGAGAATCACGTATCGAGTGGGGTGAAATGGTATAGGTATACATATAAGTATAATATTCCGATGTTGATATCACGCAAAGAAGAGGTGATTCACCACTTCTTTAAGCTATAGGGGAAAGTAAGCGAATACGGACAGTGTCCGAATACGGACAATCTCGGTATCTCAGAAACCATAAATCATAATTCATAATTATATAAATAGTCTAAAAAAGTATTTTTTATTTGTTAATTATTCAAAATATTGCTGATATATCCAATAAACTGGTTTTTTTATTACGTTTTTAAATTTATGAAAAAAAATGTCATCTTAAAACCTTCTCAAGAATATACAAATGTATCGATATAAAATATAACACTATATTATTAAAAACTAAGCATTCTAAAATTATATATATAATTTCTATATATGTTATCAAATATTCATTAAGTTATAAGCATATATCTCGAGGTCATAAAAGTCCATAATACGGACACTCTATAGAGTCATCTATAGATGTCTTAATACTGACAGTGTCCGTCGGACAATACGAATATATGAACTATTCTGATTTTCATCAAAATCGTGTGCGTTATAATATTAATACCACCAATAAAACTAAATCTAAATTTTTTATTATTTAGATACTTAAATTGTATTATTAATTAAAAAAATAATAAAAATAAATAAATTATTAACTAATTAAATTATAATACATTGTTCATAAATTAATTATAAATAATATAATTGTAATTTCTTTGATTGATTTATCAATACTATATAGTTTAGCTAGTTGTATATATTGTGTCCTATGGACACTGTCCGTATTATAACACAGGGTATCCGTGTTAGGACATGGGTACCGAATACGGACACCCCCGTTATCTATTGAATTAAAAGATTAAATAAAATTTTAAAATCACAATAATATCTATAATCATATAATATTTATAAATTGTAATTTTTGAATAAAAATATTGAGTCATTAAATATTAAGACCATTTATTGTTAAAGTGTACGTATTATAATATATCTATAGGTTACTTTCGCCTGGCTAGCTATTGATTTATTATAATTAAAAAAAATAGTAATAGGTTTTAAATATAAATATAAAAGATTATATAGTCAATGCTAGCAATATGTCTGGAAGATTAAATGAAATACAATAGTCTATTGGCAATATGGACACCCTGCAGGGTGTCTGGGCACATGTACTGGGCATTCGTTAAATCTGGTTGGGAAAAATTCCGTTGAATATTTTACAATTGCAGCAATATTTGTGCTTTCATACCAAATAAATATAATTTATTTAGATAACCTAAATATATAATATGTTAACATCTAGATTAAAGAAAGTATATATTCTTTTTTATTAAGAGCATTATCGAATATAAGATGGTTATCACAATTATAATGCATAATCACATTTAAGCTGATACTATTAGTGCATTAGTATAATTATATTGTGGATTTCCTATTATTACATAATTTATATCTGATATTATATATTTACTTTAAGTAAATAACATTAATAGAGTCAACGTATTTATTCAATAAAATGCCAGAATTTGATACCTCAATATTATTAAAAACGTTTAAATTTTTAATAGTTTGTTTTAACATTTACATTTTTTTAAATTCTTTATATAGAGTTTGTCATAATATTATTAAATTACATTTATATTCAGTATTAAATCATTAACAGTATTATATAACTAATCTAGTATTTATATATATATATATATATATATATATATATATATTTATTTTATATAAAAATGGTTAATAATACTTTTATTTATATATAAATAACTATAGTTATAATAATATAATGGATGAAGAAAATAACGAACATTTATTGAATTTATCTGTTTCTAGTCAGAATATATCTATTGAGTGCAAATATTATGATTATGAAGAACTACATAATATATTTAATATCTATGATAATAATAATTTCTCAATCCTGCATTTAAATTCACGTAGTATTATTTCTAATCATGATAAAATTATGAATATATTAGATACAATTGGTTTTACATTTTCAATTATTATTATCACAGAGACTTGGCTAAATACTAATAATATAAATTTATTTAATATAAATGAGTATAATTCTATACATACAATCAGAAAAAAATGGTAGAGGAGGTGAAATGTCTATTCATATACTTGATAATATAAAATATGATATAGGGGAAAGTCCCCGATTACCGACCCTTAAATGATTAGTTGTAATAACTTATTCAATATTAAATATTTTTATTTGAAATGTTGTCATTTTTATAATATAATGGCAATGAATAATGTTGGTTATTTTAAATTTTTGATATAATTATATTTACAAGAATATACAGGGGGTCGGTAATCGGATACATGTGTCTAATACCGACCCCCTTCCCCTATTACCGACCCCCTAAAATAATCGTGGTATAAATAATTGTAGTATTATAATATCCAATAAAAATAGTAGATATACATAAATATAATTAATTATAATATGACGTAATTTATTTTTTATTGAATTTATGTTTTAATAGTAATATTAAATTTAAATTTAAATTTAAACTTTATAGTAATATTACTATAAAGTTTAAATTTAAATTTAATATTACTATTAAAACATAAAAAATAAATATAAAAAATAAATATATAATATTATATTAAAATACTGTATATTATTATTTAATATTTATTTATTAATCAATATGTATATAAATAACTTGAATCATGATTCCTAAATCTATGTCAATGATACACAAATAAGTTATAACATAATTTAAAGTAAAATACGGATCTATTTTGATTGGATATTATGATTCACATGGGGTCGGTATTAGGGTAATTTAGGGGGTCGGTATTAGGAAAATCATATGGGTTGCTATAATTAAGATATATTGGTTAATAGTTATTCAAATTAAATTATTTTTATAATAGTTATAAAAATGGTATTGAACTACAATATTATGCACAACATTAAGTTTTCTTTTAATTAATAAAGTATTTACAATGATTTAAAAAAAGTTATTATTCAAATATTTAAAAAGTAAAAACAGAATATTACATTTGATCAAATAACAATTGTATACAATTACCTATAGGATTAAATATGTTGTTAAACAAATATTTATTCATATTTATCATTAAATTACTAACAGTTCATGTATGTATAATTTTTTGATAACTCTTATATTTACTGAGATACGAGAGGAGGTCGGTATTAGGAGGGGGTCGGTAATCGGGGACTTCCCCTAATTGATAACCTGTGTTACTCAAATAATATATGTGAAATTGCAACTATTAAAATAATTAGTAATAATATTAATATAATTGTAAGTGGTATCTATAGATCTCCTGATGCATTATCATTGGAGTTCATAAATACTATTCAAACAATTTTTGATAATTTTCCTAACAATAATAACATATTTTTTGGTGGAGACTTTAACATTAATCTATTTAATCATATAAATAATGCATTAATAAAATACTTTATTGATTATATATATTCTTTAAATTGTAGACCATTAATAAATAAAGCTACTCGAATTGCAAATGACGACCATTCAAATTCTGAGAGTTTTATTGATAATATCTACTGTAATTTAAATATAGAACCTATTAATAAAGGCATAATTTATTCTGATATTAGTGATAATTTCCCTATATTTACATCCTTTAATTTTAAAGTAGCTAAACCAAAGATATATAGACAATCACATATACGTATAATGAATGATGAAACTATATCAGCACTGACAAAATATATTTTATTATATAATTGTACATGTATTAATGATTCTAGTTTAAATTTGAATGAAGTTGTTTACAAATTCATTAATAGTTTAAATATATTATATAATAAAAATTGTCCATTATCGATTACAAAATAATTCATAAAAATCATAAAATAAATCCTTGGATGACGGATTCATTACTAAAATGCGTATCAAAAAAAAATTATATAAGCAATTTATAAGAAATAATTCCCAGGAAAATAAATTATTAGGTATATACAAAATATAAAATATGTTAACAAGTGTTTTAAGATTTATTCAAAAAGAATATTATCATAATACATTTTCTATTAATATACATAATTCTAAGGGAACATGGAAATTAATCAAAAATATTATAAATAAATCAAATGATAATAAGAATAATTATGTATGTAAAAATAATGATTCTAGATGTTCAATTGCGAATAAATTTAATGATATATTTAGTAATGTAGGAAATAATTTAGCAAAATTAATTATTAACCCTACTATTAGCCCTATTAATACTAGTATTCATGATACCTTAGAAGATAAGAATAAATATTCATTTTGTATATCTCCAACTAGGACTAGGACCTATATAGTATTCATATTAAAAATATGAGTACTATATTTGGAAGTATTTTTATCGATAATATTATATATTTCTGAAGGTGTATAAGATATCTTATTTAAATATATTAATGATGAAATAAGTCCTATAATTTTATCACTTTTGTTTAATAGATGTATTAATGAGGGATTATTTCCAGATGAATTTAAAAAGACTAAAATAAAACCATTGTACAAATCCGGTTCTAAAAATGATATGTTACATTTTAGGCCAATATCTATTTTACCACAAATTTCTAAATATTTTAAAAAATTATTAAATTTCGTTTAGTTGATTTTTTAAATAAATATTCAATAATTGATAAATCACAGTATGGGTTCAGGAAAAATATGTCTACTGGTGATGCCCTTGCAGATGTAATTGAAACAATAAATGATAATCTTGAAAATTTGAAAAAATGTTCAGTGTATCTATTGATTTAAAAAAAGCATTTGATACCATTGACCATAATATATTATTAAAGAAATTGGATTATTATGGAATTAGAGGTATTACTTTAGATTTATTTAAATCATATATATCTGATAGATTTCAATGTATTGAGTTTGATGGTGTTTTATCTGATTAAAAAAAGGAAATTGTGGTGTTCCACAAGGTTCTGTTTTAGGACCAATTTTATTTATTTTATATATTAATGATTTGCCAAATATATCGAAATTATTTAAACCAGTACTTTATGCCGATAATACGAATATAATTTTTTCAAGTGATACTATATCTGATCTAAGTGATTTAATGAATAGTGAATTGAAAAATTTATCATCTTGGTTAGCGATAAACAAGTTGACACTGAATATTGATAAATGTATTTATATACTTTGCAATGTGCGGAATTCATTCAAGTAATACATTACCAATTTTTCTAAATGAAATTATAAGTTTTTAGGAGTTTATATTGATGAAAAACTTGAATGGAAACATCAATACGGATATGTTACTTCGAAGCTATGTAGAGTTATTGGTATAATAACAAAATTGAATATTAACCTCAATTTAAATACTAGAATTTTAATTTTTAAATCATTATTCATGCCTCATTTAAATTATTGTTCACATATATGGGGTAATACTTTTAAAACTAATAAATCATATATTGCAATTTTACAGGAAAGAGCATTAAAATGCATAATATTAAATACAAATATTAATATTCAGGATTTCATGCAGAGCAATTTTATTTTTAAGTTTGTTGATATTGTTAAATTTAATTCTATACAATTTATACATAGAGGCTTCTATAATAAATTACTGATTAATTTGCAAATCAGACTTATTAAAAATAAAAATTATTGTAATAAATTTATTAGAAGGCATCTAGAACTCCTAGAAACTTATTTCGTTTAACAAATATTGGCGTAAAGTACTGGAATAATCTTCCAAGTTCATTAATTAACATTTCTAATTTTAAATTATTTTCCAAACATTTCAAAAAAATATACATTTAATTTTAATTTTATATTTATTTTATATTTTATTTTAATATTTTAATGTTTTTTTATTATGTCCATATATATATATTGTTTGTGTCAATGTATCTGTTTATACCTATATATTTTTGTATCTTTTACATGACTAATGATAAATAACTAACGATATTAATTTTTAAATATAATTTTAAATGTATAAAACTTTGACTACCTTACTATATTACTTGTATATATATTTTGTTATTGTTATTGTTATTTGGTGGAGTCCTTTCATCCCATCCAGGAACTTAGATGAAGTTTTCACTTATAACCATATATGGCTCTAATGTCCCTTCGAAGCCGCTCTCATGTTAAGGCAGCCATGGTTTTAACGAGAGCCGATCATTTATTTATACACAATTATATAAGATCACTTCTAAATAATATTTTAGGACCCATTTTATAAAATTAATTAATGGTCCGGACAAGGGTCGAACCCGTGTCCTACTGCTTGTGTGTCTGACGCCTTAGCCACTGAGCCACACAGGCAGTTTTTATATCTATTTATATCTATTTATATCTATTTTATTTTTAATTTATTTTTATGTTTATCTTTTATGTAACTTTTATTAAATGATGATTTAGATTTAGAGGAGTTTTTTATATTATTATTGTAGTTCTTTAATATTTTTATTTAATAATTACCACTTTTTTGATATTTTAATAATATATTGACTTATTTTATATGTATATGATTAGTTTTTGGTGGAAAGCAAATCTTACAATAATAAAATACAATAATACTATTTTTTTCAAAGGTAAGTCTTAGGAATACATATTCAAGTATTGAATTATAAAAGTTGAATTTTGCCAGTATATACGAAAATATAAATTGTATTGTTAAACTTGTTTATTTAGAATTTTTAACCGACATTTTCAAAAATATATTTAAAAAATTTTGATTTTGATTTTTTGATATTGATTCAATTATATATAATTTATTACACTCGTTTATTGCTTTTATTTATTTAAATTGTTCTCCTCGTTATCTTAATGGGTGAAAGACTTGACAATCCATATATATATATATATATACAGTGCGCTCTCGATATACCGGCACCATCGGGAATGAGGAATTGTGCCGGTATATCGAGAATGCCGGTATATCGATCTAGCAGAAAATAAAGATATATGAAGAAGAATATTAAATATTATGTTTATTATAATGGTATAAAATAGGTATAAACACGTATAAAATGGTATACAATATTATTATAAAGGTATGAAACGAATGCAAAATAATATAAAATGAACTAATTTTAATTATTATAATGGTATAAAATAGGTATAAACTCGTATAAGATGGTATAAAATATTATAATGGTATGAAACGAATCCTAAATAAAATAAACTATTTTGAATTATTTACAAAAGATAAAGTAGTTTGCTTTTTATTATTTAATACATAATATATCCAAACGTTTAGATATAATTTAATAAATGTATATCATTTGAATCTCTGGAGTAACATTCAAAGTATGCCGTTAGTGATTCAAACCCCTGTATTGCTTTCTCTGATGATGGTGGTGGATCAAATCCAGCCTCTTGTGTGTCGTCGCTATCTTTATTATTTACTACCTATGTCTTAATGAATCTATAATTTCAGTAATAGAATCTATTTCGAATATTTCAGAAATGTCATCGACTGACGTAAATTCTTCTAAAGTGAGTCTATCATCAATATCAATATTGCATTTATTATAAATGTCATTATTTATTTTATAATTTTCATCTTGAGTGAAGGATTCTTCGTCTATACGTGAGCAATTTTGGTAAATATGTATATATATGCCGGTATATCGATTACAATTCGACTTTTGTGCCTAGATATTAGGCGCCGGAGCCGGTATACGAGTGCCGGTGCATCGAAAATTATTATCATTGAAGAGATAGGAAAGACATCGGTCATTCAGAGATGTGCCGGTATAACGCGTTTGCCGGTGTATCGAGAGCCGGTATATCGAGAGCGCACTGTATATATATATATATATATATATATATATATATATATATATATATATATTATGGTGGGCTAGATGTATATACAAATATAGACATTTTCATCCGAATATACTTGTATTTAATAATTAAATGTTGAGAGATAAGCTTCTCGAAACTTAAACTCATAAATAATTTTCTATGAAATTATCTGAAACAATAAATAAGTTTAAGTCTGGAAACATTATCTTTAGAATCAAATCTAATTAATGAAATTGGTACTTAATACATAATACACAAATCTAATTAATGAAATTGGTACTTAATACATAATACACATTTTGTAGAAAGCAAATCAAGTAATATAGATAATTAATTATATTTATGAGTATAATTAAATATATATATATATCATTTTTATTTTGTATTAATTAATGTATCTATTAACTTATAACATATTATATTTCACTGATTTTAATAATGTAACTTGCAACTATATCGTTACATACATGGAGTAAAGGAGACCCCCCCTCTATATATATATGATACATATCTTAAATGATACCTCATTCGCACGAAACATGTAAATAGATATTAAAACCATATTTTTAAAACTCTAACTTTAAAGATTTTAAGTTTAAATAATTTATTACACATATAATTATAGTATATATATATATATATATATATATATATTATATATATATAAACTTAATAGTTACATATATATATATATATATATATATGTTAGTTATTGATAGAATTACCTTATTAATTGTTATACAATTATTGTGGGGCCCATGCGTTTTTGTTGTTGCCCGGGGACCATAGTATGCTTAAGCCGACCCTATATACACACATACTTTCATACACACATACAAATATAAATATATATCCAAATATAAATATATAAATAAAATTATCTATATTTATTTGAAGTACTAGACAACAGAACATGACTGATGATTCATCAGTGATGAAGGATCCCTATTAAACAGACATTATTCCGAATGATGTATGACCTATACGGTATGAGTCATGAATCATGACTCATGATAAATGAGTAAGTTTGTTATATTAATATATAATATATATAAATTTATTAACTCTATAGGGAGGATCTTATATATTATTAATATTACCCTATATATAGGATCACTTTTCGTATAAAAGTATAAGGCATTAGTAATTAAAGTATTTATTATATATTACATTGGTATATTTGTCGATTGAAAACTAATATGTTATACTATGTTGTTAATAACAACTTGTTATCATAAATAGCAAATTTGAAAACATATATAAAATAATATAAATATTAGTAAATTAATTAATATATTGAGATTTATGTTTAAATATAAATACTATATATACATGTTGATATATAGTAAACTAAATAGTTTGACATGCAGACTAAACAAGTAAATAAGATTGATATATGTCTAGATTGATATTTATATATATATATATATATATATATATATATATATATATAGGTTTACAATATTGGCTTATAGATAATAGATATAATATATAAAGTAGTTGTTTTGAGTATATATATATATATATAGATTGTGTACCTATATATTTTTTCCAGCAACTGAACGTATTTTTTAATATTATATATTGTATATATACAACTATAATATATTAAAATTAAAGTATAACATAGAATATATATATATATATATATATATATATATATATATATATTATGATGATGCTGGTGGTGAATTACGGTTTATTAGGCACCGTTACAAAGCGATAATACTGTTCGTACGTTAAGGGTAGTCATGTTGTAGGTACATCAACACAACAACTGGGATATACTGTATATGTGGTGTATGTGATGTATATCATATACACCACATATATGCAAAATGTGCGTACGCCATACGTACACGTAAAATATATAATAAATAATAAAGCACAACACATAAAAAACGAACAGAGAAAAGTGGAAATAACAAAAAAAAATAGTATATTTTGTTGTTATCTTGTTACTTCCACTTTTCTCTGTTCGTCATATATGCAGTAGAATAATCCCTAGGTTATCTATAGATAGGTTAACATCATATTGAAGGGTGGGATTTATATGGATAGAATATTGAGATGAAGGAGTATACTCTATAGAGTTGGTAATCATCATAATATATCACATATACTATAGTAAACACCAGGAAATGTGGATATAATAAACCCAAAATGTGCTATATATAACTATATGCTATATATATATATGGAGAATATAAGTGGTACTATAGCCGTCATATAGGACGGAACCTTGTGTAAGACTATATAGTAGGGTGCTGGAGTTAGAAGATACATCACATACTTTAACATCAGATGACCTGTTTATGATGTATTAATTAAAGAGTGATGTTTAAGCAATTTGAGGGAAGTAATGTCAATAATATCTAATATAGAGATAAGGATATCGTGGCAAAAGTCAATCGCGAGAGAGTTCAATGAGAATTAGTTGACAAAAAATGAAGTGAACATGTTTGCATAGACATCGTTTAAGATTTGAAGAAGGGCGATCTCAGTTGAATGACATCTACGAAATGCACTTCGCAAGACACATTGAAAGGAGTTTACTACATGAACCTATTTAGTTAATGGGAACGATTCTTTCAATAATGATAATAATACAAGAAAGTTGGGAGATAATATATATACTATGTATACAAGAAAGTTGGGAGATAATATATATACTATGTATAGTATACTATCTCCCAACTTTCTTGTATTATTACCATATATGGTTGTTAAGTAAGATAGTAGGGCTTGTAAGAAGTTTTTTACGGACGGCAGTGAATATATCATGTTTAAAAGTGAGTGATAATATAATAGTAGTTTATATAATATTATATTGACAGTGCATTGGAGAGTGGATATGAGAATATATTATGGGGGGATATGGTAACACGAGTCTTTTAAAAGTAGATATATATATATATATATATTAATAGTATCCGACGAAGAGGAGTTCGAATATTATTTATTTTATTATGTTTTATTTTTATCCGAATGAATATGATGGATATATGACACTATACATCTTGTCAGGAGGTATAAACCAACGTTATTACAGACTCAATAAAGCTTATCGCTTTTACTGATCCTTCTTAGACTTTGTTTATAAACTGATTGCTTTCATTCATTCATCATATATCATGCAATCATACACTATGGGCAATTAGCATGCAGTGAAATAGTAGTAGATAGAATATGGGCATATTTGTCAAGTAGAATGGTGAGAGTGGAGTTTAATGATAAGGGGGATATGGGTAATGATATAAGAATTGATATAAGTTCAGATGAAAATAAAGGAATATTAATCGAATTTATTTTGTTATAATGAATGAGTTTCTTGGATTAAGAAGGAAGTAGAGTGAGAATAACTGTAAAGGTTATGATGAATTGGTCTGTAAGAAGATTATATTTTTACAATTAATTAAACGATTACATGAATCAATATACCATTATATACCTAGAGAGTCAGAATGAGACTTAACACTTGAATACTAATATTGCATCGAGTGAAAATGATAATTGAAGGATATTCATCTGGTATTTAGTGGAGAGTAGAACAATCGAAATAAGATCGTTAAATTCATTAAAGAAAAGAGTATAATCATGTTTCGGTGGTATATAAATAATATAAATAGAACATATAATTTTCGTTTTGGAGAACGAAAAGGAAACATATAGACAATCACTATAAGAAAAAGTAGGATGGATGAAAGTATAAGTATACTTATAGGTAAGGCAGTATAAGTATGATAACTTCAACGCTAATTTCACGCCTATGAGTGTAGTGTATCAACATGACTATGATCACAGAATCAACACTCGAGTATAGTGGGAGACAACTAGTATGTCATATATATCATGGAAAGGTAGAAGATATCAGTGTCAATAGGTGATATCCATTTTTCTGTGAGGGAAATTAGCTCGAGGGAATTTGATTTAAAATACGCCAATAGTAAAATGGAATTTTATCTAATATATTGGATATTAATGAGATCCAATCCTACTGAAGGTCATGTGCATGTGGACGTATTAGCGGGTGAGTCGTGTGGATAGTGGGTAGGAGATCGGAGTATACTACTATAGTAGTTGGATGTGAAGCATAAACAGTTAAAGGATGGGAGTAAGGAACGGAAGTATAGGCATTTATATTAGAGAAGGATTACTAGGTAGTGGAACGGAAGTATAGGAGTTATCATTTGAGGAATGATTACTAGGTGGATGACTTAGTATTTTAGGAAGGCTTGCAAGATGGTGGATCGGAAGTAGATACATTATTATTGGAGGAAGGGTTATTAGGTAGGATCGGAGGTGAAGGAATTGGTATTTAGGGTAGGATTACTAAGAGAGTGGTCGGAATTAAAGGAAATGGAATATGTGGGATGATTATTAGATGAGGAAATAGAATAGGACCTATAGACGTATGAGGTAGAAATATATCCAGTCATTGACAGAAGGAGATATGGTAATGGGAAATTATCAGTCAATAGAAGTATATTAAATACGTTTTTACGAAATATTTTAAATGAATTTGTATATATATATATATATATTAAACATTAATAAAAATATGTAGATATAATATATATTGATTTTACAAAAGCCTTTGATGTTGTTTCTCATGAAAAACTATTATTTAAATTAAAATCATATGGTATCTCTAATAAAATAATAAAATGGTGTTATAATTTGTTATCGAATAGATCTCAAATTACACGGGTTGAAAATTCTTTTTCAAATAGTTCTATTGTAAAATCTGGAATACCACAATGATCAGTTTTAGGTCCAATTTTATTTTTATTATATATTAATGATCTTCCTAGTATATTCTCTTCAAAAATTCATATTGATTTATTTGCCGATGATACAAAAATATATTTTTCTTACGCATCTGAGAGTGAAAGATTTCTTTTACAAAATAATTTAAATTTATTTTCACAATGGGCAAATAAATGGCAATTAAATATTTCATTATCAAAATGTGCAGTTATGACGTTAGGGAAGGTAACTCCATCACAATATTTTATAAATAATATTCAATTAGAAAACGTTACTTTTTTATAAAGATTTAGGAATAATATTTGATGAAGAATGATAGAAACATCTTGATTATATTTGTAAAAAAAGCTTATTTTTCTATGAATTCAATTTTTAGATGCATTACTACAAAATCCCCTAGAGCATTATTAAATGCATATAACAGTTATTGCAGACCAATTTTAGAATATGCATCCATAATTTGGTCACCTTTTTCAAAGGTTAGTAAATTTCGTAGTCTCATAGACCAAATTGAAAGAGTGCAAAGATTATTTACTAGACGATTAATTACAAGATGCGTAGGATATACAAATTCATCAAATATTAATTATAAATCATATATAGAGAGATTGGTATATTTTTAATTAGAATCACTTGAACTTATTAGATTAAAAATAGATCTAACAACAATTTTTAAAATTTCAAATAATTATACAGATATAAATATCTGATATATCATATCTGATATTCTTAAAATTTCGAATAATTGTAGAACTAGAGGTAATTGTACACAATTAAATGTAATACATAATTATGATAATACAATTAAAAATATAATTAATAATAGATCAGTTACTATATGGAATTCATTAAATAATGATATAATAAAATCTGTATATGTATCATCTTTTAAAAATAAAATAAACAAAATCTGTTTAGACAAACAACTTTTTTTTAACAGAAATTTATAATTTTATATTGATTTATGTTTCATTTTGTATCTTAATTATTGCATTATCTCTTCTGGTTTTTTTTAATGTGTTTTTGTTATAGAAAATTTGGGTTTTTATATCTATATTTCAAATATATTATAATATAAAATTAATAATTCATTATTATTACAGATAAAGTGGGAAGTATTATTTTTGTTTGTTCTGTATTATATTTTGTTATAAATTTATTTTTGTTATATAAAATTCGGGTTTTTTATATCTATATTTCAAATATACTATAATATAAAATTAATAATTCATTATTATTACAGATAAAGTGGGAAGTATTATTTTAATTTGTTTGTTCGGTATTATATGTTTGTTTTATATATATTTTGTAAATATGTTTCAAATGTATTATATTACTAAAATACAATATTAATAATTTTCTATTATTTTAGATTATAGTGATAAGTATTATATTGTTTGTTTCGTAATATTATTGGTATGTTTTGTTATTAACTGTTTTTGTATAGGTATATTGGTTTATTTTATTTGTAACTTGTTCTGTTTGTATATATATATATGTTTCAAATTTATTATACAATTAAAATATAAAATTAATAAAGTACTACCTACTATTATTACATATTTTGGTAAGTATTATATTTGTACCTACATTATTTGTTTGTTTCATTCTAGTATTTGTTTTATTCTAGTATTGGTTTATTTGATTTTTAACATTTTCTGTTTATAATATATTTAAAATTTAACATTTAAATATTAAACTATATAACTAATAATTTATTACTAAAACAGGGTACAAAGATAAGAATAATTCTATAAAGTTAAAGTAGAAATTGAATATTTCGATGCCACTAAAAAATAATGTATTTTATTTCTATTTTCGATTATTTTTACGCTATATTTTTTTCTATTTTATCATTTTTCGTTTATTTTTACTATATATATATATATCATATATGATTTATTTCTACTTTCTATTGTTTTTCGTTTATTTTTACGGTAACTGTAAAACGTTTTAATTTCTTTAATTTTTTAATTTCGTATTATTCTTTGTTTATTTCTATAACGTATGTTATCGTTAGCAAATATTTATACTTTATACTTTCGATTATATTTTCGGCTAAGTATTTGCTTAAATAAATTATCAACCAATCAAACATTGGTTTAATATAAATAGGGCTAAGATTAAATATATATGCATGGTAAATTATGTTACCCAATGAGCGAGTTTTATATGTTAGGAAGTTTCTTACGTAGAGATTGGAGAATCGGGGAATTCATTTTATGGTATATCGACTAGTATACTGAGTTTAAAAAATACTTAAAAATATGTTACGGAATGATTTATTTGATAACTGAATAATTGCAATATTGCATACGTGGTTTTAAATGTGACTATAGATATATATGTATCTTAAGAAGTAAAATATGAGAAAGACTTGAGGACATTAAATCAGTATTCATATCAGAGTACTATAAATGTTTAAAAACAACTGAAAAGTCATGAATCATATATGATATATGCTAAATATATTATTAAGTTGAATTTACTAGGTATTGTAGGAATATAGTGCGCTATAATAATATATAACCATGGGTGGTAGAATAAGGAAAGATGAGATAGAAAACATAGTAAATATGACTACAGAGTATAGGTTTTGCAGGATGGGGCTTAAGATCCATTAGTTTACTAATATACAATGGGAAAGCTATAGTGGATAGAATGGGGGGGGGGTTTAGTAAATAGTATATTAGTATGGATACTTGTAGGATATGATACAGTAGTGGCTGTATTTTAATAGGTGTTCAGGAGTAATAATGTTAACATTCGGGTAAGAAGAAATCGCAATAGCATACGATAGCGGAAGACTATTCATACGAGTCGGCGATGTGTATATAATTAATACAGGAAAGAAGCATCTATTTTGGTTGCAATAAGTTACACGAGTTATAGATTATATCAGAGCTAGAATTAGGCTATTTATTATAATGACATAACAATGCCACGACAAACTATTATAGATAATAGATGAAATCGAGTAATATAATATAATAGCTATACTATACTATAGTATACTATACTATAGTATACTATACTATAGTATATTAAGTAACGAAGTCCACTCGTTGGTTCAGTGAAGATTCGACGTGCATGTTAGATTCTTCGATACAGGACCTATACCTCACTATATTATAGATAATTAGAGTATACTCTGTATATATATATATAGAATAGAACACGCGACTAGTTGGTAACTAATCTCAGTGATTACATGTAGATATGTTACCAGTGCGGATCGCATCGTTCATCAAGTCCTATGGGATATATCTACGAACATATACCGTAGGTTCACAGATATATCCCATGGGTTAACTTATAAGTTAAGGTGAAGCTGCGGTTCACAAATAAGCGACTAAGGTTGGTATAAAAAGGCTCCCTGACCTGATTACGGCTCATATATATATATATATATATATATATATATACAGATACATTGTTTATGGAACTCGAACAGATAGAAATAGCTAATAATTAATAGAGCGACGGAAAGATCGTGAAGATAAAAGAAAAATAAATATTGGATAACAAATACTCTGCGTGATGAAATACAATAATGGAAGTCAGCTTAGAAACAAATACCAAAACTAGTTGAGAAGTAGGAGTTGTAGCCTACATATATTAAATATAACTTTTCGCATGGAAATATAGAAGGCAAAGGACAACTGGATTCAGATATAGCGCAAGTTTTTAGACACAGACAAGACATAACAAATAAGATTATGACCTACAAAAATAGTGAACTAAATATTCTCAAATGAATACCTCATACATTGAAGACACTACTGGAAAACCTCGCAGGAAAAAACAACTGACTTACATCGATGGACAGAATATTATTAATAACTTTACAATTATCCGATAAATACTAACACTAATCTGATGACATAACATTGAGGATCTCTTTGACAATCAAATTACAATACTATAATTATAAGTTATATATGCTATTAATACTTCGAATGATGGAAAATCATCATGATAATATATTAAGTGCACTGTTAAAATACCGAGGAATTTAAGTTTTGAAGGAATTTACAAAGCTCTGTCAGAAAGCATGGACAACAAAATTGTGGCCAACTCAATAAGCAAATTCTTAGTGACACCAATAAATGTAATATCAAGAAATAATAACATTACATACGCTTAGCCTAATGTGTCACTCGTAACATGTTACTAAGGATCACCTTTAATAGATTGTGTCCACAAGTTGAAAATACGTTTTTTACGGAATATGCAGAATTGCGGAAGTAGAAATGAAGTCGAACAAATATACAAATGTAAACTAATGTGTAAAAACTTCTGGATAGTTAAAAAAACTTATTCATAATTTTATGGATTTTAAGAAAGCTTTTAATCAATAATAAGCGTGATAGATGGCATGGTAGATTCTTTTTTTGGGCTACATATTTTGGAATTAATCATGACATTATAACTATGACCAAACCCAGTTAGGTTAACCGTAATTGTGAAGTAAAATCCTTCTAAGCAGTGTAGGTGCTTACCTACAATATAATATTTTCAAAACAATAGTTGGATTACGACAAAGTTTCCTGCTATCACCAATTCTCGTTAACGTATTTTATATATAATTATATACTATTAATAGTATAACTATAGTATTTCATATAGTATTTTCAATTATATTTATGTTTTTAGGTATTTATGGCAATATTTGTTATTTTATTATATTCTATATGTTTAGTTGGTACCTACTTTACGAGTTAGTGATTTTTATGGAAAATATAGTGTAGTAAAATAAATATATATGTAGTTATTAAGCGTAGTAATTTCTTAATTAACATGCAGTTTGTATTCATTATAATGATATTATAAAGTGCATTAAAATATAATAAAGTCGTTATTAGCGAATGAAATTCTAAATACTACATTGAAAATAGTGTATAGGGGAGAGTACTCGAATGTGGACATGCCTGAATGTGGACCACTTTAAAATACTGTTTATGATTAGTATAAATTCATATAGCATAAATGCACAAGTTAAAATATATTTTTTAATATAAATAACAAAATCTATAATATTTGCAAACAAATTTTCAATTTTTGTAAATTGTAAAATTGTTATTTGATATTAAGTTTTTCAGCTAATTTCTTACTAATCAATATAAATATATAAACTCATTTATTTTATATAATTATTTTTTATTATATTTCAATTTTATATATAGTCTGATATTTGATTAGTATATAAATATTTTTTATTATATTTCAATGTTATATATATTCTGATAGTTGATTAAATTCACTATAATAATAATCTATAAATTTTAAAAGTTATTATATTTTAATATTTTAATAATACTAATTAAAAACATAGCAATGTACCCTTATGTGGACCACTTGAGTTTTCATGTTTTCATTGAAACATTCTCAATATTATATACATTATTTACGCGATTATACTTATGCATTACTAATATATTATATTAGTTATATGATATTATTATATGTTATATTCTAATGTTGTACATTGTAAAGTATGTGATTTTTGTGAAAATGAGTAATATTTTATTATTTTAATTGTTATAAATTGGATTAATTAAATTAATTAATCTTTTTAATTATTTGTATAACAAATTAATAATACAATTTAATAAAGTTAATTATTATAAGAAAAAACTTATATTTTAACTTTAAAAAAAAGTTGTCCACATTAATTTACATTTGGAAAATGATCGATATTTTGATTTATTGATATTGGCTTATTGATAAATATTTAGTAGGTCACCTTATATTTAAAATATAACATATATAAAATAAGAATAAATGCATAAAGAATTAATTAAAAATATTCATTTATCAATGAGTTATACGTATTTGTACTTAGGTGGTCCACATTCGAGTACCCTCCCCTATGTCGTTAATGGTGAATTGTTATTATAAACGATACAAATAGATATTATATCCGAATTGTTATTATATATGTCAGCTTTTTATTTTTTTTTTAATTTTTAATTTCTATATTTTGTCTTATTTAATTATATTATAAATACTTTTATTTCCTATATAATTTTTTTTTATTATATAATTTTAATTGGTCAAATTATAATAGCTATATTTGTATCCAATCAAATACTTACACATATTGTTTATATTAGTATCGTAATATTAACAAGTAATTATATTTACTCATAATTAATATTGACATATGTAAGACGTTATTCAATACTTTAGTAAATATGTATATCTATATTTATATAAGTACGATTATATAATTTATGTATATTAATTAGCATGATTATTAATTAATGAATAGTAATATACGTCTTTAATACGTATTTAAAATATTCATATTCAATTTTAATATTAAATTTTAATATTATTAAAATCAACTATTTATTTTAAATTATTTATTACTATACTAATTATGTTTAATTATTGTTTTTTTATTAATTATTACATTTATTTAATTAGGTTTCAAATTTATCCCGCGATGAAATTACTACGATATCGACGGAGTAATCAAACAACGTTACCACTGATGCCAGACGACGTGCTAGTAAAAACTTAAACAACAATGAATATATGCATACACAACGTATTATAACATCATAATATATATGTATGTCTGTATGGTTTTTTATAACCTAACTATAACTATTTTTCGTTTAACTTTTACATATTATTAAAAACTCATATTTATTCCTCGTAATATATATATATATATATATATATATATATGAATATATATATATATATATATATATATATATATATATATATATTCATACATATATGTATAATTAAAATATATTTATTATCTTAATTTAATTACATACTATATTCTAGCATAATTATGACAAAATAAGATATAATGTTATCTATAGATATATAGATGATATATTTTTGTCAACTAATAATTATGTGTCGATACATAAAATCAATAAACTGGCTAATATTTATCAATTTAATGTTATTTAACATTGCTGTAAATATCAACATATTTATGTCACTATAGTGACATAATATATATATATATATATATATATATATATATATATATATATATATATATATATATATATATATATATATATAATAATATAATATAATAAATATATATATGGATGTCATTATAAGGTTAAGCTAGATATATTATAGAGGTCAAAACATATATGTTTTATAAAAACAATGATATATATATATATATATATATTGTAATGTAACTATCCAGTATAAGGTTTATTTACTATTTTGGTATAAATATGATTATTATAATATATATATATATATAGGTAATAATAATATAATTTATTGAATATAGAAAATAGATATTAAAAATGACATAAAACAGTAGACAAAACTAATAATAAAAGATAAATAAATGTATTAACATTATCGATTTACACATGCCATAGTAATAATATATATATATAGAAGTATTCAATAAGTAATTAATAATTATTAATTAATATTAATATATTTTGAATTGAATGAATATGTATTATGAATTGTTTCATGTTCGAAATAATAATAATATATAACAACATGTAGGTGATACATCCTACTAGGTAAGTAAACACATTCAGTGTATCACTAGGATTATCCTAGTGATAAATTCACAAAACGATAATAAAACGTAAACAGTACACGTATACAAATAATAATAGTTAATTAGAAACTTATTAGGGGAAAGTAACCTAATACGGACACTTTAACAATAAATGGTCTTAACTTTTTATGACTAATTATTTTTATTCAAAAATTACAATATATTGATATTATATGATTATAGATATTATTGTAATTTTAAAATTGTATTTAATCTTTTAATTCCATAGTTAACGGGGGTGTCCGTATTCGGTACCCATGTCCGAATACGGACACCATGTGTTATAATACGGACACCCTATATACCACTAGATAAACTATATATTATTGATGAATAAATCAGATAAATTACAATTACGTTATTTATAATTAATTTTATAAAAAAAATATTGTCATTTAATTAGTTAATACTATATTTATTTTTATTATTTTTTAATTAATAATACAATTTAATAATATAAATAATAATATTTTTAGAATTAGCTTTATTGGTGGTATTAATATTATAACGCACGCGATTTTTATGAAAATCAGAATTGTTCATACGCTGCGCGATGATTGGTTATAGGGTGTCCGTATTGAGACATTTAGAGTGTCCGTATTAGGAACTTGTATGACCTCTATATATATGCTAATAACTTAATGAATATTTGATAACAAATATAGAAATTAAAAAAAAAAATATTAGAATGCTTTATTTTTTAATAATTGAGTGTTATATTTTATATTGATACATTTGTATAATCTTGAGAAGGTTTTAAGTTGACATTTTTTTCATAAATTTAAAAACGTAATACAAAAATCAGTTTATTTGATATATTAGCAATATTTTGTATAATTCAAAAATAAAAAATATTTTTTTTGACTATTTTTATAATTATGAATATTTTATTAATTAAACATTTTTTTGTAGGATTTATGGTTTATGAGATACCGAGAGTGTCCGTATTCGGGCACTGTCCGTATTCGGTTACTTTCCCCTACATAAGTGCAGCCGCACCCGGGTGATAAAAACAATTAATATATTAATTGTTTATACTTATATTAACTATAGTTAACATTAATATTTTATAAAATTATATATATACAGTCAACTCCCGATAAGTCGGACTCGCAAGGGACCGGGAAAATTGTCCGACTTAGCGAGATGTCCGACTTATCCGAGATTCAGAATATCATGCAAATAATACATGAAATGCGCAGCGCGAGTTAAATGGTTACCGAAATGTGGAATTGTGCAACAATCAACAACATAAAATGTTTTATTCATTAATATTAATTACTAAAATTATAATATACATTATTTAAAGTAAACATTTCTGACAATTTATAAAAAGTCCGACTTATCCAGTATAAAAATCATAAAAATGACTATAATATGTGTCCGACTTATAGAAAAGTCCGACTTATCCAACCAACTTATCTGACTTATCCGATTAATTTAACATGGAACTAGATACAAATCCAACCAAACCAACTATATGTGTCCGACTTATCGAGAATTCCGACTTATCCGTAGTCCGACTTACCGAGAGTTGACTGTATATATATACATATATGTATAAATAAAGATTACGTTACATCTTTTTAATATCATTTTTTAAGGTATATAAACTATTTGATAATACAATATTTTCATCAAGAACATTCCAAATTTTAGCTATTCGATTATTTAGTAGATTTTTTATTTATTTTAAATTTAGTTTAAAATTATTTGTAATACTTAAGTAAATTTGCATATATGTATTCTATAGAATGGCCTCTTGTATAGTAGTTGGTATTTTTGATATTAATAATAGATTATGCATGCATAGATATAAATCCATCAAATAGTTTGGGGTCTAGCGTATGATATATATGCTTTTCTAATATCTGGAATATTATTAGTAATGAAAAATACTATTTATAACATAATATGCCCTTATGCAGCATACACAAATAAATGTAATGATGGATCAAATGTGATACCAAGATCACTATACGATCTACATTTTACTATTGAAACATTATGTATACATATACATCCATTGTATACAATGTATACATGTATACAAATGTATACAAAGTATATATACTATATATCGTAATACTATATATACTATATATAGTATAGATGTATACAATGTATACATGTATACAAATGTATACAAAGTATATATACTATATATAGTATATATACTTTGTATACATTTGTATACATGTATACATTGTATACAATGGTACCTACATAAAGTAAGGGAGGCTTGTTTTTTTTCAGCGTTTTCTAATTACCAAGTATTAGACCATTCATAGAATTTATCAATATTATGTTGTAATTTATATCTATGATTAGTGTCATTAGATATAAAACTCAATTTCGTGTCATCCGCAAAAAGAGTAATATATTTATCTTTATAAATAACTTCGACTAAATCATTGATATATATATATATATATATATATATATATATATTAGAAAGAGTAAAGGTCATATTACAGATCCTTGTGGAACACCATATATTATTTTAAGTGTATCAGATATTTTATTATTAACTCATTCTTTGAGAGCTACCAGATAGAAAACTACTAATCCAAGAATGTTACCACCTATACATAAATTAGTTAATTTTACAAGTAATTTATTATGATGGACCTTATCAAAAGCTTTAGCATAGTCAAGATATATGATATCAATAAAACTAGCTTTATCAATTGCAGTAGTCAATTTAGTATAACAATTTAATAGATGCAGTTCAACAGATTTGTTATGACGGAAATAAAATTGAGAATCAGAAATTAATAAGACATTATAGATACAGATTAATTTCCTCTAATAATACTCGCTCGAATACCTATTCATTATTATGTATATATTATATTAATAATTAATTAATTAATAAGTATATATCAATTATCATTATTAATTAATTATAAATAATTATATATTATTAATTATTAATTATATATATATTATTTTA
>OZ025241.1:14402275-14474775 GCA_964019155.1 Osedax fenrisi
TAGGCATAGCAAACATACATATTATACTATACTATACTATAGATATATATTGTATATGCCTATGACGTGTGAGCATCATCAGTTCATACTGCAGAATAGGATATTTCAGTCTCCAGGTTTCCTTCATCAATTTACATACGTTCTTTTCACCACTGTCCGGATTATTAGGGAATCAATTAGGTAAATAGGGTTAATTAAGTTATTATGTTAATACTAGTTAAGTATACTAAGTATATGTATATATATACCCCAGGATCAATAGTTTAACATAATTATCATAATATGTATAGAAGAAGTAATACTTATAAGTAATATATATTATATATTGTATAATAATATATATATATATATATATATATATATATATATATATATTGTATAAATATTACTTCTTCTATATAAGTTATATATATATATATATATATATATATATATATATTTATATATTTATGTGATTTATGAATTAAAAACATATTTATAAATTACATATATATTTAAAAAGTGTATGACTTTAAACGGAATACTGTCATGTATATATTATATATAATAGGTATACCTTGTTGCAATACTCTTCCCGCTCTAAAAATCGTGTATTATATTTTTTATAAAGTTCGTTAATTCTATTTCCGAGTTGATGGAGGGAAGCGCTTGTATCTTCCCGATCCAGCCTCACTTGTAGCTCGCGTTCATCAGCACCGTATACAGGGCCGGCTTAAGGGGGGGGCAAATCGGGCAATTGCCCGGGGCCCCAAATTTTGGGGGGCCCATGAATTATTTGAGACATTTTTTTGTTACTATTTATATGAAAAAAAAAAATTTCTTTTAAAACTATTTTTCTTATATATTATTAATTCTAATTAAAAAAATAAAAATAATATAATAAATTAATTAAATATGAGTCATTTAGGCCGATTTGAAGAGTGAATTTTACAAAAATTTCTAAATTGACACGAAGATATGGTGGAAACAGCTACATGAAGATTTTGGAGCACATGCTAATAGTGATAACATAGATCTTCTCACACATCTCTGATTGTTAAATCAAATAGTATGAAACCGATTGATAAATAATTGTTTGATAAACTAGAAGGTGATAAATGATAAACGTAGTAAGGTATTATTAACCATAGTTAAATCTTAACAATTTATAATTCTATAATTAGTTTACAAAACAAAAAGTATACTTTTTTTTATTAAAATTAAATATATTTTATAAGATATATTTTAACTATGATTTCTGATATTTGTAAAGGATTATATTGATTATAAATTACGAAAAAAACGATATTCTATATAGATTTATAATTGTTATAGTAATTAAAAAATAGATATTTTCAAAATAATTTTCTCAAAATAATTAACTTTCTCTATCTTATGCTCGTATTAATCAAATGTGTATATTCTCATAGTGTATATATTATTATAGTTGTATTAGTACACATAATATATATATATAATAGTTTTAATTTAAATAGGATTATTCTGCTTTAGGTTATTCCTATAGTATTGTTAATAATGTCTATTGATGAAAGGGAATTATGTACATAAAATTATTATCTTTTTCAACATACTATCATTACAGAAAGTTATTATATTTATTGAAACAGATATTATTTATAAATATATATATATATATATATATATATATATATATATATATATATATATATATATATATATATATATATATATATATATATAACATACATATAATACTAAAGGCATTTTTGCAATTATCCACCTATTACTTGCAAATGAATGTTTAGATTGACATCACCCTCATCTATCTATTTACAAATAAATACACACAATGGCGATATTCTTATTGGAGAATAGGTGATAAGTTATCACTGATAACTACATAATTGAAGACATACAAAATTCAAAATATTATATTATATATCATTGTACTCAATTCCATATATATCACATCGATATATATTATCGTTATTTATATCAAGTTAGGTAGGTATTATAGCCTACTATTATTATATAGGTATTTATTGATTTACGACGTACGATTGTACGTTGAGATTCATTATCACTGATAATTTATCAGTTATAATTTATTACATTTGTCAATATTTAGCTACCGATCTATTAGAATTTTTTCAATAATAATATAATTATAATAGATTATAGAGCTCAAAGTTATGAAAATGCCAGCATATGTCTGGAAGATTCAATGACATGAAATATATTATAATAACCATAGTCCATTGTCAATATGGATTCACATATCTACACTGTGTATTCCTTAAATCTGGTTGGGCAAAATGCCGTTAAATATTAGACAAGTATAGCAATATTCTTTGCCTTCATCCCAAATCAATATAATTTATTTAGCCAAGCTATATAAAGAATATATTAACATCTAGATTAAAGAAGAATATAATATTTTTATTAAAAGCATTATCGAATATAAAATGGTGATCGCAAGCAGATTCTGTTAGTGCAGTCTCTTGAGGACTTCTTATAATTACATAATTTATATCTGATATTATATATGTTAAAATATAACTTAAATTACATTACTAGAGTCAACGTATTTATGCAATTTTAGAATTTGAGACTTCGATATTATGAAAACCGTGGAGCTAATTATTTTGTAGAATAAATTCGATCAGAAAAGGAAAAATAGCAATTAGGCTACATTGAGATAATAGCGGTAATACAAAATATTGATGCACTCTATAAATCAGTGGTTCCCAACCTATGGGTCATTGAGTATTTTGTGTAAGTCCTGATCCAATTTCTAAAAAATAATATAAATGCTTTTATATGCAAATTTGATTTATGGTCGCGAAAAATTTAAGATGGAAATATATATTTAAATATATGTATATTAATTTGTATATGATTATTTTATGATTAAAGTATAATAATAACAAAATAAAGTTTGTAATTGGGTAATGGTATATTTTTTAATTAAGAATTATAAAAAAAATGGTCACAGTGAAACAAGGTTGGGAACCACTGCTCTAAATATATATGCGAGAAAAGAAATTATTATGAGGAGTTGATTAAAGTATACAAACAAATTACAAAATAATTAGTATAATGATAACATATGATAAAATTGAAGAGTTATAAATATTAGTTTTTGCCAAAATGGCCCATTTAATATGTTATTAAATTATTATGGGGCCCATACGTTTTTTTTGCCCGGGGCCCATAGTATGCTTAAGCCGGCCCTGACCGTATAGCGTCTCTCCCGTTCCAGTGTCGCCATTACGGGGCGTGTCTAAATGTTGATTACTCGTTTGGCCTGGGTATGAGAATGGGCGTGGTTAATCGTTATTCAAAAATTACAATATATTTATATTATATGATTATATATAATCTATAGATATTATTGTGATTTTAAAATGTTATTTAATCTTTTAATTCCATAGATAACGAGGGTGTCCGTAATCGGTACCCACGTCCGAATACGGACACCCTATAGGTGTATACATATACGAAATATAGAAATTAAAAATACAATTTTTAGAATACTTTATTTTTAATAATATAGTGTTATAACACTGACACCAAAATATATATATTTTATATCGATAAATTTTTTTTTCATAAATTTAAAAACGTAATAAAAAAACCAGTTTATTGGATATATCAGAAATATTTTGAATAAATAAAAATAGAAAATACTTTTTAGACTATTTTTATAATTATGAATATTTTATTCATTACAATTTTTTTTGTAGGATTTATGGTTTCTGAGATACCGAGAGTGTCCGTATTCGGGCACTGTCCGTGTTCGGTTACTTTCCTCTATATAAGAAGTAATACTTATAAGTAATATATATATTATATATTGTATAATAATATATATATATATATATATATATATATATATATATATATATATATATATATATATATATATATATATATAATATATATATATATATATATATATATATATATATATATATATATATATATATATATATTATAAGTATTACTTCTTCTATATGAGTTATATATATATATATATATATATATATATATATTACCTATAGATATGTATATATTGAAATATGTATACATATTAAATATGCATTGTAAACTATTGCCTATAGGATACTACTAGTATATATATATATATATATATATATATATATATATATATATATACTAGATTCATGTCTGCCCTTATTATCGATTGGAAATATTACGTCATGCGGTAAGGACAAACCGCTGATAATGTGATTGACAGGTCGTATAAATTAAAGATATAAGTATAACCTGTTAATGTTATCTGATGTAATTAGCATTTCCCTTATTAATATTAGATCTCTTCGCTCTAATATTGTACTACTCCTTGCCTATCTAAAAATTAAACCTATCTCTATTATTGGGATCACTGAAACCTGGATTAGCATTGATGATACGGATATATTCTCATTGTGCTGCGAGGCGGGTTATAATCTTTATCTCCAACCTCGTAATTATGGTCGTGGGGGAGGCGTTGGTATCTTAATTCATATGGACTTACCAACGCCTTCCATTTCTTCTGTTACTTTTTCTTATAGTGATTGCTTATCTTGCACATTTAATTTCCCTTTCGATATACTTCGTATTATAGTTATTTATCGGCCTCCTAGGCCTGATTATTCCATCTTCTTTGATGAATTCTCTGATTGCATAAATAATGGCTTACATTCTAGCTCTTTTAAATTTATTTGTATGGGAGATTTTAATTATCATTTTGACTCCATGTCTCAACCCCATTCCTTATTCAGGCAATTAACTGAATCCCTTGGTCTTCATCAACATATATCCTGTCCTACTCACACAAGTGGCAATATTCTTGATCTGATTTTTACTCCTAATGATACACCTACTCAGTTCATTTCACCCTGTATTCGTTCTGATCTCTTAACTGATCATTATCTGATTCATACATCTATTTCTCTAAGGAAACCTGTATCAACTAAGTCATTAGTTTTTTATAGGGAGTTGAGGAAATTAAACTATCATGAACTTGGGTTACAAATTGAGAATAGATTATCCAGTGATCACATATCGTTTGATTTTTTAAATTACTGTCTTTCATCTACTTTGAATAACTTAGTTCCTTTAAAATCTCGTTACTTCACTCTACATACTTCATCACCTTGGTTTTCTTCTCATCTTGCTATAATGAAACGTTCATTAAGGAAACTTGAGCGTAGAATTCATCAATCTTCTTATCATAAGTATATTTTCTTGGAGGCAAGGATGGCTTATAAGAAAGCAATTTATTCACAAAAAGCTAATTTCTATGAGCAAAAACTAAATGCCTGTGGTTCAAATTCCCAAAAAATTTTCAAAATAGTGAATAGAATACTTGGTAGTAATTTAAATCCCATATCAAATAGACTTTCCGACTATAATATGTGCTCTTCTTTTGTATCTAGTTTATATAATAAGTTATCTAGTATTTCTAAATGTATTAAATCTAAACTCGCTTTGATACCTCCGAGTATGATTGCCCATCAAATCACTGAACCAACGTTATGTAAATTATCTAGTTTTTCCTCGCCTTCCATTTTTGAAATACACAAATTGATTATGATGTCCAATTCAACATCTCCTATTGATCCTCTTCCTTTGGTTGTCTTTAAAAATTTAGTTTTATTACTTTCGATTACTATCTCGAATTTAATTTCGGAATCACTTAATGATGGGATCATGGCTAAATCTCTAAAATATGCTATTATTAAGCCGATTCTGAAAAAATCCTGTCTCGATCCTGATGATCTTATGAACTATAGACCCATATCCCAACTTCCGATAATCAGTAACATCATGGAACGTGTAGTCAGTAGACAATTGATATTTTATCTTGAGAATAACTATTTAATGGAACCCTACCAGAGTGCTTATAGAAAACATTATTCCACTGAAACTGCTTTAAATATTATTACTGATACGCTCTATAAATCGCTCGACTCCTCTCATTGTGCGCAACTATTGCTACTCGACCTTTCGAGTGCGTTTGATACTTTAAACCATAATATTCTTATTGAACGCATTAAGGAACTCGGAATTGAAGGTTCGTCTCTCAGCTGGTTAACTTCATTTCTTAACGATCGAACTTCCTCAGTAAAAGTGAATGATTATATTTCGCCTCCCATTGATATACTATGTGGAGTTCCTCAGGGATCAGTACTCGGTCCTTTATTGTTTTCTATTTACTTGCGTCCTCTATCTAATATTATTAGTAAATTTCCTAATATTACCTACCATATATATGCTGATGATATACAGCTAATTATTAAAATTCCTGTTAACTCGCTTAACTCCAATTTGGAACTTCTGGAATGTGCATCTGATATCATTAATTGGCTTCTTAGAAACGATCTACTAGTAAATACCTCTAAAACCGAACTACTAAATGTATCTAGGGTATATACTACTTTTCCACCGGTAATCATTGATGGTAGGGTTATACATCCTTCTGCTTCAGTTCGTAATCTTGGAGTTATCTTCGATAGTACTTTATCTTTTGATGCTCACATTAATTCTATATCAAAATCAGCTAACTTTCATCTACGTAGGATTAGACATATTAGAAAGTATTGCTCTAAGCGTATTACTAAACTACTTATTAATGCTCTAGTATTATCCAGAATTGATTATTGCGGATCATTATTTAGTGACTTAAAGAATATAGAGGTTAAAAAGATTGATAGAATTATTCGCGCTTCTATACGCCTTATTTATAATATCAATCGTAGTGAACATTTGAAAACAGATGAACACCAACATAATCTTAAATGGCTATTATTTAGAAAGCGATGCAAATATCGTTTACTCTGTCTAGCTCATAAATCTGTATTCTTAGGTAAGCCTGACTATCTGCATACTCAACTGAAACGTCGTCGCATACTGAAGAAGATTCGAACATCTGATGCAATACTGTTGTAGAGCAATACTTTATTCAATGGATTTAGTAATCGGGCATTCTCCTCCGCTGTTCCTCGCATATGGAACGTCCTACCGTATGACTTACGGAAGGTCCAATCCTTATATTGTTTTAGAAATAAACTAAAATATTATTTAAACACTTCTTAATTTATTTTTGTATACGCGTTATTTAATCTTTATATCCTATCTAAATCTATTTAATTTAATTTTTTGTTATTTTGTATTTTCTATTCGTTTGTTTTTATTATTTTTCGTTATTATTATACACCAGAGAGGGCACCCGCTATATTGGTGTTTAAATAAACAATTCAATTCAATTCAATTCAATAACCAGTGTCGCCTGTATGGAGGTAAGTAAGTAAGTAAGTAATTTATTTATTTATACACTTGTACATTTTTCAATCTCACAAGTGTAAACGAAAAGAAAATAACAGAAACGATAAATAACTAAAATAAATATATATATATATATATATATATATATATATATATATATTAATATATATATATGTTTATAATTATAATTTAATTAAATAATTTTTTAGATTATTCTTGAATGTTGAATGATTTCTCAGGTTTCGTATGTTTCGTGGTAGGTAATTCCATAGTGTATACCCATTAGGGTCACTCCAGCTTATTGATCTTTTCATTAATCTTTTAAATTGTATCGAAGGAACCGTGTACATTTCATCATATTGCTTACGCGGATTTATCTTTACTTCCCTAATTAATATATTTTTGAGGTAGTTTGGGGTACCGAATAATAATTTGTAATGCATTATGCAGAGTAACTTAAATTTAGTCATCTTATCATGGTTAAACCATTTTGGGCCATTTAAAATATTCTTAACAATAATATGGTCATTCCTTTTTAGAATATATATTAATCCAATTGAACATTTTATTACCCTGTCATAAATATTCTTATTTGAATGAATAGTAATGCTATTACAATAACGTAATCTAGATATAACTAGTGATTGCACTAACTTCATTGTAGAAGTTACAGTTAGGTATTTCCTTATTTTACGAATATTATATAAGTTGTAATTTGCAGATTTACAAATAGATGAGATGAATCGTGAGAATGAAAGTTTATAATCTAATGTAACGCCAAGTGATGTAACATACTCACTAGGTTCTATAATAGTAGAGTCAAATAGTACACTAGGGAAAATACATGATTTATTTGTGATATTAATAAGTTTAGTTTTGGATGAATTAGGGAATACATTATTAAAAATGAGCCATCTCCTAACTTGTTCAATACAATCATTTAACTCTGTATTACTTTGTTTATTTACTTTACAGTATAATTTTATATCATCTGCATATATTGCATAATGAATATTAGAGAAATGCATGATAACTAAAGAAAGAGGAACAATATATATAGAAAATAAAAGGGGACCCAGAACAGAGCCTTGTGGTACTCCATACCGTAATTTTCCAATGGGTGAATATAATCCTTTTATGTTTATAGAATACGTTCTATTTGATAAATAAGAAATAATCCAGTCTAAAGATGAGCCAGTAAACCCAGTAGATTTAATTCTATCAATAAGAATAATGTGGTCTAAACTATCGAAAGCACACGAAAGATCAAGAAGTAGGTATTAATTGTAGAACTATTAGAACTATTAGAACTATTAATTGTACGAATCAGAATTATCTAAATATTTGAGTATATCATCAGAGATCTTGAGTAGTGTAGTTTTAGTACTATGGCCTGGTCTATATGCATTTTGGTATTCATCAAAAAGATTATGGAACAGTAGGTACTCTATAATTTTTCTACTAACAATCTTCTCAATTATCTTACTCAGTAATGGCAATTGTGATATAGGTCTATAATTAGAAAGTTTATTGCAATCTAAATTAGTTTTTTTCAAGAATGGAGTTATTTCAGCATGTTTAAAAACGTCAGGAAATATGGAACTGTAAAGAGAAAAATTAACAATAGAACAATAATATGGAGCCAGAATAGCGTGCAAGTTTTTTAATTAGGCTAATAGGAATACTATCACTTGTACTATAGTTGAAATTGAAGAAGTAATTAATTCATATACTTCCATTGTTGATGTCATATTGAAGCTGTTAAAACTATATGTTAAATTTGAATCTGAATAAGGAATAAAGATTGAAGCTAGTAGATTGAGTTTATTTCCAAATTTTGTTTTTTTCAGATTTAATACATTCACAAACTGAAGTTATTTTATCAATAAAATATTTAATAAATTCATAACATATTATTTATTTAGGTATTAGGTAAGTTAGGTAAACTTGGTTTTTGCTTCCTACCAGTAAGATTATTTGTAAAATTAAAGAATAGGTAAAGAAGGTATAACAATTATTATTATTCTTTTATTTATACACCGTTTAATATAATATAATATAATATATATATGTGTGTATATATATTAAAAGTAGTGTATGTATATATACATATATTTCGTAGCATTATTACTTCGAATAATATAGCTTGTATAGGTTAACATTTGTATTACATTAATTTAAATAGATATGACTAGATACAAACAGCATAACCCTATAGCCTATAGGTATGATATTCATATATGATATAGCATTATATTTACCCACGAATCATAAGTGTGTGTGTATGTGAATCTAATGCGAGAAGTATTTTATATAATACTACAATGTGTATATACATATATATATATATATGAAGTGATAAGAAATTCATATTTGTATATACATCTATTTATATAATAATAAAACACTACATGAACGCCTATATAGCGCTCTGTTTACTTTGCTTGAGAGAGTAGCCTTGAATCCGGAATGCGAACTTATGCTAGAATAAATAGACGAATTACATGTCCGGCCAGACACTGTATGACTCGATGACTTATGAATTGATGTTATTTATATATATATATATATATATATATATATATATATATATAATAGTCATAATTTATGACTAATAAGTTATGACTCATAACTAATGACTGTTACATGCCTAGACAACTATGCATAGACATTAGGGGTATACCCCTAGTAGATAAATATTCACTAGTATACTGTATATATACAACCTATAGGATATATATGCTATTTTTAATTGTATTAGAGTGACGGTTCATATGCAATTGTATCGGAGACAGGTATATTTTCCATTTTATCGAAGTGAAGGGTAAGATGAATATATAAATATACACTTATTTCTCTATAGAATTAATTCAGGTATTAGATTCTAAGTAGACTATTAGAGTGTAATTTAGTACTTTAGTAATTTAGAGTGTAATTTATTAACGAATAATGAACTATAATAGCAATAAAATAGACAATTTACTATTTCATTTATGATTAATCAATTAATAATTATAAATAATATATAAATAATACATTAACAAATATAGGTATATATGTATATATTGTGTTGTTTATCACAATTTATTAATACATAATATTCTATATTTATTAATATGATAAGTGAAAATTATATTTAATAATCATTATAATAAAAATGAAATTATATATCATAGATTTTCGTGCCATCTAACACCCTATTATGTAGATCCAGGGGAGATAGACGCCGATGCCTGAGTGACGCCCGCATGATATACCACCCACTGTTTGCATTCACTCCAAAATGATACATACTTACTATTTCTGTAGTGACCATCTAATCAGTGAGGTGTGCGACGAACAGTGTGCGTCGCACACTGTGTATCGAGCGCGGGCGTGTGTTGCGTGCGTTCGTAATTTTGTCACATTCGTGGTCAATGTTATATTACTTGCACGAGTCGTCTTCAGTTCGGTCATTAACAAAGAGCTCTTAGTAAAGGAAGTGTTATTAACTAAGTACTATTAGTAAAGGAACCGTTTTGTTTGTAGCACATCGTTAACGACACCCGCAGTCGACGGCTGTCCATTGTTCCGCTGTCGTCTACGTCACAATATCGTTACATCCTATTGTTCCGCGTTCACACCTCCTCGGACCGGTACTAACACCTCTCGTTATCGATGACCTCCTGGAAGGTAGTGCTAATACTGTCCGTGACCCTGGCGAAACTCCTAGGACTATCAGCGGTTAGTTCCATACTCTATATATATATATATATATATATATATTCAATCAATCAATATATATACAGTATACTGTAGGATCCTACTGTACTATCCTATAGGATAGTAGGATACCAACATATCAATACATGCAGGTTGTATAAAATATAGTATTTTATAGAATTAACTTAGTGTATATTATATAATGTATAGTATGCACTGTATAGTATATACAGTATATACTATACAGTGTATAGTATACACTCTATACTATACCGTATATACTATAGTATATACTATTGTATAGTGTATAATGTACCCTAGACTTTAGGGCCTAGAGTGTATATATACATTCTAGTGTATATTACCTATATTCACTATATACTATACAATATAATATACTTTATATTGAGTATATATTATACACACTATATACAATATATAGTCTAGACTACATATACCCACATCACACTATTACCAAATCTCTGCCCATCCTACTGTACAGTCATGGCCTCCTTTAGCTTCTGAAGCTAAAGGAGGCCATGGTACAGTGTACACTATTTGAACCATATACTTCAGTACTATATTGTATACTATACCCGTATGCATTGAGTTGGGGGGTACTATCATAGAGCTAGAGAGAGTAGTAGATAGAGCTAGTTTATCTCTAGCTCTGTGGGTACTATACGTGTGTGCTCCGGTGACCTAGATATACGTAGTATCGTACCCTGACCTACATATCTCGTTCGTTAAATAGGTGAATGACCAGACAAGCTTTAGATTGTTCATTCATCTATAGATATATATAGATATATTATAAGTTATCAGTGAACTCTAAATTATTAGTATAGTTATATATATATATATATATATATATATATATATTAGGGTGGAGTGAAATTTTGAATTCAATTATTATCATATTATTTTAAATTTAAAATAGCATTTAAGGTGTTAATATTAATAAGTAATATATTTTTATTATTACTTATACATTTTGTATTCTGAAAATAACTATCAACTTGGCCATAACCATTTGAATGTTGTCATGTTATAAGATTGGGAAATCGCCATTTTGAATACATAAATCACAATAATGATCATATTTTAACATATATTATATATTATAACTTTATTTTTTTCAGAATCACATTTAAATGTGATATTTCATCTAGATTTAAAAATTATATATATTTATATGTCTTAATTAACGATTTTGTTAAATTAAAATCGGTGTTTTTCTATAAGGTTAAATATAGGGGTTGAAATTATATATCATATGATATTTACCAAAGATTATACAATAGTGATAGTAAAATTAAATTTGATCCAATCAAAATTCCAAATTTATTTAAATTTTTTTTAAATATATTAAACTCTATAAAACGCTTATTATATGATTATGAGTTTTAAATATAAACAAATGGATTTATTTATGTTACATACTAAATGTGATGTTATTAATGATATATATTTCGAAAAAAAAGGAAGATCGAATATTGCAATATTGCAATATTGCAAATCAAATGATTTTATTTTTATTTAAAAAAACTGCTTTAAAAATAATTAATATTTGGGATTGTGCTAGTGTCCCACATTACCATTTAAATCAAACTATAACTAACATTACAGTTATATATAATAAATATAAATTATATAATACAAATAAATTAAGATTGAAAAGACTATATATTGAATATGATACGCTATTTGATTTATATAAACAAGATTGTGTGATTTCTAGAGGATCATGATTTTATTTTAGATCAAAGAGATAAAAGAAGATTAATGAATGGGAATTTAACTTGTAGTAAAGGAGGTAATAACATACATAATATAGTGTAATTTATAATAAAAATATGTCTCATATATTTCAGGGGGACTTCCTTCACTATTATAAAACTTAGTGTAATATCTTGATTATACTATACTGAATGTTTATTTTTAATAGTAGGTATTATAAAATATCATTTATACTTATTTATATAGAAATTGTAGATACAATTCTTACACCCAATGATATATTAATGATTATATAAAACAAAATATTTTATTTCTAAATGGAAATGATGGTGGATGTCCCCTATTAAGAAGCAATTTTATAATTAATTATTATAATTTATAAGATATTTTTAATTTAGGAGGGAAATATATTAAAAAAATAGATAACTGTAATACTGATCCAGAAAATGAAGGTTATTATTTGAATTAATATTAAAAATAACGTCCTATATTTTTAATTTGTATTTGTGATTAAATATAATATTGGTATATATTACATGATTATTTAATCAATTAAATGATGTTCCAAAATATATTATTATATTTATTTCTATTTACATATACAAAAAGTACTATTATTTTAAATAATATGAAAATATATAAATTTCTATAATTACCCTACATTGCTATATCTGATATTGATAATTATATATTAATTAATATTATAAATAATGACAATGTGTATAATATTAATTAATAATTTATTAATAGAAAACACAATTCTTATTGATTCTGATGAAGATGGACAAATTGAATCTGTAAATGGTAAATATAAAGTTAAATGATATTTATTGAAATTATATTAATCCTAAATTAATTATATTGAAGATAATAATGATTATGAAGTAAGTGAACAAATTTCAGTAGAACATAATCCTGAATTGCAAACTAATACTCACACTGGTATGTCATATACATATTGTTAAATAGTAGATTAATTTAAAAATAAAGAATATAAATTAATCTATTATGTATAAATTTATATTGATTATGCAAAAAATTAATTGAATTAAAAATTATAAAACCACATATTTAATTATTTTACAGAAGAGCAACAACCATCATCATCATGTCAACAAAATAGACTAAATCTGAAGCCGCTTGAGGAATTATGTGACCGATACAATATACCTAATAGGAAGGGTGCTGCGATTGCATCTATGGCAATAATGTCGACAATAATGGACACGACAAGTATATAATTGATAGATGTAAATTAAGAAGAGAAAGAATAAAAGCAAGAAAAATCAATGCAGATATACACTGTTAGAAATTAGGGGTAAACTAGAAGTCTCACAGGGGTAAACTAACTAGGAGCAGTAGTTTACCCCTAAGGGTAACTTATAATATGTTTTAATTTACCCCTGAGAGCATCATAGTTTACCCCTGAGAGCATCGTAGTTACCCCTGTGAGCATCATAGTTTACCCTTGATATAATCGTAGTTTACCCCTGAGAGCATCGTAGTTTACCCCTGAGAACATCGTAGTTTACCCCTGAGAGCATCGTAGTTTACCCCTGAGAGCATCGTAGTTTACCCCTGAGAGCATTGTAGTTTACCCCTGACAGCATCGTAGTTTACCCCTGAGAGCATCGTAGTTTACCCCTGAGAACATCGTAGTTTACCCCTGAGAGCATCGTAGTTTACCCCTGAGAGCATCGTAGTTTACCCCTGAGAGCATCGTAGTTTACCCCTGAGAACATCGTAGTTTACCCCTGAGAGCATCGTAGTTTACCCCTGACAGCATCGTAGTTTACCCCTGATAGCATCGTAGTTTACCCCTGAGAGCATCGTAGTTTACCCCTGAGAGCATCGTAGTTTACCCCTGAGAGCATCGTAGTTTACCCCTGAGAACATCGTAGTTTACCCCTGAGAGCATCGTAGTTTACCCCTGACAGCATCGTAGTTTACCCTTATAAAAAAATAATTAATTAATCTAATTTATTACGTAATAATTTGTTTTCAAATTTTAACAAAAACATGAATATTTATATATACTTATTTATGTATGTAAGGTGTGTGTGTATGTAATTAAATCATTGAATCAAATTAAGGTGCGTATGCATCATAAATATAATTATTTAATATTAAATAATTAAAAAAATATAAATCGAATACATTACGAGACACCTATTACATATTCTTATACTAGCGGCCACTATTTATAGATATTTGATTATATTATAAGCATATTTGTTTACAGATTTGTCAACTACATATGAATGAATTACCCCTTAGAAAACTATTTATTTATATATATGGCAAACATATTGGACCTACTCCATTTTCAGGAGAAATAGGGAAACAATTAAAGTCTCTGCAAAAATTAGATATAATTAATTTTGAAAAAATCACATTCAAAATTAATTTTACAACAAAAAATAACTGCGATGCAGATTATTTATATAAAATATGTAAATGCATAGATGCAGGAGTGGTAGATGATACTTTAAAAAATGGGGAACCAGGAAAAATGCACCATGCCAGATGGTTAACTCTGGCAAATAATATATTAAGGATATACATATCGACAACTAATCCAACTAAAAATTTAAATATAATAGCAAACTACATTGTAAGAGTATATGCGCCGTCATATTTTACAATAAAAAAAAACCCTACTATATCTGATGCCACAACAAATGTATTTTATATTATACAAAATTCAAGATACATCGATATACAATATAGAGATATCATTGATGAGAGCATATCAAATAACTGTTTCTATGCTCATTCAGAGAGTGTTTTACTAAGCATGTTAAAAGACAAGGAAATAGATATTAGAAGAAAAGCAATTAAAATTATAATAGATATCAGAAAAAATAATAATACAAATATTAGAACTTTTGAATTACCAAATATAAATTTTAATGCAGATTACTATTATGAAATAAATTTTAATATAAATATATATGAATCAAGGTTAACTTATAATATTGAAGATAGTACACTCAATAATTACCTGAATATGAATTTTGAAGAAATTACTTTTGAATATCCATGTCATAATCAAGCCGTCGAGAGATTTATTCAAGATGTCAGCCAGGTTTCTCAAATGACAACAGGTGAACAATCTAGAGATGGGATAATATTGAATATGATCAAATCAATAACATCGATGCCAACATTTAATACAAAAAAAGATTTTGTTTACAATAATTAATTAAAAAATATAACTTCATTAAATATTTATGTCCGTGTATTTATTTTTTGATCATATTTTACTTTCCATTATATAATATTTTATTTATAACTATATAGTATTGTATATAATAACGTATATTTTTATTATCTGTTATTTATTTTTGTTATTATAATAATTTTGTTAACAAGTATTAATGATTGAAATTATTATTATAATTTTCAATATAGATCTCCTATAATATAATAATAAATATAAATAATAACCTTTAATTCTATTTCTTTGTAGTAAAACTTATTATTCGCAAATAATTGTCCAACACGACTTCTATCGAATCTAAGGAATTCAATACCTAAATAATTATATAGTGCAATATTAAAATAATAATATTTAAATTTTATATAATTTATTTTAATATACACATCTAACATGTATATAATTTAAATATAATTTTCTTTACAACTTTTAAATTAATATACATATCTAAAACAATACCATTAATCATTTAAATATAAATATTTATATATTCTAAATTAATATTATATATTATAATAATGTAGGTTCCTATTGTAAGTAGAACGCAATGTATTTAAATATAAGAAATTGAATATAGAATTGTTTATAATAAATTTACTTTTAAAGACACAGTACTGTCTCACAAAATTGAAAATATTCAAATGAAATTATTTAAATCTATACTTAATTATTTGAAAAGTGTTAGGGTACGCTTTTGCTTGCATCTTAGAGCTCCTGTAAACTTTTATACATTTTTAGTTAAATTCATTTAAATCGCTCGACAAAACATACTACTAAATTATCTGATATGTACATATCTAAAAATATAGTTACACCTATATAATGGGTGTGTCGAAATATTGTTATATATTTTGTGAGTGTTCCATTATTCAACTTTATTCAACCGAGAAAAATATGAGTGCATTGGTGGATCCGTTAATTAATTTGACTTGGCAGTACCTCGACCAAATAAAAGTTGGTCTAGCGAGTTAAATAATTTATATTGTGTATATACATATCATTAAAAAGATATAATTTAATAAATGGAAGAGTAATAACGTGTATAAAAATATAATAATTGTATAGATATACTATTATTATTTAACTAGTTCACACCAACAAGTAGTCATATTATCTGGAAGATATTTCACGATATTCTTCGGATATTAGCGAGAATGTGTATATGCTAATTTTTTTTATTTAGAACAGATAATGGATTTGACAATATTACGTACTTTTATTGTAAATATGCTAGTGATAGAAAATAATATTATTAAGTGTATATATCTACAATATTATATTATATATTATTATGATATATTGTATTTATAGTATATCATTATATTGTTATTATAATATTATATAGTTATATTCACTATAAATTAAATTAATTAAATAGATGATATATAGTTGGTATGATGGAATCTCTACATGTATATACTATATAATATACTCTATAATATATTGTAAAAAATAATATTATTAAGTGTATATATCTAAAATATTATATTATATATTATGATATATTGTATTTTGTAGTATATCATTATATTTGTATTATAATATTATATAGTTATATTAACTATAAATTAATTAAATAGATGATATTATTAAATAAAATAATTTTTGTGGATATCCGTGGCGAAATATCTGCTAGATAATATTTCTATATAGTTGGTGTGGAGGCAGCTCTACATGTATATACCATATAATATACTCTATTATATATTGTATATTAAATAAGCATAATGTAATTATAATTAACAGATAGTTAAATAAATATAATTATAATATATCATATTGTTTAATAAATATCATATTTTAATTATTTAAATATTATTTAATATGGACAATTATTTTATGGTGTAAGTATATAATATTGTATATTTTAATTTATTTAACTATGTAATTTAATATAAACAATTTTAAATTCAAGTTATAATAATAGGTGACTACATGTGAATATTATATTGGTGAATTAATAATTAATTATGTCATAATACTTATGACATAATGAATTACAGTAATTATTACTAATCAATGATTAGATAATAATTATAATAGATAAAATTATCATAATTTTAATAAATAATCGTTATTTATTGAATTTTAATGACATTTGTTAATTTACTAATATATTTAATTACGTGTAATATGTCAAATGTGTAATATATAATATTTAGACTTCAAATATATAAAATATAAGCTATACAAACCGTATTATTATCAAAACAAACAACGTAATATTGAAATCATTGGATAGAAATTAAATATTTAAGTAAAATTGTTTACTTTATGTTGCAAAGATTTCTACAATTCCCAATCATATTATTTTATGATAATTTAGACTTAAAATGGCCATTTGAATACAATATTATAAATTACAATCTAAAATCATTTAATTTTAATAAAAATTAATTTAATTTATAGTAACCTTAAATACATACATTACTCTTTATTTATGATATTTGAATACAATATTATATACTAGACTTTGATTGACATATTTCAAAATTCAAATTTTTATATTTCAATCCAACCTAATATATATATATATATATATATATATATATATATATATGTATGATAATAGTTTTTGTTATTTTTATTTTATTAGCTTTGATGTTATACAGAAATACAATTCAATACAAATATGTATGCATTGTTTGCACTATACCATAAATAAATGTAGACATATATTTTAATATATATATATATACATATTAGATATTTCGTATATATTAGATAGCCAAGGAACATCTGGCCCACAATTATTACTGACCACTTTCACCGATCATACATATATGTTAACATATATGTTAACATATATGTTAACACAAGGCTATATATATGGGAGTTCCGTCTTACCTATCGAAGGGACTCATAATTCGAACAACTACTCGTCCGAGTCGCAAATGTGAGCTGATGAAACTCTCTCTACCGCTTGTCTCATCTATGTATGCAGATGCTGCTTTCACGGTTGCTGCTCCGAAATACTGGAATAGTCTTCCCGATGAATTACGCACCATGTCATCATTTATGAGTTTTAAATGTCGACTACATACATATATGGTAGCATTATAATGTCTTCTTTTTAAATTTATTATTATTTGCGTAACTATTTATTTGTTTTATTATTTCAACTTGACGCACATAAACGTCCATCGTTTTCTGAGTCAATAAACCTTTCTATTATTATTATTATTATATGCTAATTAGCTATAGCTATATTAATGACTGACTAGGTCAATGTGTACTAGGTCACTATTTCACTAGGTCACTAGGTGCCCGCTAGTATTCACCCTGTTATACTGTTGTATTGTTGTTCAATTTGTAGGGTCGATAGTAGACAATATCACCCGGACAGATAAACATGAGATAAGTAGGCCAAAGTAGCGAATTATTATATTGATGATAGACTATATTCAAGCATGTATACATGTATATATATATATATATATATATATATATATATATATATATATATACATATATACATATATACATGCTTAAATAGCCTATCATTGGGTGTAGTGAGAAAATCCCTTTGGTAAGGAAATTCCTTTAGAGATGTACCTTTATGTTTATTTAATGGTAATTATAATGTTAATTATAACTAACATAATTAATACTCCTATTATAATAGTATATTTAGGTATGTATATATATATATATATATACTTCAATATATATATTTATTTATTGAATCACACATATAATAATAGCGGATACAAATATACCCCTCTTATACATGTTATAAATAACTTATAGGGGCCCAAGACAATACAAAACAAATAGTAACATTATTTTGCTTGTGTTTTGATTTATCGTTTATGTACATTCAAAAATGATGCTTTCAGGACTCACGAAATAAAGAAATTATTAAAAATTATTTAGGGTGTGTTTTTGTAACATACCAACGTACCATAGTACAACAGTCCCATCTGTATGCTTTTACATGTAGACTCAGATAGTACGTTGATACTAACTTTTCGACACCCCATCCCAACTTACCATAGTACCACAGTCCCACAGTCCCAACATACCAACGTACCATTGTAATAAAGTACCATATATCGATACATGTAAATGCAGATGGGACGTTGATACTATGGTATGTTGGCATGTTGCGTTTTTTGTAAAATACCAACGTACCAACATACCCTAGTACTATAATACCATCTGCAATTACATGTATAAGCATACAGATGGGACTTTGGTACTACTTTACGTTACGCACAAAAGGCTTGCTATCTTGGTACTATAGTAAGTTGGTATGTTACAAAACACGCACCCTAATAGAAGTGATCTTATATAATTGTGTATAAATAAATGATCGGCTTTCATTAAAACCATGGATGCCTTAACATTAGAATGGCTTCGAAGGGAAATTAGATCCATATATGGTTATAAGTGAAAACCTCATCTAAGTTCCTGGATGGGATGAAATAACTCAACAAAAATAATATGCCTATAGGTATTACTAGTATACATTTAACAACGTTTGGATATTACCCATAATGCAATAGGTAGGATCACTGAAACATGGTAATGAATACCAATAATATCTAACACATGGATTTATACACACACAATATAATAGAATATTAATACATATATGCCGACCAATAACCCTAAGAATACATTACCCATAATGCAATATGTGTGTCTGATTACTAGGAATTACTGGGCACTATATGCCAACTATTAACCCTGTGAATACATTACTCATAATGCAATAGGCATTACTGGGCACTATATGCCAACTATTACCCCTGTGAATACATTACCCATAATGCAATAGGTGTGCCTGATTACCATATGGACGATACACTACGGCGGAGGCATAGAGAAGCAGATCTCGTTCAGTTGGCATCCTATAATGATGATTGTCAGCATGGTGTTCGTGTACGGAGATGGTAAGGACATAGCACGCGCTCGTCGTATGTCCTATAGTGTACATTGTACACATAGTAGGACATTATTGTAGGACATGCGTACTCTGTAGTGCATATGCGAAGTAGGGCAAAGTTTGCGATGCCTATAATTTAAGGGATCCCTAAACGACATTTTTAAATAAATAAAATAAAGTTTAATATTGTTGCGAATTATTGATGATGCTATTCCTAATAATAATGGTGATGACGATGATGATGCTGCTAATGGTGACAGTGATGATGATGATAATGATAATGATGGTGATAATAATGTTAATGATTATGATAATACTAATGATGATATTTATGGCCAGTGTTGTAGTTTTTTATTTTTAAATTTGTAGGGTTTTTAGTAACATTTCAAACCTACTTTGAAACTTTAGTAAAAAATAATTTAGGTTATGTTTTACTAACATTATATCTATTAATGATTAATTGATCAACATTATCTTGGGTCAATAATATTCCTAAAATATTCATTTAAATATATTATGAAATTAAAAAGTATTATTTTACGATGAACGCATCTAAAAACCCCGACGCATAGATTATTTCCTAGATTTGTAGAGTTATTGCTAATCTCTATGATTATAATAATAATGATAATATATGTTATATATATATACATATATAAATTGTATGAATAATGGGGCCATATACATGGATTATTGATATACATATATACATGGATTATTGATTAATGATACATTTTTCATATAAAATATTTTGATTATAAATTATATTTGGCCGTCATATCTAATGTAATGTTTACAATAAAAATAGTGTGCTACAAGTTGACTCACAAATAGGGGCGCTGCAACAAGGGGGGACGTGGGGATATGCCCCCCCCCACTTTAACATATATAGGGACCTCCCATGTGTTTGTCCCCCCCCCACTTTTACCACCAAATTTATTTTGATAGGTTGGTCCCTACATACAAAATCGTTCCAGCCCCCTACTCGCAAGTATAGGTCTCTTAATCACACACTACTACGGTACAGCTATCCTGGTATTCAAGGTCATACAGTCGCCGAAGAAAATGCTGGCCAAGTGTGTTCACATGGTCCTTAATCTGACCGCACTGGTCACTGTGGTTGTTGGCCTGATTCCTGTGTTCAATAAAGCTGACAACATTCTCTACAGGTGTGTGTGTGTGCGTGTGTGTGCGTGTATGTGTGTGCGTGTGTGTGCGTCTGCGTGTGTGAGTGTGTGCGTGCGTGTGTGTGTATGTGTGTGTATGTGTGTATGTATGTGTGTGTGTGTATGTGTGTGTGTAGTAGTAGTAGTAAATTGATTTATTCACAAAAATCCAATTTTCAAAAAATTGTTTGGATGTGATATATATATATAATATTAATGTTATGGCGACATCCATAATTTAAATAAATTATAATAAATGTAGAAAGTAAGGTGTGGGTGGATAGTAAGTTAGTAATAAAGTTAGTAGGTATGTACATTTAGTAAATAAAGTTAGTTAAGTTCAAGTAAGTATCTGTGTAGTTTTGTTTTAAATTTAAGTGGTAGTTTTTAGTTAATAATAGTCTTGGGGAGTTTATTCCATAGTAAGGAGTAGTTAGTCAATGTGTTGTGTTTCAGTAGGATACTATTTGATGATCTTAAGTTGGTGGTTTCTTTATATTCAATTGAATTTCTAATGTATTTTGGAAGATTTAAATGTATTGCAGTATGTATAATATTAAGAGTTTTATATATTGATCTATTTTTAAATGTAAGCCATTTTAGTTTTTTCCGGTAGTATGTGGTGTGTGTACATTTGAATAGTTTAAATATAAGTCTGCATGTTTGATTTATTATTTTATTAAGTCTTTTTTTCTTGTATTTTTGGTATATCAGTAAGTAATGAATTGCAGTAGTCTAGTTTTGATATTATATATGCGGAAGTTATTATTTTGAGAGATGACTGGTTTAATAGATGTTTTATTTGATTTAATTGGTATAATTTATTATTACATTTTATGTGTGTGTGTGTGTTTGTGTATGTATGTGTGTGTGTTGCGTATGCGTGTATGTGTATGCGTGTGTGTGTGTGTGTGTGTGTGTATGTGTGTGTGTGTAAACCATCGATATAAAGAAAGTTGATAAGCAATTGAATGTAGTGTATGGCAATTTGGGATAGAGGTGCTACAGTCGCAGCCTACTACCTGGCAAACTACTTTTTATTTTAAATAATATTTATGTATACATATATATATTGATAATTACTACAAATTTTAATGTACTATCTATACTAAAAATAAAATTATATATTTTAAATACATCATATCAACATTCCTCATAATTTTGTGTATTTAAATTGAAGATATCATACAATTTTATTGATATTTATAATCTATATCCACTGATATAGATAGAAGTCACTTTAATCTATTTCAATGAAAATCCTACTGTTTTAATATTTGACATATACAATATGACTAATATCCAATCAAAATCACTGATACCATTTTGTTAATTTATCGATAAAAGTGCCATTCACGTATCTATCTTTAACATGCATTGCGTGCGTCAATTGTTATCCACTTTCTTTATATCGATGGTGTGTATGTATATGTGTGTACAGTATAGGGCAGTGAAGAGAATGTTCTCAAAGGTGTGTGTGCGTATACAGTAGTGCGGTCGCACTATATAGTGAGAATCTGGCCCGATTTTTGTAATGTGAACGAGTCTTAAAACTAGTTATTAGGCAGATAAACTATACTAGTTTATGATGCATAGATATATATATAAACTTATAACTTTCCATCATGCTAAAATATGGTATGTTTTTATATATTCCCTACGCCCACTTTCTCGTACTTTCCTATAGGATTATAATCACCTACAATCCATTTATATAAAAAGTTATCAAAACTTTATTAATTGTCATAATTTCTCTATATATATAGAGTATATACTATTGTTAATATATATTATATTTAAACTGTGTTAAAATAAAATAATAATAATAATAATAATATAACATATATTACATAAAAATAATAAAGATTTGTCGATACAAAGATATATAACTCCCAATCAATCAATGTAATTATGTAAGACATATTTTCATAGGTGGCAGTAGTAAAATCATTTAAATGAGTATAGTAATTATTTAGTAATCACTGAATCAAATTATAAATAAAATTTCAATAGATGTTTTAAATTCCTATATAAATCAATGTATTGAAATATGTATTTATAACTAATAAGTAATATTAAACTTTTAACATCAAATATTATATTGAACGAATGTATAATTATAATGATCAATTTCAATCATTAAAATAAAAATAATTTATATCTTACTTTCCATTTTAAAATTATATGAGATAAAAATCTAATGTTGTAAACAATATATTGAATGTATTATTTAGTTCCAATACAAATATCAACTAATGTAAAGGCGTATCAAAGTTTACATTTTCGCCTAATTAAATATGTTGAAATCGAAGTTAATATTATGAAAATATTTATAAATATTATGGCTTATTCATAATATTACAAATGCACATATAATTGTACTCATATACACATGTGTATATATATAATACAATCTGTTATTTTTATAATATTATGTATATAATTCAGATATAATAAAATATTTTATTATTTATATATAAGTATGCACATTTTATATATATATATATATATGTATATATATATATATATATATAAACTAATATTACATTAATATATAGTCTACATTCATGGATTGGATTATTAGCAGTGGTGCTATTTGGATTGCAGGTTTTTTATAGTATACATTTTATAATTATATACTATATAAATATACTATATAATTACTAGAGTTAGATTAGAATAAAATTACCTTGAAATTACATATTCAAATTTAGTTCTCTCTTTATATATTGATAAATATTGACTTAGATGTCATTATTCTTTAGACATTTCTCTCTCTAAATATTGACATAAGGATTTTAACTGTATTTATGTGTAATCTATTTATAGTCCACTAATATCATTCAATATATTACTCAATACTATGATTATGAAATATTTTAACGAATTTTAACCATATCTAAATATATGTGATTATGCCAACGTATATGACAATATATTAATTATGAATTACATTTATTTAATCTCTATTTAAAAATTATATTGAAATTATATTAAATGAATAAAGCAGTGTTCCATAGTTTTTACCGCCTATGGTAATAACCTGTAATAACCTGTCCGATAAAAAGGTTTTTGCCTTGGTAAAAACATAGTTGTGTCTATATAATTAAATATAATAGTATCTATATTATTAAACTTACTATTATCTATATAATTTATAATTATATATAATTTATAATTATATATAATTTATAGATTTTATATATAATAAATATACAATTATAAAGTTAAGGAGATACGCTTGACCTGAGAATTCAATGTAAAAAGATAGGGTTTTTTTATTTTTTAAAAAGTCTATTAGTCTAAAAATAATTAAGTTATTTTAATTCTGTAACGGTTTATTGTAGTGTGGAATGTTATTTATAAGAAATTGTATGGATCATAAGATATAATTATTTATTTTCGGAAATACAAGACATCTAGTAATGGTTAACAAATTATTTTTATTTATTTTTATTTGAAACTATTTTTATATATGATATAATGGAAATAATTCAATAAGCCATACAATTTTATAATATAAACATATAAAGTGATATATAATGATATACTTCATCAAGTTATGAGCATTATTTTTAGAGTAATAGAATTTTTAAGATTTAAAATTAGGCTAAAATAATTATTCTGAGATAATCAGGTTTGAAAAAATGACATCTAAATATTTATATACAAAAAAGGTGATGTTTAAATTTAAAAGAATTGTAAAAGTTTGATTTGTATGCTTTATTTATCGTTTTATGATGTAATATTTTGATATGTTATAGATAAATATATAATTTATTACATTTATCAAAAACAACAAAAATATTTATGTTGACTAATTTTTTCAGGTCAAGCATATGCCCTTAACAATACTAAATTATAATCATAATTATAAGATTTTTTATATTTTTTTAAAAACAACCTTTATAAATGTTGACTTTATATTAAAGATAACATTTTTTTGAATAAATAATATGATATTGAAATTTAAATAAATGAGTAAATAAGTCAATAATATATATATATACATATATAATATTGAATAAAATAATATATTTATTTTTGTATTAATAAAAGGTAATATTGTAAAAAAATATATATATATTAAACAATAGAACTAATAATATTATCATTGAGAAATTATTTGAATGTATTCATTGTTTGATTTTATACCATGATATTTAATTAAATAGATATTGTTATATATATGTTAAATTATATATATATATATATATATATATATATATATATATTCATAAACTTTTTTAAATATGAAAATATTACTATTGTAAAAAAAAATTGTTTGTATGTATATATATAAATATAAAATACTGAATAGAATATTTATTTGTATATATATGAAATTAAATATAGTTAAACAATTTTTTTTTACAATAGTAATATTTTCATATAAAAAAAGTTTATGAATATATATCACAGTATGATTTTATTTCATTTATGAAATGTATCCAATTATATCAATTTACTATAAATGGCATAATTAAAGCAGAATGATAAAATGTTTGGTAACATTTTCAAATAAATTTGCTAGATTAATAACAATAACATTTATATAAATGAATCGATATTACTTTAAATTTCAATATAACATTTTTTTAAAGGTATTATATTTTTTTTGGGTACTAAGTTATTACCAGTTTTTACCGTAAATTAACATGGTGAAGATATGTTTTATACGTTTTTGCTATTTTTATCCGGTAAAAACAGGTTGCCAAAAATAATGGAACGCTGGAATAAAGTTTATTTGTTAAATCTTTACATACTTATTTAATTAGCCAATATGTTAGTATTAATCCTCTTATTTATATTAGTGAAAGTCGACCATTTCCGCTGTTTAATTCAGAATTGTTAGTTCGCAAATAATTCCTTGTAATGAAAAAGACTTACTTTCTGCAAAACACAATCATGTTCATATTTTAAAAAGGCGATTCCTAATTGTTACACTTTCATAACAAAGCAGAAAAGCTCTTCTCTCTCTTTACGCATACCCGCATTAATATAAATACTATAATTAATATATATATATATATATATATATATATATATATATATATATATATATATATATATATATATATATATATATATATATATGTATGTGTATATGACCACTATATTTTAATTTAATATTATATATTGCAGCGTAAAGTTACAGAATAATGAACTTCAATTTTCTAATAATGTCTCCCTAACGCTTTCTATTGTTATTCGATTTAGTCATAGTTAATGAATTACTTTATCAAATCACTTTATGTTAAGTTGATAACAGTAATATCACTATTTTTCATGGATTTACATATATTTAGAATATATATTAATATATTTATATTAATAAGAGTCCCAAAATATACCGTTAACACACCTGATCCCTCCCTTCGCCTTCAGTGGTTGGCCGGTTTGTCCGTGTTTCTGTTGCCCGGATTATCGTTACCGAGACGACTGCGCTATCTGCCGCTTCATCGATACTTCGGCTTCCTCGTGTTCGGGCTGTCTGTGATAGCCGTGTGTACCGGTATTAATAGTATGACGTCAGAAACGTTAGTCAACAACACACACACGCAGGTGTAACTATAGCGTGTATATATGTAAAGGGATGAAGGGACATTAGAGCCGTGTGGTTATAAGTGAAAACTTCATCTTAGTTCATAGATGGGATGAAAGGATTCCACTAAAATAACAATAACAATATATATATATATATATTGATATTATTTTATTATGTAAAGGATTTGATGGGTTAATGGATCATCGAATACCTATTAAAATATCAATAACTCGATAAAATTCTATTAGTACAATACTATTAATAAGCTTGTTTGTAAATTGTATTAATCTAGTTCATTTATATATTTTGTTTTTATTATAAAGTATATCTTGTTATAATGGTGCATATGAAAACACTACTTTTCTCTCAAATTATTACCAATGAGGAAGTTTTAGACAATCGTTCAAAAATATCCGATAGGTACGACATATATGTTACAAATAATACTAATAATAGAATACATATAATAAAAATATATATTACATAGTCAAATTAGTAAATATATTATGTATATAGCATGTCCACCTGCAAATAATATTAATTATATAAATATAAACTTAAGCTGTGTTCGCACCAAAAATTATATCCCAATATCGTGCTGATTTTATAGCCATATATTATCGACCATCAAAATTGGGCAGTTTAGACAAGTTATAATAAGAGGCCGATATATCGGCCTTGATATATAGCTGATATATCTGTCATGATATATAGACCAATGTTTTAAAAAATTGGCAATATATGATGATATTGTTTACTTTAATTCAAATAATAATAATCACTTGTCCTTGATATATAAGTATATGTTAAATATTTAATATGTTAAAATTCTATACAATTCTATTATTTATTTATTAACTAAGCCATTTTTCATTATAAGGAACATCCCACCGACCTAAATAAATGATACATAATATATTTACCTTGCCCATTTAATTAGGACATACACCGTTTATATATAGATAAAATATTAACTAAGCTTTACAATATTGCTATTTTTTCAATAAAATGCTAACTTATAAATTATATAATATTTCATAAAAATAATTTATTATACACAATATAATATACTTATTTATTATTAGAATTATAATTGAATGATTACTTATATGTATAATTTTTTCTTAATTTTCATATTAAACAATATATTTTCATCAGCCATAACATTCTTACATATTTTATATTTTATTTATGTTCTTATCATAATATTTAATAATAATTATCTTGATAGGTTTTGCTACTACATTATCCTAGTGTAAAAAGCCTAAATCTTATAATAATAATATTATAAATAATAATAATAATACGAATATTATAGAATAAATAAATATAATTTACGCCTTTACGCCTACCTATTAATAATAAACCGAATGACACATTAATTCGGCCCCACACCCTCCCCCACCAATAGTAAGGGCTACTCGCACCACTCCACCGAGGGACTGGTACTAAATCTGACCGCCTGCAGCGTGATAGTATACGCGGCCGTTGTGACCTTCATAGCGCTGCATCCCGTCTACAAGAAACCTCTGAGTCCGCAAGAAACTCCGCTCATCGCGAACACCTGATTAGCATCTCTTGTGGGCACGGGGAGACTGGGATGGGGAGACTGGGAAGGGGAGACTGGGGGGATGTTATCCTCGTAGATGTATATGTATATGAACGTGCATGTATACGCGTGTGTGCGTAATGTGATTAGTTGTTTGTTACACGCGTGTTCGGTAAGCGAATATTATGATATAGGACATTCCTGTTCTCGATCGCACTGTCGCAAATACGTCAAGTATTGCTATAGTTTATATATAATAATATTATGTGGTTGTAATATTATTTAGTTTTTATATATATATGTTATTATATATATATATATATATATATATATATATATATATTAAAGTATTAGAGACTCGTTACCTAGAATTATATATATATATATATATAGTGAATGATATGTTCACGAGGATATTTCATAAGAGATATTGTAACCATAAATATATGTAATATATTATAATCACCTATAGCCAAGAAAATATTACATACTTATATAGTATATTAAAATCCAGGTATAAATCTTGCGGGTTATTATATTTAAATATATTTAAATATGTATTTGTTGCTAATGTGCATATAAGTTTGATAAATTATAAGAATTATCATATATTTAAACTTATTTTATATTTTTATTATCTATTATCATTTATTTTATATATGTATAATATATAGAATTTTAATTTTGTCCCGGTGAATATTGGTCAGTTATTGTATAATTGATATTTCAAAGAAATTTATTTTATAATTTATAAACCATTGTTATTTTATATTTATAACTATTCAAAATTCCTAAATAAATATTATTTTTAATCATCGAAGTTTAATATTATTGCCAAGCTGAAATTGTAACTTAAACTGAGAGATATATCTCTCAAGAGTATACCTTTCTTGATCATACTATATTAAACACATCAATTTATTTATATATTTTATTTTAATAATCTAATATAATTTTATATATATTATCAACATATCATTAACAAAATTATTAATCATCACAAATGAAGATATAAATTATAAATATATATTGTAAAATTGTTTAAATAATTGATATATTATAATTTATTTATTACTAAATATACACTTTATGATATATTAGTATTGTATATTAAGTTGTATAGAATAAGTATAAACTTATCAAATATATATATAAATATATTATGAACAGAGTCGTACAGAGGAATTTTTTAAGTACGTTAATAATTAAAAATATTGATATAATAATAAGTGTAAATTTTCAACATTATATTGTATATGTTAAAATAAAGTCATTAAACTAAAAGTGAGGGGAAATTATATAACACGTATTCCCTCACACATTACATAATACAGAGGATGGAGTATTGTAATCAGTATTAATTAAGGGGAATTTATAAAATAAACTAAAATGTAGGATTAATGTAGGGGAGGGAAGGGTATTATGGCCGATATTTTATTACATATTACAAGAAACAAAATATATCATACTAATATTGGATATTATGATCCAATAAGTTGTATATACAATTACAATATGTTGATCTAAATAATGGCTATCAAAATTTACTCATTTAATTATTTGTATTCAAGTCATTTGATTTTTATTAAAAAGCAAATTTTCCGTATAAATAGAGATAAAATATATTTATACGGAAAATTTGCTTTTTAATAAAAATCAAATGACTTGAATACAAATAATTAAATGAGTAAATTTTGATAGCCATGGTTCCGAAATAGCCACTAGGATCGCATCATGTATTCAAATACGTACTATATTTATAATTAGAAAATAAAATACATTGTATCAGATATCAAGATACACACGCACTTTTATATTAAATATAAAAATAATTAATCGTTAGTTTTAACCATTTAGTTTTACTTATATTCAGCTACAAATTTATTTTTTAATTAATTAGTTTAATATTATTGTCTCACAGTATTAATGCAAATGTATAATAAATGTATTTCAGTGATTTTATAAAGAATAAAGAATATATCTAAATATACTATTTTTATGATACGCTTACGCATTGAAATTATCTCGATGCTGGTTGGTTATTAATCGTCCACAATACCCACCACGCATCGGCCACAATAGCCGCCTCGCACTCGTTGGTTTAAATCCTTTAAATCGTGGGTTTAAATAACAGATTACTATGTCATTATGTTATTGAATATTGTTATAAATGTAATCTGATATATTATGTATTACCTTAACTGAATATATTAAAAATACATAATTTTATTCAATAACTTTCCTATAAAATAAGGTAAACCTTACGTTTTTTTTCGATAAAAATTACGATTATTTGATTTTTTTCTCTAATCGAAAATCAATAATTAATATTGATATAAATAAAAAATGATGTACACTATCATTCTTAGAATTCACTTATCTACATTTTTCCTATATCATTTTTTAATAACTATAATGGTTCTTGAAATATCGTTATCGGCCACAATGCCCTTCTCTCCCCTACCTATGTGTACATTAATATGGAGTTATTAAACTTAGTTTCACTTATTAAAATGATGACATAAATTGTTGATGATGTCCGTAAAGAAAGAGATGAAACTAAACACGAACACGTTAGGGGAGAATATCATATCGATCATATCGAATACTCGATCGTGGACCATTGGTTATATCTTTGTATTGGTTTCATATATTTAAAATCTGAAATATACAAATCAAAGAGTTATTTATATATTCTATTATTATAATATTTGATTATTTTTTTTAATTAATCAGTAAATAAATATTTGATATAAAAGTTGTAAACATCGTTTTCATGTTTTAAAATGCGAAAAGAAGCGGAAATGCTCGACTATAAGCACATCTATATAGTACACTACGCAGTATAATACATATTAATATCAATAATAATATTTAGAAGAATTTTTATTTTTTTTTCTGTTAATTTACAATAATATTTATATAGGACTAATACTTTCTTCAAAATATTTCCTACAAAATTAATATAAATATGTTATATTGTTGTAGGCCACTGCGTACGATATATATTGTACATGTATGTAATATATACCAATAAGCTGTCTTATACGATACGATGACCATACACACAATGATTCATAGTCTATGAGTCATGGTCATAGTCTATGACCAATGCCCAATGAGGTATATTCTAAAGCGGATATCATTCACTGGTATATTATATAATTCAGATGTCATATTTGAAGTTGCATGAAACTGCAGTTGCGACTCGTTAATATATACTGTATATATATATATATATATATAATATGAATATAGGGGAAAGATATAGGGTAATAATAGGGTAATGTGGCCACTTTTAGATAATGTTGTATAACTTTATAAATATTATACGATAATTTGTTCAATATAGATACATCTTATGATAAGCAAGAGGACTGCCGAATCAGTTTTTCATTTTAGCATATCTAATTGAAATGATTAAGGTGGCCACATTACCCTCCATGGAGGGTATGGTGCCACCTAATGCGGGTAATGTGGCCACCTGAAAATGTGGAATTAATCCACTAGATGGCGATACTTTATATCAAGTTTAGTCCAATGATATCACATTAAGTATAATTTACAAAACACACGCAATTGTGATAAATTAATGATTTTTATTTTAACTTTATAAATTATTATAATCATTAATAGGCTATATCCTAGTATACCATTAAACTTAATTATTATGTTATTAGTATGGAAAAATTAATGTCAGCAGTAAATTACTGTATATCATAACAATATGGCGATATAATACCTAGAGTAAAATAATAATTTAGAAAGATAACTAATTTATATTATCTGATTTCAATTTATTTTCTAATTTTATATATATATACCATAATATATACAAAGATTTTGGAAAATCTTTGATATATAGAACCAAAGACGTTATATATTAATACACGGGCTTCGCCCCTTAGATGTATATGTATAGAACCATTTATATATATATAATTTTATACATATATTAAATATATTACACCAACATATATTAAAATCACATCATATCAACATTAATATAAATTATTTTTATAATTACATAATATGATGTAAAAAAAGTGAAATATAATATACAAATAAGCCAATAAGTATAAATTAAATATATAAAGCACAGTTAAATCAGGGAGGTTAAATCAAAGATTTTCCAAAGGAAAGATCCTTGCATGGGGATAAGATATTGCACTTGTGTATATTTGTGTAACCTAATAATTCGATATGGCCATCTAGCGGTATTAGTCTGATTATAAGAATTTTCTATATTTATTGTAATTGTAAATAATAAATTATATATGTATCCGAATATGTATATTGTATTATAATATGTATTGACATGATTTTAAAATGATTATATAACAATAGAATACACTGATTAGTTATATTTAATATAAACAAATAAAATAAATGATAAATATATTGTTATAAATCCTATTATTAAAAAAAACATGCATTGTATTGTTGTGAATTTAAACTTATGTATATAATTATAAAACAAGAACTTAAATTAATTAGTTATTATGTAATTTAATGTACAAAATAAATATATATTATTTATAAATTATAATATTAAAAAAAACTACATGTATTGTATTATAATTTGTATTATATTGTAATGATTTTAAATGTATGTATATAATTAGAGAACAAGAAATTTAAATAACAATATCACATGATTTAACATTTCATATACTATTTCGCCATCTAGTGTTAATGTTGTTTTTTCATTTTAAATTTACATTTTGAGGTACTAGAGATAGATAGGGAGTGCAATATATTTTGTTAAATTAAATACATAAAATAAAATTAAGTTTATTAAATTCTTTAGAAAATCAATATCGAAAGTAAAATGTATTACATAATGTATTAACATGAAATTGATTTATTTATTTTTAAATCTAGTTTAATATATCACATGATAAATATATACATATATACAAATACAAATAAAACTGTATGTATAAATAAGTGTATACGCATATGCTGTATACATATATATATATATATATATATATATATATATATATATATATATACATATATATATAGGTTGTCATATCATAATTGTTATTCATCACCTATGTATTTATATTTAAACATATATTTTGTAGTACGTATAAAGTATTAAGTATATAGTATAGTCAAATATATTGTGAAGTATATGTGAAATATATATATATATATATACTTAATACTATACCAAAGATTTTCCAAAGAAAAAAACTTCACTATATATTTGACTTTTTATTTTTATTTTTATTTTTATTTTTAATATTTATATAATTTTTTTATTATTTATATAACTTTGACATAATATACAATTACAAAATATTATTTGTTTGTTTTAATCTTGACTTTTTCTTGACTTATTATAATATTAAAAAAAAATGTGTTTACAGTGTTCGACTTACTATAAATTTACTTAATTTTGTTTTTAATTTTTGTATATAATATAGCTATTTATTTATTTTTATTTATTTTTTTAGTTATTTTTAGTTATGTTTAATTGTTTTATTCAATAGGATTTGTCTTTTAATTTTTAATTTATAATTATTTTATATTTATATTCCTAGATTTTTATATTAATTTATTTTTCTTCTTTACATTTTATGATTATATGATGAATGACATTATGAGGAGTTTTTAATTATTGGAATATATATATATATATTAGTTTTTTTTTTTTTTTTTTCATTATATTTTTTCTATGACCGAGGAGTGGCTAATATGTTTGGACTTGATATGATTATGATACGTGTCGGGGGATGGGATATACTTGTGGAGTGGGCAAGTATTGTCAGTGTTCTTATTATTGGCGATATTAAGATCCCTAAGGCATTGGAACTGGCGTACCCATATCCTTGAAGTTGATACATCATATACCATCATTAATTTCAACATAATATTGGCAACTCTGGATCTAATTTATTAGTAATCTTTAACTACAGCATTCAAAACTAACATATATATACTCCAATTATACTTTTAATTTCTTATACTATTAATTTTTTTATTTATAATTATTTACTTTTAATATTATTTTTAAAGTTATTTATATTTGTATATGATTTATAATTTTATATTCTCATGATTCTTATAAGATTTATAAAATTACATATTTTACTTCTATATTATATAAATTTTACTTTTATTTTTTTTCTCCTCATAATTGTTAATTGGTAATATGTTTCAGGTAAACGACTAGATAAGCATTGCGCTTCTTCGATTACCTTGGTCATGCCTAAATTCTGATATTATTATTATTATATATATATATTTCTTTATAATTATGTTAATAGATGATTAAATATACTAAATTAAATTTAAAAGTTTATACCATGGTACGTTTATGCGTTTATACGTCCGTTTATATCGTGCACGATTATAATATGTATGGAAATATATGTGTATGGTTAGGATATAGTAGATTTTAATTCTATCAACGTTTTCATATAATTACGCACGCAATTTTATAAAAATATACAAATATTTATTTCTGATCATATGATTGGCTTACATCATAGTGAAGTGGCCACATTACCCTCTACAAGGTGGCCAACTTACCCGCTTCGAGGTATCACGCTATTTACACTATAGTGTATATTATTATTATATATATAATAATGAATATTACTTACTAAAATAAATTGCTTATACACTTTGTTAAAATTAAATAGTTCTTTAACACCCAATATTAATTTTCAATTTATATTATATTTTAGTGATTTAATAAATGTTTTACTAAACTTTTATTTCAATTTTTTAAAAAGTAAATCGATTTTTTTTGTATTTTTTACATCATTTTTTTTATTAATAGATATACAAATTAATTTTACTTATTTGAACAATGCTTACCAATGCGCATATTTCATGTATATCTTTTTTTTTGATTGGACTTATAGTTTATGAGATACGCCAAGTGGCCACATTACCCGCATGGCCACATTACCCATATTTCCCCTATATAGGGGCAAGTCTCCGATTACCGATCCCCTACTAATACCGACCCCTATCGTATCTCAGTAACTATACGAGATATCAAAAAATTATATATACATAAACTGTTAGTAATTTAATGATAAATATGAATAAGTATTTTGTTTTGAAAAATATTTAATCCTACAATTGTTATTAGATAAAATAAAATATTCTATTTTTACCTTTTAAATATTTGAATAATACCTTTTTTTAAATCATTGTAAATACTTTATTAATTAAAAAGAAAACTTAATACTGCACATAATATTGTAGATCAACACAGTGTTTATAACTATTAGAAAAATAATTTGAGTTGAATAAGTATTAACCAATATATCTTAATTATAGCAACCCATATGATTTTCATATTACCGACCCCCTATATTACCATAATACTGACCCCATGTGATTTATAATATCCAATAAAAATAGATCAGTATGTTACTTTAAAATATGTGGTAAGTTGTTTGTGTATAATTTATATATATATATATATATATATATATATATATATATATAGGATTCATGATTCCAGTTGATTATATACATACTAATTAATAAATAAATATTAAATAATAATATACACTATTTTAATATAATTACTATAAAGTTTAATTTAAATTTAATATTACTATTAAAACATAAATTCAATACAAATAAACTGCGTGCATATTAAAATTAGTTATTTTTATGTATATCTATAAAATAGTATACTATTTTTATTGGATATTATAATAGGTAACCTACTACAATTATATATAACACTATTATTGTATGGATCGGTAATAGGAGAAGGGGGTCGATATTAGGCACATGTATCCGATTACGTAATCGGTTATATCACATATGTGTTACCCTCTTACTTTCCGGAAATATAGTAAAGGTGGTACCCCACTACAACTTGCTAGAAAATCACTTTCAAGTATCTAAATTATAACATTTTTAGATTTATTTTCATAGGTAGTATTAATATTAATATTATAACTCACGCGATTCTTATGCAAATCAGAATAGTTCATACACTGCGCGTTGATTGGTTATAGGGTGTCCGTATTAAAACATATGTAGATATTTTAACTCTATATATATATAGTGTCCGTATATAGGATAGGATAGGATAGGATGGTTTATTTATACAACAAATATGGTAAAGAAATATTACCCTCACTGGTGTTGGGAATGAACAACAAAAACGAAACAATAACATTAAATAAGGTATCAATATAATATATAAAAATAGAGATGGAACCAGATCAACATCAAGGAGAGGGTTACTTTAAGTTTACATTTAAATAGTCTTTGAGACTATTAACAAATACGTGAGGCGACTTCAATCTTCGTAGGCAACAGATTCCAAGTAGTAGGAGCCATGCTTGTAAAGGAGCGAGAACGCATCACGTTACGAGTAACAGGTAAGTCGAGTAGTGTGGCATCAGACGAGCGCAGATGTGGGAGGATGTTGCGACGAGTGAGCAATCCACGTAAATATGCAGGTCTGCCTAGGAATAGTATTTTCTGTGTTAAGCAGAGAAGCCTAAATTGACACAGTTTTCTAAAGGATATATCCATTTCATATTGCATTGGTGGGTGTCAGTTAAAACATGATCGCGTCACTTAAGCCTATGAATAAATCTTACGGATGAGCGAATAATTCGGTCAACTTTAATAACTTCAGAGTTCTTAATTCCGTAGAATATAGAACAGCAATAGTCTATTCGAGATAATACTAGGGCGTTGAGAAGGCGATTAGTGATGTTATGCGAACAATAGTTTTTAATGTGACGAATTTTTCTCAAATAGATATTAGTGGATTCAGAGATTGCATTGATATGAGCACCGTACGATAGAGTAATCAATTAAATATCAATTAAAACACCAAGATTGCGCACAGATTCAGATGGCTTAATTATTATACTATCAATTGACAGAGTATGGAAAGTGACAGGTACCTTCAAGATGTTAAGAAGTTCAGTTTTGGAAGTACCTATTGACTAAGAGGTCATTAGTTAGTAACCAGTAAGTAATCTCAGAGGTACATTCTGACAGCTCAGAGTTAGAGTTCATAGAGTCAATGGGTAGTTTCAGTAGTAGTTGAATGTCATCATCATAGATGTAGTAATAAATATTATGATATTTGCGAAAAATATTAGAGATAGTAAGTATATAGAGAATAAAAGTGGGCCAAGAACTGATCCATGAGGAACCCCTTTAAGAATTTTGGTGGGAGGTGATATGAAGTCATTGCTTTTAACAGACGAAGTTCGATCAGTGATGAACGACATCAGCCACTTAAGGGGGGAACCTTCAATACCAAGTTCGATGATAGGTTAATCAGGATCGAATGGTTTAGCATGTCAAAGGCACTTTAAATCTCTATAATGCATCAGTGACTTAGTGGAGGGCCTCTTAAGGAGAAGGGAAGTGTGAAAAAGATAGTGATCAGTAAGAAGGTCAGAGCGAGAACAAGAAGAAATGAAAGTTGGGGTGTCATTAGGGGTAAAAATAAGGTAAATTATATTACCACTAATATGGCTAGGAATAAGTAGGTGTTTGTTAAGACCCAGGAAATCAGTCATTTGTTTAAATGAAGAGTGTGGAAGGAGGAAGAGTCAAAATGATAATTAAAATCACCAACTATCATGACTTTAGAGGCATTAAGATGTAATGTATCGTTAATAAGATAATGGAATTCATCAAAAAAGATTGAGAAATCAGCCTTAGGTGGACGGAAAATAACTATTATACGAAGTGAGTTAAATTTGAGTCTAAAATTATACGAAATACATTCACCATTAGATAGAGCTATGGGAGATATAGACGGAGATTGTAAATCCATATGCACTAATATACCAACACCACCACCACGACCAGAAGTGCGTGGGTGTAGGAAAAGATTATAATTAGCATTACTACATAATGAGAATATATCAGTGTCGTCAAGACTGTTATATACATATATATATATATATATGTATAAGGCGTATGCCTATATATGCATAGATACGAGCGACAAGGCTTCTATAGTTTATTGGGTGATTCTAGCACTGCCTATACATCGCGGCGGTCCGCTATATATAGGCAGCCGTCTGCACGTGGGCGATCATGCGAGACGGTTGGAATGTGCGTGCGTGATACCAGGCACTAGGCGTACGTGCGCTGATATCACGTTGGTATACAATATCACGCATGTGGTAGATATACAATAATATGGAATGGTCCATTATGCGTGTTTATAAGAGGGGAGTAATATACAAGTGGATAACATAACATCCCTCCTTCTCCCGATTGGAGAAGAACGATGGAGATCGTTCGAGCTAGAGAGGTAAGGCGGATCCGACGACGAAACCTACTTGTGGCGCTTGTGCCATTCAGCCTACTTGTCGGAATCCATATGTAGTTAGGGAATATACCAGTCTCGATCTCCTTCGGGGCGACTTGTAATCATAGGTTGTCGTATACCTGGAATATTGTTGATTTGTATATATTCGCAAGAGGTGGTATTAACTATACAATATATAGGTTAGTTTAAGGTGAATATCTATTTGGTGGATTTCTAATGCGCGTACTACGTCGTGGGGTAATAGGTAAGGTATCGGTGGATTGGGGATCATTTACGTTGGGCATGGAGGGTGTACTAGTCGATGGTGTTATAAAATTATAGTTAGCAGTAACAGTTGGTAGGGTTGGCTCCGGTGGTATTGGGCGAATGTGGTGTCGTGTTCGTCTTAGGAGGCCTGTTGGTCCTAGAACTTCATATGAGTGTGGGTCTGTTAGTATTCGTGATATAGTTCCTCTGGTCCATGTATTGTTTGTTGGTGTTTTTATAATGACGGGCTGTTGTGGTTTGAGAATAGTGGGTTGTTGTTTCCTTCTGTGGGGGGCTAGTTGTCGGTGATGGGTTTGTAATCGTCTTTGTAGGTTGCGGTATTGAGTATCATTGTTTTCAGTGGATTGGTGGAATAGTATCTGTATTGGACTCGGTGATTTTGTATCTAATGGTGTATTGCGCCATGATAGAAGAGCCTTGCGAGGGTCACCTATAGTCTTCTGGAGTATTTGTTTAACTGTTTGCACATGTCTTTCAATGAACCCATTAGACTGTGGATAATGGGGACTGGAAGTGATGTGTTTGAACTCCCATTCAGACGCAAAGGTTGCAAATAGTGGTGCGCTGAATTGCGGACCATTATCAGTTAACAATATAGTTGGTATACCAAATAGGGATAGTGTGTCTTTTATTTTGTTGATAATAGTCTCACAAGATGTACTGTTGGGTAGGTGATGGATAATAGGGTATTTGCTAAAGTAGTCTACGATTAAAAGATAGTTCTTGCCGTGAAGATGAAACAAATCGGCGGCTATGGTATCCCATGGCTTCGTAGGTAGTAATCTGTCGGTTGGGGGAGGGCGCCAAGGGCTTCTAGCATAGTCCTGACATACTGTACATAAATCTACATAATTAGTTAGGTATTTACGCATGGTTGGCCAATATACTGCGTCTTTGGCTAATAGCATCATTTTCTCTACACCGGTGTGTGCTATGTGTAGTTTAGACATGATTTTAGGTATGGCACGCGATGGCACTAGGGCAGAGAGGCCTTTATATATTAAACCATTACTACTAATTAATGCATCTCTATAGGGCCAGTATGGGTGTAAGTCTTTAGGGAGGTGTCGTCTATCGTTGGGCCAACCAGTTTGTATTATATTATTTAGTCGGGCGTGTAAGTCGTCATCGTTTTTAGCCAGTATCAGTAGTGTTTCAGTTTGGGGAGTTAAATTGATCATATTGATAGTATGGTACGTTGGGGATGGAAGTGCGAACGTTGTATCCCTCGAAAAGGCATCTGCTAATATCAGATCCTTCCCGGGGCGGTATTTTATCGATAATTTATATGTTTGCAGTCTCAGTAGCATGCGTTGGAGTCTGGCTGGAGCAGATGATATGTGTTTTAAAATGATCATTTCTAGTGGTTTATGGTCACTCTCAACTGTAAATTCGGATCCATAAACATAATGGTGGAACCGCTCACATCCGAAAATGACTGCGATGAGTTCCCTCTCTATGTTTGCATATTGACGTTCAGTACTAGTAAGGGTGTGGGACGCATAACATACGGGACGGTTGTTTTGGAGTAGTACTGCTCCGAGTCCTATACCGGACGCGTCAACTTGGATTGTTGTATGTAATTGTGTGTTAAAATATGCGAGGGTTTTAGGCCTGCATAATTCAGCTTTGATGTTATCAAAGGCTACTTGGTGGGAAGGGGTCCATTCAAAGATGACATCTTTGTGGGTTACATTTTGAATAGGGGAGATTAAGTTGGTCATGTTAGTAGTGAATGGGGACATATACGTTGCTATTCCGAGGAAGCTGCGCAATGTAGTAATATTAGTGGGTGGTGGTATTCTAGATATAGCTGCGGTCCTTTCCGGGTCTGGCCTAGTGCCTGACTTAGAATATAGGAGTCCGAAGAAGGGTATTTCGCTAGATGAAATTATGCATTTTTGTTTATTAAATACTAGGCCATATACGCGAGCGCGTTGAAATAGTGCCATCAGATTTTCATCGTGTGTGATAGTATTGTTACCATAAACGATTATGTCGTCGGCTATGTTTATAATGCCCTTTAAATTTTCTAGCATAAGGTCCATATGGTGTTGGAAAACATCTTGTGCCAGATTGAGGCCAAATGGAAGTCGTTTAAAACGAAATCGACCCATATGGGCGTTGAAGGTAGTTAGGATACTGGACTGATGGTCTAGTTTGACAGACCAGTAGCCAGATCTAGCGTCTAATTTTGAAAATATTGTTGCGCCACTAAGTAAGTTATTAACTTCTTCTAATGTTTTCGAAACGTGATGGGGACGTAAGATTGCCTTATTCAGGTCTTTAGGGTCAAGGCAAATTCTGATTTTGCCAGAGCTTTTGCGTACATAGGTTAAGCTTGATACCCATCGAGTAGGTGTGGATATGCGAGTTATGACACCTTGCTCGACCATTGATCGGAGCTCGGTAGCCACTTCGTCGCGTATATGCACAGGTACGCGTCTGGCTGCGTGTACTACTGGGGGGATATCGGGATTAGTATGTATGGTTAATTCTCCTGGAAACATTCCAATTCCTTGGAACAGATCCGGGAAAAGTTTGTCTAAGTTATCTATTGTCAAGGGGCTCAGTACTGTCGATATAGCACAGTTCATTGTAATGAGTGATATAGCAATACAAGAGGGGTAACCAATAATAGTTGGTCCTAATGTATCGACTACATAAAAATCTAGTTCGTATTTCATATTATAATGGTGGACGCTGAGCCTGGTTATACCAAGCAGTTTGATAGGTTTTTGACCATATGCGAGTAAGGCGGTTGTTGCCTTAGTCAGGGAGGGCGCATAGTCTAATGTTTTGTATATAGTAGAGGGAAGTACATTTACTTGGGCTCCTGTATCTACCTTTGCGCGTATTATAATAGTGCTATTATGAGATTGTTTGATAACTAATTTAGCGAAAACCTCGTCTCGAGTGTCCACACATCTATCTCGGATGGTGTCGATAGCGTGTATATTTCGTGTCGATCGGCACATTGATGCCCAGTGGTTGAATCGACCGCATTTGTTGCATTTGACTCCGAGTGCAGGGCAGGTGTCGTGTTGCCTCCCACAGCTTATGCATGGATTGGTGTCTTTCGTAGGAGCCTTAGCCACTGTATGTATTGTGGGCTCGAGAGGGGCGTGGTGTCTATTTACGGCTTCGTCGGTCTGGTATATCAAGATTGCTTGATCAATAGTTGTGATGTTACTACTGATTAATTTATCGCGAGCAGCTCTTGATATACCTCCTCTTAGTAGTGCGTCTAGTAGAGCATCGTTGCTGTTGGCGTATGCGCACCGTGATACAAGGCGACGACAACGGGTGATGAAATCACATATCGGCTCGTGTGTATGTTGTCTTGATTCCTGTAGATTTAGTCTATGGACGAGTGGGCTTACAGATGGGCCCACAGAGAGGAACAGTTGTGTCCAGATGTGCGCGATAGGGCAGGCGTCTTTGACGATTTCGGGCCAGTACTGCTGTTTTTCTTGGCCTTCCTCTCCTAGCCATAGCAGCACATAGCTTGCTTGTTTTATTGGTGTGAGGTCTGCTAGTGGGCCATTGAAAGAGATTGTGCATGTTCTCTTGAATTTACATACTTCTTCGTATCTGTCCTGTGCGGTCCAGTTGAAGGTTGGTTGGGTGAATATGGGGTACATTGTTTGAGGGTAGGGTAGTGGGTGTTAGGTGCGGTAGGATGTGTAGTATCACTTAAACAACTGCCACCATGTTATATACATATATATATATATATATATATATATATATATATATATATATGTATAAGGCGTATGCCTATATATGCATAGATACGAGCGACAAGGCTTCTATAGTTTATTGGGTGATTCTAGCACTGCCTATACATCGCGGCGGTCCGCTATCTATAGGCAGCCGTCTGCACGTGGGCGATCATGCGAGACGGTTGGAATGTGCGTGCGTGATACCAGGCACTAGGCGTACGTGCGCTGATATCACGTTGGTATACAATATCACGCATGTGGTAGATATACAATAATATGGAATGGTCCATTATGCGTGTTTATAAGAGGGGAGTAATATACAAGTGGATAACATAACAAAGACTTATCCAGGTTTATGTAAGACATATAATAGAGAACGGGTGAGTTTTAAGAAAAGCCAGAAGAATTGTAATATTGGATCTAAGTGAACGAATATTTATTAGAGAAAATCTTAAGCTATCTGTATTAGTAGATAGTCAAGTACTAGCCTTATCCTTCGATTTTTTATCAGTAAAAGCTGCATACGATCTCCTACAGGATGATAACTCAGACTGTGAAGGAGAGTAACAAAATGAGTTCCATTCTATACGATTATCAGATAGTTTCCTCAGTTCGTAACACATATTACGATTATTAAAAATCGATTTATGTGAAGTAAAAGCGACGGACTTGATAGCATGATAGTAAACTAACCCCAGTTTATTGGTCTCAAATGGTAGAGATCGCAGTTTAACAAGTGTATTATATGCTGTGTTTTTAAATTCTAAATTTAAAAACCTATCCTTAGAAATTAATTTGTTAAATGATATAATAGCTATACCGTTCTTGAAGTTAACTTCATTGACGGTTGATTTATCTATATTAAAATCATTAAATAGGCTATTTATATAATTAGTATTCAAATTAGCATTAGTAATCTTTTTAATTATAACAGATTGATCATCCATTGTATACAATGCTATAGCATGAGCTATTTCTCTAGGGATATCAATAATTTTAGAAGTCAAAGAATTAATAGAAGATTTAAGAGTATCCGAATAAGTATGATTTTTAGCATGATGATTATTGATTATATTATTGTAATCAACAATTAAGTATGATTATATTATTTTATCTGCCATAGAAAATAAGGTAATAACATTATAAGTGGAGTCAGAAATATCATTAATGGAGCCTAAACAGTTATTACAATGAAATACGAAATTAGGAGAATTGAAAATCGCACAAGCATATTGGGGTGGCGTATTATTGTTGGTCAAATCTGAAGGTAATATTTTAACTTTAAATAAACATTTATAATGTGTATACGATCACTACATTTCCTACATTCATCACTATCATTAGTTCTACATAGTATCAACGCAGTTAGTCATAATGTATGAATTAACAGTACAGTAAGCAATATAAAAATTAAATCATCCAGGCAGTATAGTAGAATAAACAAAACAATAGAAGTCAGTTATTGACATAATCGAAATGCACGCGATGCGTTCTGGTGATCTTATAGATCTAAGGTATCGATTTATTAATTTACACAGCGCTGTAATCTCAAAAACCTATATAACGTTTATAATTATAGAAGATATACTCAATATGATTGATATTCTGTTATATATAAGAAGAAAGCTATATATTTATATTCCGCATACACTATGAAATATCATACGGGATAAATGTACACTAATATCAAGGTCACGACAGTTTAAACACGGGTTACCGACAACCAGAGCAAGCCAGGCACGGGATGATCCTCCTGGACAGTGACCTAGATATGTAGTCGTGTAGTACAAGTTGATGATATGCGAAGATGTGTAAATCTCAGCATACAAGCGTGTAACGTAGATGAATGCGAAAAAGTGTGTTTAACAGTTAAACAATAGAAGTTGAGAATCAATAGAAACACGTCCGACGGACGACGTCGGACGACGACGGACGACGTCGTCCGTTCGTTACGAGAGACAGAAATAGAATGATATATACTCTATAAAGTGTTCGTATTAGGGATTTATATGACCTAAATATATATGCTTTATAAATTAATTAATATTTGTTAATAAATAGATAAATTATATATATATATATAATGTTTAGAAGTTTTTAATAATATATGGTTATGTTTTATTTCGATACATTTGTATATTCTTGAGAATTTTTTTTTTTCATAAATATAAAAACGTAATAAAAAAATCAGTTTATTGGATATATGAGGACTATTTTGAATACTTAACATAAAAAATACCTATTTATACTATTTAATATTTTATTCATTAAACATTTTTTTGTAGGTTTTATGATTTCTGAGATATCGAGAATGTCCGTATTCGGGCACTGTCGGTGTTCGGTTATTTTCCCCTACTATATATATATGATATATTTATAATGTATTTGTATCTAGTAGATACTATCTACTAAGTTGTATCTACTAAGAAAATTAGTTATTTGTAATTGTATCTACTATGATTTTTTTTTAAGTAATTGTAGTAGTATTTATATAAGAAAAATGTGTAATTGTAATTGTATCTATTATACATTTTTCGAGTATCATGCCCAGTTATATATATATTAACCTAGGTACCTATATACAGAGCTGGGCACGATACTATACAAATTTATAATATATACTTGCTTAATTTCGAGGATGATCTTGTCAGTCTACTCGAGCATCAGTATGACACAGCTTTCTCCAGACATCCCTATCCAGCATGCTGGTTCTTATTTCTTCCTTCTCATGAAGACCACAATCTTTCTTCAACATATCAACATAGCTTATTCTTCATACATCCTACTGCGGTTTCATTAATTGCTTCCACCAATCTTTCGTACTTTTTAGACAATGATTCTTCATCCAAACTTTGAATGTTGAATTTCTCCTTTACATCATTTGCATACTTTTCTTGTAGTTTTACTTGATCCCTCAAATCGCTCCAAACATACTTTGGTTTTATCTTCATTTTCTGCTTTGTTGCTCGGAGGCTTAGGATTACCTTGGCTACCACAATTCTATAATCTGATCACAAAGATATGAAGGTGTTGTAAGCTTCGCAGTTTCTTATACTTTTTCTCCATTTCTTTCTAATTATGATATAGGTATTTTGATGTTTTGTCTTATGTGGTGAAATCCAAGTCCATAACTTCCCTTTTTTCTTTTGAAATTGTGAGTTAGCTGCTAATAGTTGGTATTCTTCCATAATTTCCTTAAGCCTATTTCCATTATTATTAGTTGTTGTGTTGTAGGTGTATTGTACATCTTCCGGTCCCATCCTGGCATTCATATCACTTAGTATAATCAGGCAGTTGTGTGATGGTACCGATTCCAAAGTTGTTCTAAGTTGCTCATAGAAAATATTCTTTACTATTTCGTATTCGTATTCACACGGTGCATATGTTACAATAGTGGTTAGTACAGGATTACCTTGAAAGTTAGCTATTAAAATTATGTTCGTAACTCTTTTAATGTTTATTAGGCTTTTATTTGCTTCTTTGCTAATTATAATACCTACTCCACCATTTGCAGCTTATACTTGGTTTCTCCATGCTGATAATGTGTACAGATAGTAACCAGGGTCATAATTATATTGGTTAATTTCGTGTATATACAATTACAATTAACCTACACACTTTTTTCTTATAATAGATAAGACTACAATTACTTATTAACAAATTATAGTAGATACAATTACAAATATTAAGTATATAGATATATATTATATCATATAATATATATTTATATATATATTCATCGATGTCGAATTTGATAGTACATATCAAGGTATATTTTACGGAAATAATGTCTAAAAATATTTACTAGAAAGTGATTGTCTAATAAAATTGGACCCCTCTAAAGTTACTTATTTCCGGAAATTTTTCGGAAAGTAAGAGGGTAACTGACTACATTCATCTTAATTTATCAGCTGCCTTCGACACCCTTGACCATAATATCCTTATACATTGACTATCCTCTATCGGAATCGCTGGTACTGCACTCGATTGGTTCATATCATACTTAACTGCTCGTTTGTAACCAAATTAGCATAAAATCACTAATTTCTAAACCTCGTAAAGTTACTCATGAAAAACCTCAATGATCATTCCTTGGTCCACTCCTGTTCAATATCTATCTACTTCCCTTATTTAAAAGTATTGAAAAATGCCCCACTATAGATCTATAGTCGACTATCACTCGTATACAGATGACATACAATCACACTGTAGATTTATATACCCTAATAATGACATAAATGTACTTAACAACTGCATTACTGACATAAATAACTGGCTCTTCACCAACTCCTTATCACTAAACTTTCATAAAACGTAATCACTGCATATTAAAACATCTACTACTATAGTTACTACTACTATATATCTACTACTACCTATTCCTTCCACCACAAATTACCATTAACAATGTGAGTATTTCTTATTCTAATAAAGTAAAAAATCTTGGTATATTGATCGACCCAACACTACAATTTCACATTCAGACTAAATCACTATCACAGTCAATTAACTATAGTTAATGTATACATACTAAACAACTTACGAACAATAATACCCTTCATTAATTTTAATACTGCAAAACTTCTCGCTTCATCCCTATACTTAGTTAATATTATTTGTAAAACATTAGATATTAATAAATCGTGTGTATTATCAATAGTTCAATTATTATTTAATAAAATTAATTTTAAAATTAATTATAAAATTAATTTTAAAATTAATTTTAGATAATGTGGTATCAAAAAAAAATATTTTATCAAATGTTAACCGATTATGTAGATTACGATATCTTCAAAATTCATTCATTAGAACCTCTCTAGATAAAATATCACTAGAACGATATCAGATATTATACCATATGGTATACTACATAGGTATGTAGTTAACAATACATTAATTAAAAGTAACAACATTATCAAATGTAGGCCTATTTATAATTCTAGAAGTAATTCCTATGAACTTATGATATATTATAAATAATAAAATTGACTGGAATATGTCAATTGGTGAAGATAATTTTAGTATGTGGAAATTGTCATATATTACTTATAAAAATTCCATTATTAATCAAAATAAAAATAAAACTACAGGATTAATTTTTTGGAATTTTTACTTTCATCTAATAAATATGACATTATATGTTTAGTTGAAACATTCTTAACAATATTCTCTATATTTAATTGGTGGAAAAAAGTATATACTATTTAGTTACGATAAATTAATTCATAGAGGAGGTCTTGTGATATGTCCTATATTGTAAATATAGTTTGTGTCATGTAAGAAATGTTATTTAACACATAGATATTCAATATATACATTTAAAAATTAATTCAAAAATTCCATTTAATATTATATGTGTTTATAGACCTCAAAATTGTAATGCAATATCTCATGAACAGATATGTAAATTATTTGATATAACCCAATAAAATTATAATTCTTCTATAATTATAGGAGATTTTAATTTGTCAAATTTTAATTGGTAAGAATATACATTTTCTAGTTAACCAAAAAGTTATACATTACTTTACAGTTCGATTATTAAATTTTTTAAATTTCATTTTCTAATTAATAAATAAGCCAACTCGTAATAATAATATAATTGATTTACTTTTTACTAATAACAAATAATTACTATCTATAGATAGTATATATTATAATATAAATATTGGAGACTATTTCGGATTATACAAAAATATAAGTGACCACTATTCTGTTTCATTTAATGTAAATATTGAAAAATACCCATGTAAACAGATTTTAATATCAAACAATTTTGATTTCAATAATGCTAATATAAAATTGATTAAATATCATCTTTCTAGATTTAATTGGGCATATATAAATTCAAATGATTATAATATCGATAAAAAAGTAGAATATTTTAATAATGTTCTAAATAAGCTATTTATATCACATGTTCCTAATATAAATAATATAATAAAACAGGTAAGTATTTAAACTGGTAGGTATTTGTTGCCTAATTCCGAAGAATATATTGAAATTGAAGAAGCAAGTAGGAAAGTACCTAAAAGAATTATTTCGAAAATCTAAAATTAATTTGCTATATAAATATAATTAGAAAGAAGCACAACAAATGTATCCAAAGAATTAGAATCTTTAAATTTTAAGAGAGAGATTAATGTAATTAATTCAAAAAATATATTAAAGATTTATAAATTTATGAAAAAAAGACTAAATTTAAAATCTGGAGTATCTCCTCTAATTGATATATCAAATAATATTATTTTATTTTCAGATCTCGAAAAAGCAAATACATTACATTCATATTTTAGTTCAATTTAACAAAATGATGGAAATTTACCCGAATTTTATAATTTAACTAAAAACAAATTTTATAATATTGATTTAAATCCTGAAATAATTAAAATATTTTTAAATATTTTTAAATAGACTAAAAATGACACATACTTTTGTAACTGATGGGATACCATATTCTATATTAAAATGATTACCTAATGAATTATTTAGTCTTTTATATATTATTTTTAATTCATCTTTATTATCGGGTAATAGCCTATACCGACAATTTAATTTAATATTAATTGTTTTTATAGAAACAACAAAATTAATAAAATTATTGATGGTAAAACCAAGTAGGATATGTCAGTGTCCTAGGAGAGAAGCTTTTATATGTTAAGAATATTGAAGATGTGGTTAAGGTCACAACACAAATAAAAATATTGGATATCTGCAATGAACATCAAGATATATTAGATTATATTGACGACAATACATTGATAAAATAATTTTGCCAAAGAAATAATTTTATAAGACATTTTATAAGTATATATACATATATGTTATAACATAATATATATACACTGTTTTGGGATTTATTCTTGTTATAACATACATATTTCTTTAATCCAGATATATTCATTATAAGATTCATCTTTTGTTAATTAATTCAGTATAATTATAATTAGGATGTATCTAGATGTAGGATAGATGTACCTAGATGTTCTAACATATAAAATAAATCATAATGTGCACTCTATTATATATTACAAGATATATTTTACAATAATTACATGCTATATATAGTAAATACTATAGTATTTACTAAATACTATTTAGTTGATAAATTATACTTATTTCTTAAAACCCCCCCTGGGAAAAACTAGTTCCGGCGGCCTTAGTGTCATGCTATAGGCTATAGCCTATATCATATATGCTGCTGTTATGTTGTTATATAAAGTATATTATGCTGCTATTATTAGAATAGCAGCATAATAGCATGATGTTATAAGTTAGTTATATGGTTTTATATAGCAATAATAACTAACATCGATTCCTTAATGACTAGTTGAGTTCAGAGGACGATCATTGGCATGGATCCCAAAGATCATGACTGTAGTATGAATGTAGGATTTCTGCTCCATATAACATCTCTCCCGTTATCTAAAAATTGCTAAAATGGTGATTAAAATTCAACTTCCTGAATTTTCGTCCCCAAAGGGCCTTTTGCCCTTCCGTCTGTAGAAAAGCTTCTACAGACCTCGTCCTCTCTCCGCTCGTCTTTACAAGTCGAGCCGCTGAGGTCGACTCCTTACTCTGGAAGACCTCCTGACTGATGGTGACGTTGTATCGTGGATTAGCGATTCCCTTGTCGTTATTTCGGGTTGGTGTTGTACCATATCCTCTCCTGTTATCTCTTCTGGTTCCTGAGCTTCTACTGGTGCTGATTTCTCAAGAATTATTTCGTGATTCTCCCAATCCTTCTCTGATTTCTCCTCACAGCTTCCTATGTTTATAATATGGTTTATGTGTCTTCTTATTCTTCTACCATCCTTTAGTCTAATCCAGGCTATTGAGTTAGATATATCTTCGATACTGCCTTCGACCCAGGCTCCTTTTTTTCTGAAATCTACAGCTAAAACGGTCTCACCCGGTTCAAATTTTGTCTTTCCTTCCGCCCATTCCACCTCTTCTGTCGGCCTTATTGCGTCTAAATTTGATCGAATCATCCGGTTCATCAACATTTCGCATGGTGATTTTCCTGTGGTCGTATGAGGAGTCAACCGATATCTTAACAGGAATGTGTTGATCATATGTTGGATATTTCCTTCCCCTTCTGAACTCTTCATGGCCTTTTTGAAAGTCTGCACTGTACGCTCTGCCAGTCCATTTTATGCCGGGTGATAGGGAGGCGTAAACAGGTGTTTAATTTGTTTAGTTCTCAAGTACTCAGCAAATTCTTCGCTGCTAAAGTTTGTTCCGTTATCCGATACTATGACCTGTGGAATACCGTGGGTTGTGAAAACTTTGTCCATCTCTTCTGTGGTTCTTTTTGAAGTCACGGTCAGCATTGGTATCACTTCTATCAATTTTGAATGCGCATCTACCATGATCAAAAACATTTGCCCAAGAAACGGCCCTGCAAAATCAACATGTAATCTTTGCCAACTTGTCTTAGCTTCCGGCCACGCATCATATGTGCAACTACTATGATTTCTCACGGCCTGACATCCCGAACACTCTCTGACAATGGCTTCTATATCGACGTCTAAAGATAGCCACCAGTAATAGCTCCGGGCAAGCCCTTTCATCCTGCTGATACCTGGGTGACCTTCGTGTAGTATAGTCAGTATCCCCTTTTGCATCTCCAGAGGTACCACAACTCTCGGCCCCCACATAATCAATCCTGATTCTATAGCTAATTCCTCTTTTCTTCTAAAGTAACTTTTTAATTGAGTCGGTACAGGTTCCTTCTCGGGCCATCCCCTTTCAATATATCTCCAAATTCTCTGAAGTTCCTCGTCGTTCTTTGTAGCCATCTGTGTTTCTTTAATTCCTACAGATCCTGCCATTTCTTTCAACATAAATATTATCTCTGAGGGTATCGGAATTTCTCTATTATCCTCTCCTGTTGCCTTTATCGGTAATCTGCTCATAGCGTCTGCATGTGGAATTTCGCTTCCTGGTAAATATAGAAACTCGTATTCGTATGTTGATAATATCAACGCCCATCTCTTTACTCGACCTGATACCATCGTGGGTAATTCTTTTTCCCCCCCAAACAGTTGTCGAAGAGGTTGGTGGTCATTAGCAATAATGAATTTATGTCCAAACAGATATCTATGGAATTTCTTTACCGTAAAAATTACTCCTAGGGCTTCTTTTTCGATCTGTGAGTAATTTCGTTCCGCTGGTGCTAGCGTTCTTGAAACGAATGATATCGGCCTTTCTGTTCCATCTTCCATTATGTGTGACATTACGGCTCCTATCCCGTATTGCGAGGCGTCACAAGTTAATATAATTTTCTTACCTGCATCAAAATGAACCAATAGGTCGGCATTCAATAACCTCCTCTTATATTCTACAAATGCCTGCTGACACTCTTTCGTCCAGTTCCAGCGTGAATTCTTTCTTAATAACACGTGTAATGGTCCTAATAGATCCGACATATTCTTCAAAAATTTGCTATAATAGTTTAACATACCCAAGTAAGCTCTCAATTGGGTGATATGTTGGGGTACCTGGGCTTCTTTAATAGCTTCCATATTTCTTGGTACGGGTCTAAGCCCATCTTTATTTATTAAATAACCCAAGTATTCAACCTCGTCCTTCATGAAGTGGCATTTCTTCTCTTTAACTCGTATTCTTGCATCTTCTAATCGTTTTAGTACCAGTGATACATTATTATGATGTTCTCCTTGGGATGCTCCTGTTATTAATATGTCATCTAAGTATCCGCAAACATGCGTTATCCCTTTTAATAAATTATCCATGACTCGTTGGAACATAGCAGGTGCTGAGGCTATTCCAAAACATAATATATTGTATTGAAACAACCCCAGATGGGTGTTAATAGTGGTTAACGGTTTGGATTCTCTGGCTAATGGCATCTGCAAATATGCATTAGATAAATCCAGCGTTGTAAAAGTTTTCCCCCAGCTAAGTTTGCATACAAATCATCTATTCGTGGTATCGGGTAGCAATATAGTTTGCAAACTTTGTTTAAGGTTATCTTATAGTCTCCACATATCCTCACAGTCCCATCCCTCTTCATTATCGGTACAATGGGTGTTGCCCACTCCGAATTGTTCACTTCCTCTATGACTCCTTCTTCTTTCAATCTCAACAATTCCTCTCCTACTTTATCTTTCATGGCATAGGGCACGGACCTTGCTTTAAAAAACTTAGGCACTGCACTTGTATCTGGGTATAATTTTCCTTCTACCCCCTTCATTGTTCCTAGTCCTTCCTTGAATACACCTGGGAATTTTTGTTTTCACTGGCCTTCGTCGTTACTTCTCAAATAATTACATGCCAACTCTCCCCGCCAGTCTAGTCATAGTTGCTTGATCAGGTCCCGACCCGCTATGTCCGGTACGTCCCCCTGTACCACGAATAATCCCACTCTTTGATTATTTCCTATATCCACCTCTATTTACCTAGCACATCTACCATCTCTCCTGTGAATGTTTTCAATTTTGTTTTCGACTTCCTTAGTTCTACCTTCTGTTTCCCTCTGCGCAATCTCGCCAAGGTTTGTTCAGAAATGATCGAAACGGCTGCACCCGTATCCACTTGTAGTTTACATTTTACGTCATTTAGCTTAATAGTGCTGAAAATGACTCCGTTGTTTCCTGTTTCAATGTTAAACATACTGTAAATATTCTTTCCATCTTCCTCGTTGTCGTACTCCCTACTTACCACATTAGTTTCTTGGTTTCCTCCCTTACATACATTTTTTAGGTGTCCTACTTTCCCACAGGCAAAACATTTTGCGTTTTTAAAACGACAATCCTTCTTGTCATGACCTGTACGTCCGCATATTCTGCACTTTTCTTTGTAAGGGGTCTTTTGATAGTCGGTGTTTTCTTTCTTGACTACATGAATTTCAGGCATTTTCTCCTGATGCTTCTCCAATGTAACCATATTCTTTTCAGCTAGTTCTACTCCAATACTTATTTCCACTGCCTTTTTAAGAGTTAGATTGCCTTCAGATAGCAACCGTCTCTGTATCCTGTTATCTCTTATACCACAGACGAGTCTATATCTTATATGCTCTTCTAGTTTATCACCATAGTTACAGAACTCGCTAAGTCTTCTCAACTCTGCGACGTCATCCGCCGTCGATTGGTTTAAACTCCTATCGCAGGTATTAACGCGAAATCTCTCTACAATCTCGCACGGTTTTGGTTCGAAGTGCTTTTTTAACGTTTCTGTAATGACGTTAAACTTAGCGTCCATAGGCTTACTTGGTAATAATAAGTCCCGTAAAAGTTTATAAGTCTTTGCCCCTATTGAAGTTATAAATATGGATTTTTGTTTCATCTCTTTTTCAATCTCATTTGCTATGAAGTAAGCCTCTGCTCTTTCCATGTAACTAGAGAATTGTTCCTCTTCTGCTCTGAACTCTCCTATTTGCCCGTAATTACTCATAATTATTTTCTAAATTTTTATTTAAAAATAATAATTATTTATTTTAATATATATTTTTAACTTTATAATTATTATAAATTATTATACGTTTCCAATTATAATTATAAATTATAATTATATATAATTTATATACTATCTATAATAATATAAAGTATACTTTTTTTAATAAAAATAATTACAATTTCAATTATAAATTTTACTTCAAAATTTATAATTTTGCGCACGAATTAACTTCTTTAATTTCGCTTTTTGTACAATTCTACTTAATTTCGCGTTTATCATATACCTCTATTTAATTGTATATTTATAATTTTCCTCGTCGCCAATTGTTATAAGTTAGTTATATGGTTTTATATAGCAATACTAACTAACATCGATTCCCGGATCGATTCCTTAATGATCCTTAATGATCCTTGGATGACTAGTTGAGTTCAGAGGACGATCATTGGCATGGATCCCAAAGATCATGACTGTAGTATGAATGTAGGATTTCTGCTCCATGTAACACATGACAAATGAATAGCAGCATAATAGCATTACAAATTAATAGCAGCATAATAGAATTTAATGGCAACATAATAGCACAATGTAAACATTTGAGGCTATTAAATATGCTGTTATGCTGCTATTGTGAGGCTATTACCGTTTGCTGAGTACTTCTCAATATATCTCAAATTACCTTGTCCCGCATTATCATAGAGTTAACGAGAAATGTCTCTCTATAGCTAGATCTCTATGCATATTACCAAGACCTCCTATAAAGTTATGGGAGGTATTAATATTACGGTGTCATATGCGAAATTCGCCGACCATACGAGATTCGCCGCCCACGTGATTACTTCAAAGAATTAATAGAAATAATGTATATAATGTTTATAAAATTAAAGAATAAATCATATAATATTTATAATTAATTACTAATTATGCTTACACCATTTAATATTATTTATATCATGTATTAACTAATATTTGATATTATAAAATAAACATGGGCGTGTTTCTTTTAAAAAAATAGGCGTGGTTTAATTATCAATAGAATTCAAATATAAATTCGGATTAAAATATTATATTTATTATATAAATATCAGGATTAAATACAATATCTGACTACATTTTGTAGTGGTATCTATTACCTAAGATACTATTTAATCAAAAAAAAAGTATCTTAATTAGATATTATAAAAAAACGTTAAAAAGTAAATATATACATGAATAAGATAATATTAAGCCTATTTAATTTCAAGTTATTAAATTATTATAAAGTTTTAATAATTAAGTGTATATAAAATAAATTAAGTGCCTATAAAATATAATATAATCTATAATAATTATATAACTGAAAACTATATAAAATGCATTTATATGAATATATGTATTTATAAATATATATGATATGTTGACTATGAACAAATTTAATTTTTAATTTGAAATTAGGCATTAAAATTATAAATTTATGTTGATAATCTTGTTAAATATGTAATATTCTTTCTAAAAGTATTCCTGATATTAATATGCTGAGAATATATGTTTTACTGAATAGTGTTTTATGGACAAATATTTTCAATATATCATTTCATTGATTATATAATTGTAGGATAAATTGTAAGTTAAACATAATATAATATTAATTGTAGGATACTATTGTAGGATACATATTGTTATAGTTAAACTTATATTAAATTAGACATAATATATTATTAATTTTAATTATAAATTGCAGATTATATAATTGGAGTAATAATCGTACTATTATAATAAATTTTAAAGTTACAAAAAGTAACCGTAAAGATATAATTCAGTTTTAAGATTAAAGATAGTAATCTTACTAATATATTAAATTGTAAAGTTACAAAAAAAGTAACCATAAAGGTATAATTCAGTTGAAATATAAAAATTATATATATACAATAATATAATAGCTCAATATATTACATACCAAATGTAGGTATGCACTGACTATATTGCTGGTATGAGTAGGTATCAATAATATAGGTATATACATGTATATATGTATATTGCAATTACTATACCTATGATATGAGAAGGTAATTGAGTAGGTACCTATGTATCAGTGATGGATGTATGTTTTGAAAAGTTCAAAAACTAATAATTGTGTATGTATTATATTATTGATTATGAATGTATTTTATTGTGGATAATATAACAATAATTTCTTAATATTGATTATTAAAATTAATCATATTAATAAATATATTAATTCACATATAATATGATATATATATATATATATATATATATATATATATATGTGTGTGTTAGTGATATAAATGATGCTCATTTGATAAGCATCAACTCAGTTTCAGTCTCATATACAAAAGCATTATATAAGTCTCAGTCTCATTTTTAAAAGCATTTACTCAATCTCAATTTCAAAAACGTCGAATTAGTCTCAGTCTCATTTTCAAAATCATCAGTACAGTATCAGTCTCATTTTTATATGCATGCATAGATTTATTCTCATTTTCAAAAGCCATAATACATTCTCATTATAAAAAACATAAATGTAATATCCTATCTAAAAGCAGAAATCCAGTTAAGCAGCAATTAGAAAGAAGATTCAGTTAAACTAGATTCAATATATTCATGTAGTTTCAGTATCAAAATGCATCTAATTAGACTTGGAAACATAATTATGTATCTATTAGCAGGCCCATCTTTATAGAAATGATCAAATGTATTGCTTAAATAAATGAAAATTATTTTGATAAATATGTATAGTATATATATATATGTGTGTTAATAAATTATTTTAATATAGAAGATTCAGTTAAACTAGATTCAATATATTCATGTAGTCTCAGTATCAAAATGCATCTAATTAGACTTGGAAACATAATTATTTATCTATTAGCAGGCCCATCTTTATAGAAATGATCAAATGTATTGCTTAAATAAATGAAAATTATTTGGATAAATATGTATAGTATATATGTGTGTTAATAAATTATTTTAATATTAAATACATGATTTTGTTGATACAATGTTTTCCATTTATTTCTATTCATGAAATTAAAAAGATGCTTGATATAAATTTAAGTGATACATAATGATATTTAATTACAAGAAAGATTTTGCGAAGCAATCTAATGACAAATATTTAAAGATTAGCAATTGCTACTATATAAATATGAGTTTCACAAACGATATAGCTTAATTTGTTGTATGTATATATATCCCCATAGGGATTTTACGGGCCATTTACAATCCTGGTTTACAATTTTCATAAATTTAATTTAAAATATTAAATTCATACAAAGACACCTACAAATAAAATAAGAAACACATAATATTTTATGTTATCATTAATTATGCCTTATCTGAAATTATTATTAATAATTTAATATAAACTCAGAGTTATCAATTATTAAATTATGTTAATTACTTATTATTTTGAATATCCGAACAAGTCTAAAATATATAATATTGTATTGTATGTTAACATTTCGTACACAACTTATGATTAATTTAATTAATAATTATACATTTATAGAATTTGTTTAGTATAGATTAAAAATAGATTAAAATCGTAAAAATACAAATGAATTAACAATTATATTATCTAATGTGATATATTCATACATTTTTAAATAAAAAATATATAAACTGTGCAATATATCAGTTTAAATGTATTAATAATAATTATAAATTTAGATCTTGTAAACTTTAACCTATTTTGGCCTAGATTAACATCCGGGTATTTAATTTATGAATATCATAATAAACATGTAATCAATATATATTATTCTTTTAATTAGTTCAAAATTTAACGTAATCTTTTATCAATGATATACAATGGATATACAATACTGAATACTATTTCAATACTATTATAAGAATGCATGTAGTTACATCTTCAAACTCAACATTAAATAGAGAAAACAGTAATGACTGTTTAAAAGGTAGTCGTGCAAGTTGTCACGTTCTTGAAAATATTGAAAACACAAATATAAACGCTTCAGATATACTTGATAATATCGATCTAAACTTTCCAAATACATACAATGGTAAACGTAGACGTATTCAACATGACTATAGAAAGCTTTCAAGTTCTGGAAGATTTTCTAATAATGACCAAATTTCAAAATTTCAAAATTTGAGTAATATTAAAAATACAATTGATCAACAATTTGATCATCAAATTGATTCATATGATAATTCATATATTCCGATGTTACATGGAAATTTTGTAGAGGTTAGTTATAATTATTTTTATATTGTGTATAATAAATTATTATTAATAACTAGTAATTATGATAGTTTTGTTATTAATAATTATATTTATTATAATTCTTAATATTCAATATTATATTGTTTACATATTTAATTTTATAATAATTATTTAATCATTAATTTAATGGTAAACATTAAACTAATGTTTACTTAATTTTTTTAGGTTCCATCTTTACCATTACATTAATGATAAAGTGCAGACTAATTTATATGAATATGGTCCATAACAGTAACCAAACAGTAATAGTAACCAACAAATAGTTATCGCCAGGTGGCGTTTTATATGGCAACCATATTATAAACAAACATTCTAAAAATAATTTTTATTTTAAAATAAATACTAATAATTACTCTAATTAATATATAAAAGAGAAATTATAAGTTATTAAATAGAAGTTTTTAATTGTCATAAATTAATTAATGCTATACAATTGTGTACCATTATTATATTTTAACTACAAAATAAATAGCTGTTAATAAGTGAATTTAACAACTTTTTTCATTAATAATTTTAAATTTAATAATTATTGAAAAACGTCATATTCAATATAATATCTCTAAAGCTATATTTATATATAATAAGTATGTATTAATTTTTAATATGTATAAAATATAAAATGAAAGTATAACTTACAAGTTTATTCAACATTTAAGATCGGCAACTACCTAAATTATTTAGTAAATGCTATTTAAAATAGGCGCGTTCATAGTAACTATGAATCATAGTATAATCAAAGCCCTGGGCTTTGTTATAATATTAGGATATCAAATTTCGATCACATTTTACCATCAAGCGCATTCAAAAATTAAAACTTAACCCAACCTAACCACAACAGTGACAATATACTTTTATAGGCTCACTCGAGAAGTAATGCAGCTAAAAAAACCACCAAAAATTAAAACTTAACCCAACCTAACCACAACAGTGTAAATATACATTTATAGGTTAACTCGGGAAGTAATGCAGCTAAAAAAAACATCAACAATTAAAATTTAACCCAACTTAACCACAACCGTGACAATATACTTTTATAGGTTAACTCGGGAAGTAATGCAGCTAACAAAAACACCAAAAATTAAAACTTAACCCAACTTAACCACAACCGTGACAATATACTTTTATAGGCTCACTCGAGAAGTAATGCAGCTAAAAAAACCACCAAAAATTAAAACTTAAAAAAAAAGCAAATTTATTAATAAATATTTGATTGTACACTGTACAATGTACAGTTACTATAACATATAACATATCGATGGATTACATTGTTATACATATATAATGTATAGGTTCTACTTGAAATTAAACGGGCATTCTAAAACTATATAGATATCATATTTTCGTAACATATTGAAGTAGTATAAATTAATTTCTAATATTATAAATTAAAATTTAATAAAAAATAAAATTTATTAACACATATTTGATTGTACAGTTACTATAACGGATAACATATCGATGGATTATATTATTATACATATATAATATATAGGTTCTACTTGAAATTAAACGGGCATTCTAAAACTATATAGATATCATATTTTCGTAACATATTCGAAGTAGAATAAATTAATTTCTAATATTATAAATTAAAATTTAATAAAAAATCAAATTTATTAACAATTATTTAATTGTACAGTTACTATAGCGGATAACATATCGATGAATTACATTATTATACATATATAATGTGTTTTTATAATAGGTTCTACTTGAAATTAAACGGGCATTCTAAAACGTTATAGATATCATATTTTCGTAACATATTCGAAGTAGTATAAATTAATTTCTAATATTATAAATTAAAATTTAATAAAAAATCAAATTTATTAACACATATTTGATTGTACAGTTACTATAACGGATAACATATCGATGGATTATATTATTATACATATATAATGTATTGGTTCTACTTGAAATTAAACGGGCATTCTAAAACTATATAGATATCATATTTTCGTAACATATTCGAAGTAGAATAAATTAATTTCTGATAGTAATAATTGTAATTTAATCACACACACAATTATTTATGTATATATATATATACGTATTTGAATAATCGCGTATGAATATAAATTATATTGCATATTATTTAAATGCATCACTAATCACTGAATGTAAAGAGCATATAACTTTATATAAAAATAACTCAATAGATAAAGGATAACTATATTACAACGACTCGTTGAACGAGTGTAGTGAAGCATGACGGCGTTGGTTCCAATAATATGTGTCCCTATATACAGTATAAACACACATATATGTATACAAATATACTATATTATATAGTATCTACAATCTAATAATATATCTCTAAGTAATTGTATATATGCATTATAATAAAAATGTATACATATGTGTAATATACACAATTAGCATTACACTCATAAATTATCTTCGTATTTTATTATATGATATTTTGATTGACAGTTTAAGGCAAAGGACATTTGTCCTTGATTTCGGTCTAGTTTTTAAATATATGTTGCTTAATTTTGATTGGCCGCCCTTATCGCGTATACACCATAATATATAGTCACTATACTAGTGTATATTAAATATATCGTATATAGGTACACATACTAAGATACGTAGAGATTATGTAATGCGTGAAATTATTATTATATTTAATATTCTTATCTTATGATCGCATAGTAGTCTAATTATTAATGTATGATTCAATAATTAATCTTTCAACTAGTAGTGATGTGATGTTAAAATGTGATCGAAATTTGATATCCTAATATTATACCAAAGCCCAGATTATACTATGATTCATAGTTACTATAAACGCGCCTATTTTAAATAGCATTTACTAAATAATTTAGGTAGTTGCCGATCTTAAATGTTAACATTTGAACATTCAATTGAATAAACTTGTAAGTTATACTTTCATTTTATATTTTATACATATTAAAAATTAATACATACTTATTATATATAAATATAGCTTTAGAGATATTATATTGAATATGACGTTTTTCAATAATTATTAAATTTAAAATTATTAATGAAAAAAGTTGTTAAATTCACTTATTAACAGCTATTTATTTTGTAGTTAAAATATAATAATGGTACACAATTGTATAGCATTAATTAATTTATGACAATTAAAAACTTCTATTTAATAACTTATAATTTCTCTTTTATATATTAATTAGAGTAATTATTAGTATTTATTTTAAAATAAACATTATTTTTAGAATGTTTGTTTACAATATGGTTGCCATATAAAACGCCACCTGGCGATAACTATTTTTTGGTTACTATTACTGTTTGGTTACTATTATGGTCCTATACCATTTATATTATGAATTATTCATTTTAATTTTCAAGATATGTTCATGTCATAGATGATGTATAGATTAACATTATTCAATCACAAACTATATTATAATATACTTAGTATAATACTATATTTTATACTATATATATAATATAGTATCATAATTATTATTATCATAATAATTATTGTAATAATTTAATTATGATATTATTTGTTTACATTTTATAATGTCATTTTTATGTCATTTTAATGCCACATATGAAGTCACTTTTTAATATTAAGTCACAATTTTAATATTTATAAATTATTTATAGTTTTATATTTTGTTAATATATTACATTTTTACATATTTTAATTAATTTTCATTATTAAAATTTTTAAATATAAAATAATTTATCACCAGAAAATATAGTAGTATCATAGTTTTGAATTTAAAATGTTTATTAATATATGATATATAAACCTTCATATATATACAATATATATAATATAGATTATTTTATCGGATACCATATATTACATATAGGAAAATAAAATATTTGATATACAAAAGTTAGGCTTATATAATGATTTAATATTCGAAGGATATCAAATAACACGTATGTGTGAGAATTAACTTTTCAATTAAGTGAGATAATTGACATAAATATGTTTAAATCTAATCTTTATTGATCTATCGTCTATAATTTTCCATAAGTATAAAGAAGTTGATAAGTTTTGACCATTATTAATAAACAGGCAAATGTTTACATGTATTTTATACAAGTAAATAAATATTTAATGGATATAGTCATATATGATATAAAACATTAATATTATTACAGTATATATATCAACATAGTTATATACATTATATATCGTTAGATGATAACATCAATTAATATAGCCACTATGTGCCATTATAAAGCATTCTCCTAGTTGTATGAATATATCGGGTGTATTTATATCATATAAACTTTATATATTTGTATAAAACCTGCCGCACCTATAGAAACTTGTTTATACTATTTTAATAGTATTGTATTTTATGTAGGATCAACTATATCATATGTTTTGAATGATTATTTATATTATTTATCGAGATGATCCTTATACGTTATATTCTATTAAATATATATTAACTATTTTAATTTCTTATACGAAAGATCTGAGATATTTAAAATATAAATTATACCAATTTAAGGAGTTAAAATTATATATATTATATATATATATATATATATATATATATATTTAAAATACTACATATTTTATTTAGTACATCTGAATTAACAAGTGTATTGGTATTTGCGTAGCCAGTAGATTTTTATCTTATCAATTATTCCTATCAAATTAGTTACAAACTGAATACCAGGGATCTCGTGCAAAGTTATTTCGTGGGGAGTGATCGTGCGAGCAATGATAATATATAATATATTATATATATTAATATATTATTAATACATATATTAATGTAAATAATTATTATAAATAGTATAATTTATACTACGCAATAAGTCACCAATCAACATGAGATCACTCCCCATAATATCACTTCATACGAGATCACTGGTTATTGTTATTACATAACAAGTTGTGTCAACTCCTTGGTTAAAACCTTGTATATGTACTTGTCCACATTTACCTTCATTTAATACAAAGTATTAATGGTTATATACAATAAATATTATTTTTTGATTTCACATTATTTATCAATTTGAAATATTAGAATATATTCTTTATAAAATAAGACCTAATACTTTAAAATCAACTTATTATAATTTCATTATACATATGTGTATATGGGATAGCTTTATATATATATATATAAATATAAAACAACAAATTAATGAATAACAATGGTATAATTTCATCATATTAACAATCATAGTTTATTATTACAATATGTTAATTAACTGTAGCAGTATTATTATTTAGTTATTTATACATACATTAAATGATAACTATAGGGATAGATTTGCAATTAATAACTATAGCCTAAAGGTGTTTCACACCAACTCGAACACAATTATTAAATCTAATTATTAGAGGTTAAAGTTTAACCTGAGTTAGTGTGAAACCCCTTTTATAAATAATATATATATATATATATATATATATATTTAGGATCATTAGAGCCATATATGGTTATAAGTGAAAACTTCATCTAAGGTCCTTGATGGGATGAAAGGACTCCACCAAATAACAAATAACAATTAATATATATATATATATATATATATATTTGAAATACAATATATTATTAGATTAAAAACTTATTAGTAATATATTACTAATATACAATATGTTAATGAAGTAAAAGTAATGTGGTTGAATAATAATACTAATATCACTACTATATAAGCAGTGTCTCCTATAATAGTCAGCTCAATAAGATAAATAATGTTAACTTTAGATGTAAATAGAGCTAATTATAAAGTAGGCTTTAATATAATTTATTACTTAGAAATAGGCCCTATATCAGAAGGTTGTTATTGCTGCGAATTCATGTAAATAATAAAGGCACAGGTATTTGAACTGTTGACTTGTATGCCCAGTATGTCTACACTTGCACATTGAACTAAAATAAAAGAGCTATTACATTTGCATATGTGAATAGTATGTAGTAACATGACCCAATTAATATATTTATGCCTATTACATTTTATTACTGATATATATATATATATCAGTAATATTAGTAATATAAATGTTTATAAATATTACTTACACTGATATCAAATTTTTATTTTTTTCATTGCATAATAGTTATATAATAAATTTAATGAACTTATATATATATATCAGTATAGAAAAGTGTATTATACTATATATATATATATATATATATAGTATAATACACTTTTCTTTAGTTAACAGAGCGATTATATCATAATATAAACATCATATAAATATAAATGTATGTAATTGCAATGTTTATATAGCTTGTTTAGAATACAACAGTTTTTCTATATCATATATACATACACTACTTTATATTATATTTTACTTATTAAGTTAGTATATAATAACTATGATATTCTCTATATGATATGCGTCGTCCCACTTGCACGTAATGCCTCTCTTAACCCGTTTCACTGTAACCCAGTCGCAAATATCGCACACAAATTTAATTTGATTTAAAAGTTGTATTAAAATTCACGCGAAGAAAATATCACCGTACTATTATTGTATATATGGTTAAAGATAGATGTTGAAAGTAAAGTAGTAGCGGTCAATTAGCAGCTATTTCTACTTAGGCATGCACTACACATCACGCATATAGCTTCAGTAAACCGAAGTAAGGTATGATTGTTGTAGCAGGACACGTGGACAGATAGACAGGTGGACAGTGGTCAGTTGATTCATTGTTTAGATACAACTGTTCAGCTGTCTCGTTATACACAAACATCATACCCTAAAGGGTTTTCACACGAGCGCCGTGAGATTAGATACTATAACAGCGCTCGTCGCTCAATACAAATTAGTCAGGGTGTCACAGATAGCGAACAAGTTCCGGTGACTCGTTACCGTGTATGCGAAATAGAACAGGTTGCATTGTGTAGCGACTTATCACCAGCATTCGGTCGCATACTTGTCACTGATATTGTTACAGAGCGAATTACGTGTTCAGATAGCGAGTACGAGCGTCAAGATGCTGTTCATAGATTTTATGTGGCGATTTGTTGCCTCGCTCGTTGCCTATCTCATTGCTCGCGGTGTGGTCACCCCTTAACTGTTACTGAGAACATTGAAACGGAGGGGGACTTACAGTGTTGCATCGCTAACTATCACCCTACGAGAATCCACGCGCGTGTACAATAAGAGTCAGCTATTATGTATACGTGTGCCGATGCCTGGATATATCGGCGTGTCTGGTATTCCTGTTACAGTATGCCGCAGTGATATCAGTATTAGCGGTGTTCCAGGTATACGCAGGGATACCCTGGCCCCTTTTACTGGCTACACCCTATATGTGTAACTTGATGATTAATAGATAATGTGATAAGTAATTCACTGGTTTATTTATAGGTTACTTCTTATTTCGTTACACAGAAATGGATAACTATACTTAACATATTTATTTGTATATAATAAAAACTTAAAATAGTATAAACATAATTAATTAAATATATCTATATAATACTCATATGTATATTATATATATATTATATAATATATATATATATATATATATATATATATATATATATTATTTATATTATAAAATATTTTACCCCATATTTTAAGTTATATTTAATAATTCATTATTAAGAATATATTCATATATGTATTAATTTTACTATTTTGAATATATTTTAGTACACACTACTTTCTAAGACTACTTCATATACTTGCTTATTGATCTTATAGACCAGTGCTTTCAACAACACATTATTCATAGGTCACTTGTATACAACTATAGATTAATGAATAAATGGAATAAGAATATATATATATATATATATATATATATATATATATATATATATATATATTATCCTTAGTATAAGCTAAACATAGCTTCTGGGTATCCCTCCGATTATTATAGAAAATATTCGGTAAATAAAATTCATTCATTCATAAATTGAACTAGTGTTCTAATAAATGTTCCAAATGTATTCAATGAATTTAAAATATTTATGGGAATACGATAATTTGTAATTTATATGTATATATATTTTATTATTTACATAGTATATTTTTATATTTTAAATACAAATTATTTTTAAATCGAGTTGGATATAATATAACCGGTCAACTCTATGAACTCATTTACTGCATTTATCATTATAATACTATACACCGTACCATAATCTGCATATACTACTCGCAGATATAAATAAATCGTAAATATAATCGTATATATTTTAACCAAAGCGCGAACACGAGGCAATATTAACTATAATCTACATCCATCTCACCGCCAGAATCCGATAAGATGCAAGAGGAAAGCCGCGGAGATGTCCGGTGAATCGCCTCCGCCTTCGTCCTCCTCGTCATCGATAGCGGAACACAACGATAATAAACACAACCGCTGCGACGACGTCCTCCCCGAAGCAACCGCATCGCCTACGCCCAATTCTCCTCCGCCCCACCCCAACGATACTCCGCCTAATGCCGGCGCCCCGTCTAAACCACTACCCCCGTCACGCCCCCCCGCCGTATTTATTAGTGACTCACCGACTACCACGCGATACTTCGAACCCGACCCGCGTACTAATAACGCGTCACCGGGTGTAGCCACCAGTCCTATACCCACCGCTGCCACCGCCATCACTACTACCGCCACCATCGCCATCACCGCTAGTAGTACACCCGCCACCACCACCAGTATTGAAACATCACCTAGATCTCGTTCACCAATCTCTGATGTCCACGACGGGTCCGTTATTGACCCCGCCGCTAGCACCTCCGCTAGCACCAGTAGAGGTGTGGTTACCCCGCAATCTAATCTCAGCCATATCGAAGCAGCCAGTAATGAGGTAGAAGACCCACTCCAATCATCATCACCACCAGCTGTAGTAGTAGATGAGCGGGGAGTAGGTGCTACGGATAGCTCCTGTAGTGGTACTATAGCACCCTCCAGTGTTGACAGCACACATAAGCATAGCAATAGTGATGTCGAGGCAGCGCATACTGGTCAGAAAGTGCTGCGCGTTGAACCAAGTTTAGAACGCGGCAATAGTGAGCGTATCACGTGTGATATCAACGGAGATAATATCACGAGTAGTGGCCATAAATATAATATCGTAAGTGATATTAATAAAGATAATATCACCAGTAGTGGTAATAAAGATAATATCATAAGTGATATTAAGAAAGATAATATCATAAGTGATATTAAGAAAGATAATATCATAAGTGATATTAATAAAGATAATATCACCAGTAGTGGTAATAAAGATAATATCATAAGTGATATTAAGAAAGATAATATCATAAGTGATATTAAGAAAGATAATATCATAAGTGATATTAATAAAGATAATATCACGAGTGATATCCCTAAAAATAATATCATAAGCGATATTAAGAAAGATAATATCACGAGTAGTGGCAATAAAGATAATATCATAAGTGATATTAATAAAGAAAATATCACGAGTGTTATTCCTAATGACAATATCATAAGTGATATTAAGAAAGATAATATCACAAGTGATATCCCTAATAACAATATCATAATTGATATCAAGGAAGATAATATAACAAATGATATTATGGAAGATAATAGTACAATTATAAAGAATGAAATTGTCGATGATGTTATGAAAGTAAAGATCAAAGAGGTTAAGACTGACAATAATACAGTTATTAATAATGATAATAATAAAGATACTAATAAGGAAAACGTCGAAGATATTACTAAAGTAAGTATCGCGGAATCCAAGAACGAAAATATCGTAATTATGAAAACGAATCACGACTCTAAAACTCCCGCGAAACCTAACTCCGCCATAGGTGCTACGTCCTCCGCATTGAAATGCAAGCGAGTAGACCAAACCACAGATGCGACTGGTAAATCATCTAGTGAAATCGACGCGTCCACGGCTCTAAAAGCTGACCACCACCCCTCAGCCAAAGTAACTGACCAGTCCACCTCGGTGACCAAACATCAGCCTACCACCGTCACAGCTAAACCATCATCGTCGTCGTCGTCGTCTAAACATAAATCTTCAAATCATCATTCGACGGGCAGCGGCGGTAGTAGTAGACATTCGACGTCCACCAGCAAACACCGACACTCAACTTCCACCAGTAGAGGGCAGCAGCAGCAACACAGACACTCGTCTTCTAAGCGAGGTCACACCGACAGTAGAGGAGGTCACACCGACAGTAGAGGAGGTCACGCCGGTACCAGCGCCTCGTCAACATCCTCTCACAAGTTGTCGCACTCCACTAGTAGTCGCAAGCAGTCTCCTTCTAAAGGTTTGTTTCCCGCGTACTTTCTAATACGTATATATTAATAATAGGATGATACCGATGATGATATGCATGTGTAAATTTCATGAAAAATATATATATATATAATATACTTTATAATTATCTTGATCCAATATCGATCATGATATTTAAAAATATTAATTTAGATTAACATTCATTTTAGCAGATTTAGCAGTTGTAATCACTTTTAAGATTTATATATATATATATATATATATATATATATACATTATAATAGCTATTTACCTATAACGCCTATCCCCTGCCAACAGATACCAAGACCACTTCTTCAACAGTAAAGGCCCCCAGCCACAAGTTTTCCTCTTCATCTTCATCTTCCCACCACCACCACCACCACCACCGCAGCCATCACTCGAAGCCCAGTGATGGGGAGGACGTGGTGGTCAAGAAGAGGCTGAGCGTCGAGGAAGCGGTCAAGCAGATTAAACCCTTAGCGGTCAGAATGGACAACAAATCCACCTCTGTTGGAGCTGCTGCTCCGGCTAAAGTTGAATCAAAGCAAGTTGCTCCGTCTAAAGTTGAATCAAAGCAAGTTGCTCCGTCTAAAGTGGAAACAAAGCAAGTTGCTCCATCTAAAGTGGAACCTAAACCAGTTGATCCAGTGAAAGTGGAACCTAAACCAGTTGATCAGGTGAAAGTGGAATCAAAAGCAGTTGATCCAGTGAAAGTTGAACCTAAACCAGTTGATCAGGTGAAAGTGGAACCAAAACCAGTTGCTCCGTTGAAAGTGGAACCAAAACCAGTTGCTCCAGTGAAAGTTGAACCAAAACCAGTTGCTCCAGTGAAAATTGAACCAAAACCAGTTGCTCCAGTGAAAGTTGAACCTAAACCAGTTGATCAGGTGAAAGTGGAACCAAAACCAGTTGCTCCATTGAAAGTGGAACCTAAACCAGTCGCTCCGTCCAAAGTAGAACCAAAACCCGCAGATCCTGTAACACCTAAGAAGCCTATGGAGAGCATCGAACCTCACAAGAGTAAGTCAGCTTTGTTATCTCTGTTATAGAGTAGCAGCACGATTAGCTAATTCAACTTAACTATGTATATGTAGAGGATTCGGGTATATGTATATAGTTATATATAGGTAATTTATCACTAACGTCTTACGATTAACCGATGACTTCTAGGAGGCGTTAGTCAATGCTAACTCAGTCATGCGTATCACTGCATTATACTCAGTCATGCGTATCATTGCATTATACTTAATCATGCATATCGCTACATATATAAATTTATATAATAATGAGACCTATGAGACATATTTTTGAATTAAAATACTATAAATAGATTACATTCACACATCCAGCCTAGTGTAATGCGCTATGATCCCTCCCAACACTATAGTGGAATGCACAGTAACACCCATCGTATATTAACCCTGTCATTCAGGTGTAGCGATCTAAAAGCTTATGCCATTAGCGCTTAACACCCTAGATGTAGCGAATAGAGATTAGAGTACTCATCTATTAATAGAGAACTATTCCTAATATACAAGCAGGGTATAATGTATTGAGGGAAGGAGCATAGCACAGCATACACTATGCTGGATGAGTGATTATATTCTATTTATAGTATATTAATTCAAAAATGTCTCTGTATTATATCAATTTATTTATATATATATGTATATATATAGAAATATTACCAATATATTTATACTATAAATTTTATAGTAATACAATTCAATGTTATTATTCCATATTGATTTTTCATAGTACATTAATAATAATCCTGTTTATTTCATATAAACAATATGTATTAAAAGGTGATCAACTATATCATGCTTGCTAGTATTCTGTATTGAATATTTATTAATCAGTATATATAATTAGCATTAATACCACTCTCTGGTATTACTGGTAATGTTTTAATATAGAAATATCTACACTTTGTTAATACTATTATTGATCACCTTCGCGTATTCATCTTGAAAATACTATTCTATAATTTAAATATTATTAAATGGTATAAACAATAGATATATTAGATATATGTGCTTGTGTGTGGCCATTCATTACTATGGTAATATATAAACAATACTTTTACTCCATCACCATTCATATTTATTAATAATTCACTGGCCAGTATTGACTGTACACATAACCACACACATACACATGGGTATTGATGATGGGTCAATCATATAGTATAGATATTTAATACACACACACACACACATACACACACACACATTAATGATGGGCCTATCCTATAGTATAGCCATTTAACACACACCTACACACAAACCAACTGTAGCCCAGTACAGTGGGGTGGGGGGGATAGGCTTTAGTACACACTTAGAAGTGGGCCACAGTACTGATGTGAAGGCCTACTTATCACTGAGAGAGAGAGACAGTGCTGCCCTCTATTAACAGATGTGCACATGTATATTATATAGGTGTATAATAGTAATAGTGTAGAGATATGAATAGACTATAATATCAATATGTTTACACACACACACACACACACACCAAGTTAATGTATATGCACTTAATGAATATACATTGAGAAAATTAGCAGTGGCACAAATTGATATTGATATTTTGCACACACCAATACACACACACACACATATGCACGGGCACACCCATATTTTCACATATACCAATACACACACACACGCCTACAGTGGGTAGGTCCTACACACCCCTACTCACACACATCCACACACATATACAATGAATTACAACACCACAAATGCACACAATACACCCCCTTTCATATCCCCACCCATACAAACACACCCACACACACCCACACACACACACCCACACAATAATATATGGCATCACCATCACACCTGTAAGCAGATGACACTCGCTGTAAGAAGCCATTAGAAGTAGCCCTACACACACCCATACACTTTCACATGTCCACCACCCCTTCACACATACTAGTACATAATAGTTATAGGACCACCATCACACAGGTGATACCCCGCGTAAGAAGCTCTTAGTCACCCACACCCACACCCCCATAAGTACACCCCCCACTCATATACACATATGATACCCCTCATAAGAACCTATTTTACATACACATACACACACCTATAAGTACACCCCCCACATATACACACACAGGTGATACCCCTCATAAGAAGCTATTAGATACCCACACACACACACACACACCCACACCCACACACCCACAAGTACACCCCATACACCCACAAGTACACCCCCCCACACATACACACACAGATGATACCCCGCGTAAGAAGCTCTTAGTCACCCA
>OZ025241.1:14479775-14482275 GCA_964019155.1 Osedax fenrisi
AGGAAAGAGCGCTATTATACCAAGGAGTATTTGGATGTACTGAAAGATATTTAGTATTTATCGGTGCATGGGTATTTAGTGTCATAATAAGGAAGTTATTAAGAGTATCAATGCAAGGTGGGAAAGGTGGCAAATATATAGATAAATCAGAGAGAAAATTATAATAATTAATGTTAGATAGTTTACGATAGTGAATTTTTGATTTGGAAGTAGGTAATGAAGATGCAATAAGTGATAATTTAATAGTGTAATGATCAGTAATGAGAGAATAAAGAGAAGGTTTAGAAAATAGAACATTATTAAGAATAGGAGTTATGATTAAGTCAAGCGTATTACCACTTATGTGGGTTGGAAAATTTACATTTTGTACTAATGAAAGAGAGTCAAGTAAATCACTAAAAGAAGAATGTGGAGGGAAAGGGTTTCCAAAATGAAAATTAAAATCACCGGCAATAAGAAAATTGGTATTATTTATAGAATGAATAATATCAGTAAAGTCATTGAAAAAAGGTAAAATATTTGTATTGGGAGGTCGGTAAATTAAAAAGAAGGTAAAGTTAATAGAAGAGAGTTTAACACTTAAACGTAAGCATTCAGATAAATATAAAGGCATATGTTTAGATTCAATTATAACAATAGACTTCTTGGTTAATATGCCAACTCCCCCACCACGACGGTTGTCACGAGGAAGAAGGGTTAGACAGTAATTAATATTATTAATACATGAAAAAATATGTGTATCACGCGATGTAATCCAGGTTTCAGTAAGTAGTACAATGTCGGGTTTGTCATCAGTAAGTAAGTCCAGTATAAGGTCAATATTAGCTTTAAGAGATCTAGTATTTAAAAGAAAGATAGTAGGATAGATTGGTGTGTTATGTGATTGTCATTTAGAAGACGTAGATTTGGATTTAGATTTAATAATTTCTTTGTACTCTATGAAGGATTTCTCCCATAGAGCTAGTTCATCCGAAGATGGTGACAACGGTTCACATTTCCAATCAATCTTTGAATCATTACATGGTCTGAGTTCATAACGCGATGTACGATAATTGAAAATACATTTATGACCCGTGACTATACCTGATTTGCATGCATGAAAGAGTACTCTACCATTCATGAATGCAGTATCAGATAATTGTGGTCTAAAGAATAGTTTAGAAAAATTACTATCTTTTAGTTTATTTCGAGAAGATATTATAGCGTCATAGATAAAAGGAGAAGATAATGTAAGAAAAGCGCGGTTAGATTTAAAAGATATAGTAGTAATAGTGTTAGGGTCAAGGTCAAGTTTGGAAAGAATAGATTTTAGAAAAGGCAGATTCCGTTGAGACGTATCAAGATTCTCAATAACAAGTGAAGGAGTAAGAGGAACAGGAATGTGTGCAGATTTATTACGAGAGCTAGTAGATGAAGAAGAATTAGTGAATAGTGAGGCATATGTTTTAGTTGCATTAATATGTGGGGGATTAGAAATATATGAGGTATTAGAAATAGATGAGGCATGAGAAATATGATTAGAAGAAGTGAGGAGAGATGTAATATTAATAGATTGATTTTTTAGGTCTACTAGACTAGATTCAACCCTTATTATGAGATCCTCCATTGATTTCATGTCCAGTGGGTCAGGTGAGTGACGTGGCATTGCTGACGGAGAGGTAGTGGAGTCACGACAGCTAGCACAGGTAAACAGGAAACACGGTGAGTTCATCAATTGGATCGAGAGTTTAGATGGCTTGTTGTTGTTCCCCCACGAGAATGAGGTCTCCTCTGCAGCTTGTAGACATGTATAGTGTATAGCTGCATCGCAAGTACACGTAATGAAGCCTTCAGCAGATGAAACATCGCATGCTTCCAGAGAATCCTTACATTGCGAGCAACACTTCGGACTCATTGTCGATGTATATGCATGTAATACACAGTGTATATAGTGATATAATCACAAAATTACAAAATCTGGGTGTGTGTGTGGGTGTGTGGGTGTGGGTGTGTGTGTGTATGGGTGTGGGTGTGTGTGTGTATGGGTGTGGGTGTGTGTGTGTGTGTGTGTGCGTGTGCGTGTGGGTGTGTGTGTGTGGGTGTGTGTGTGGGTGTGTGTGTGTGTGCGTGTGGGTATATAACACATCATGTTTATGCATTCCATCTATCTATATATGTCAGTGTGTACGCATAGCATATTCCCACACGTAATATCACCTGTTCGCGTGTGTAAGTGTATCTGTATGCCTTACCATCATGTTTGTGTATGCGTGTAATGATACTGATAATGATGCTTGTTCACTCGCAACTATAAGACATAATCATATCTGCCTATTGTCATGCCCCCTGATGGCTAGGGGTTCTGCAACAGGGGCGGGACGGGGTGATATACCCCCACTTTAAAATCTAGGGGGACTTCCTATGTAATGGTCCCCCCCCCCAACTTTTACCACAACATTTATTTTGATTGGTTGGTCCCCCCTACATACTAAATGGTTCCAGCGCCCCTACTGATGGCACC